>JANBVN010000052.1:0-172146 GCA_030052785.1 Coniochaeta hoffmannii | reverse complement strand
GGGGGGGCTGTTTGTTTTGTTTGTTAGTCTCGAGAGTATTATCTCATCAGCTGCCGAGAAAAGCGACGGTGTTGCAGTAGAGGGCCATGGTCCAATGCCAAGTTGATGACGAATGTGAGCGACAAGTAGTCGTTGTTGCGACAAGAATGGGCTTCGGGCTTGAAAATCTTGACGGACCGAGAGTACAAAATCGAGGGGGCATGTGATGGAACAACATCCAACGCCAGTCACCGAAAACCGTTATAAGCGTACCTGAATTCTGCCACTGGGAAGGTCCGGATGAACTCGTCGTCAGATTCGTAGCTGAGAATGGTCGATGAGAACGTCTCGAGGAGCAATGGTGTTTTGGATAGCGAAGAGTGCTGTGAGCAGAGGAAAAGGAGGTTAGGGGCGCGATGATGATGTTGAAGAAAGCTTTCCTACTTTTACCGCCACGGGAATCACGATCGAAAAGTGGAGATGGCGGGGAGGGAGGGCTGGGGCCTTTGCCGTGGTCTTGATTTCACAGCACACAGCGCACACAAACACAGGCGGATGCGGGGCAAGACTTTTTAAAAATTCTCACAGTGAAGTCGGAAGCAGGAAGGTGGCAGCGAAGATCAGGAGCTCTAGGTACCCGCCGCTAATGATAAGCGGATCATGACCTACCTTACCTCATTACTGTGATAGACGGAGGTAACAACAAACGTCAATGATTTGCCGGAGCCGAGCCACGCGCGTGGAAGCCTGTCGAGACGACGGGGACACCGCGACCAAGCAGCAGGCGGAGGCACGTAGTGTAATCGGCCAGACTGTGGTGCTCCATCTCCGCCGACAGACGAACATTTTGGCGACGCGTATCCTCCGCTCCAGCATTGCCCTCCAGGATCATAGCAGCGCGTGCGCAACCACTGCAGTCATTGATGTCGCGCAGACCGCAAGTCTGCACACGTGCGTCTCTTTAGTGCTTGCAATGCTGGCGACGAAAATCCTCAGGAACAGGAGTGGCCTCGAGACCAGTTAAATCGCGCATTCGGACACCTCCCTGACATTAGGCTGTTCTTGGATCTCTTGTTGTCTCCTGCAACGACACTCGTGATGATGTGTCGCGATAGCGGCAGGTCGTCTTCCTCGGGAACTTCACCACCTTCAGGAGCCGCTGCTTTCCGGAGGCTACGGAGGCAACACAGCCGCAACTCGGTCATAGTGTAGTGCCGGCCCCCCTTTCCCATCTCGACAAGAGCGGGAGATGGACATGCATGACCTATCTCCGATCTTTATCGTCGCCAATTCCCCCTGCCGAGAGACGGTCTGTGTCGGCACGAACACAATGGGACATCCGCTGTCGATGTTACAGGATGCGGATCCGATTCCAGTTGGTGACTTGGGTTGAGGCGGCTTGAGCCGCATTGGCCCGAATGAGTCGGTGACGTATGTGGGGCAACCGGACAAGCCACAATCCACGATCATGAGGACTGGTGTCCACAGCTGAAGTGGCACGTGACTGCAAATATCAGCTCAGACCCCGGGTTGGAGGGCATTGTGCTGTTGTTGCTTGCACTTTTTTACTCTTATTCCTACCTGGCGTCGGATTAATACCCTCCTTGGGAAGCACGTCAACAGCTCACCATGACCATCGACTACTCGAAATAGGATAACATCGGACACAGATTCAGAACCAGATGATCCTCTGCTGTCGCTCAGAGGGTCGGCCGCAAACTCCTGCTTCAGAAGCCCCACAATCAGGTGAGCCAAGCGAGGCCAGCCACAGCAACGCCAGCCACAAGCAGTTCGCCAGGATTCATCCAAGCCGTCGTCGTCCGCTGCGATATTGAGAAATAAGAGATTCGCGCCTTGGTCCGCGACAATGATCCAGGCGGATCACCCCGTCTTCTCGAACGTCGTGGCCAATGTTCCGGATCTGATGAACATTCCGCTGGTCTTTCACCGTGTGGGCACCCAGTCTGCAAACCGGGAAGACCTCGACAATCAGATCATCACATTTCGCAGCATCGACCCTGCGTCCAGCTTTGCGCCAGATCAGTGACAATCCAATGTCAGTAACGTGGTGGTCGCGAGGAAGGATAAGAAGCCGCTTCCGCCCCAGCATCTTGAGGGGATTGTGGATGTACTGTGACCCCATCTTGGATCTCTTCGGGGAGGAGAAAGGCGCCCCGACACATCTGTATAATCGACAAGCATTCGCAGACTGTTGGAAGGAGTATTGCAACGATCAGAAGAAGTTTTGGTCAGGCAACGGATCCGATAACGACCCGGATGACTGGCGAGCAGTGAGGTCGCCTTATGAGATGTAAGGCCTTCTTTCTGGGTCACTCCCTCTAACGCCTTCATCCAGAGAGAGGTCAACATTCACTGTGCTGTCGCCTCACCGCTGGCGGGCCTAGAGCTTCCATCTTTACCAGTATTTTAGTAGTGTGGCTCGACGACAGAGATGGATCTCGGAGACGTTTGATGGCAGGCGGTAAACAATGATCTGTAGCATAGATCGATCAATGCCAGTGACGCCACTGTCCGTCTCGAAGTCTCATTCATGAACCAAGACACTCGCAGTTCAAGGGCCACTTAGCGCCAAACGCTGATCAACAGAACCCGCTAGAACATTGTAGTGCCATAGTTGACGAGTTCGAGTTCGACCTACTCGCGGAAGACTTCCAATGTAGCTTTCCCCCTCATCAGCGTCCACGTCCATATAGAATCGAAGACGAGAATGTCAACAAAACTAAACACCAAACTTCCTCCGAACACCAGGCTGTGATACGTCCACGCGTTCGCTTGATCTAGAGTATTGACCTGGCACACAACAGCCCAAGGCAGGACATACAGCAGATTGCTCGCCAGGGACTGATACAGATACCGTCTCGGCCTCGTAGCGAGCAGGACTGTGAGCCAGCTGGGTCGACATGGCGTAGAATATATAGCACCAATCGATGCTCCTCCACATATATGCCGTCCCGGCCGCCGCCATCTCCTCGGCACCATTGATGTACAGCGCGAACGGCCGGCCTCCAATCACAGACAGGAACACAGCCATTGGCACCTCGAAGCCCAGAGCCGAACCAAGACTCCATAGCGCAGGCCACACAATCCCGTAGATCTGCCTCCAAGAGGCCGGCGGCGGACCCAAGTCCTCCACGCCGACCCCCTTCCCCCAGCACCCCCATCCGTGACCTATGAACTGCAGCGCGGTCTGCTCCAGCGCCTGCACGGGCACCATGACCAGACCCCAGCGGATGGTATTGAATATCCCCCAAGCCGTAGCATATGTGCTCCCCAGCGCGACAATAGTCGTGACCTACCGGAGATAAATCGCGTTCCTAACTACACTGTCGAGAAACGTGACCACCCCGGCCTAGCAAGGACACTCAACGCCGCCCAGCTAGGCCTCAAACTCAAACGGCCCCCCCTCCTCTCCCGGTGTCCCTCCTCATCAGCATCCCCCCAATAACCAGGCTAACCCCTCCCTCCAAACAAAATACCCAGTCCGACCCCCGCCGCCGCGACCTGACACCCCAGCTGCACGCCCGCCTGCATATTGACACTCGGCTCCCAACCCCCCACATGAAACCTCGAGATCACCAACAGATCCAGCACGATGTTAAGCCCCAAACTTGACACCCGATATCACAAGCGGCACGTCCGGCCTGTCCATCGGGCCGCGTACAGCTCGCCGTCGCAGTCTCCACCACCGACCCGAACACCGTCCACGCCGCGATCCTCACATACCCCAAACTCTCCCTCCTCACCCCGACCGGCACGAAAGCCGCCGCCGTAAAGGCGACGACGAGCGCCAGACCAGGCCAGGGACTGGAAGAGCACCAGGGTGTGCGTGAGCTACAGCCGGGCAGCGCGCGACCGGGAGGACGAGTCCCCGATGACCACCCACGCGGCGCGGGGGAGGCCCCCGTTGACGGCCTAGGATGCGGCGGACATGTAGGTGCAGGCCTCGGTTGTGACGACGAGGGGTCGATTTCGGACACCCAGAGCTTGAGAGGGTGGAGTAGAGGGCTGGCAGGACAAAAGCCGCCAGGTTGAAGAGGAGGGAGCCCGGGTAGGTAGAGCGGGAGAACAGGGAGGTTGATGTTCTTTTATGGGGATTATCGGTGAGGGTGGAAAGATCGTCCATTTGGGTCGTCGGGGTCGTGCTGCTGGTTGTTGTCTCGGGATAGTAGTCGGGACGGTGCCGAGATGGCCGTTTCGACGGGACCGTCTTTGGAGAGCATGGTGTATCAGCCGCGGTGGCGGGACATAACTGGGTGGAGACGGACGAGCTGAGCTGAGCTCCGTCCTACTTTATAGATGCTTTTACCAGATGAGGGTGTGATCGGTCGCACATCGTGCTGTTCTTGGCGTGGGGTTCTTGTTGCCGAGCTGAGAGATCACACTTGGTATGCTGCCGGAAAGCTTGATAATGGAGGAGGCCCATCGATATATGGAAGGTGCATGTATGTATAGTTGTCACAAATACGGTCTGTGTTGGCTCACACTTATGAAACTGTGAAAATTTACTGTTGATTTGGGTGGCTATCTGAAGAGTATCAGTGAAAGGGGAAGGGGGGAAAACCTCGCAATGCCAAGATACTGTGATACCACAGCGCATGCAGATCGCCCACCACAGCTCGCCAGAAGTCAATGCATACCGAGAATACCACATCCAATTCCTGTCCATTAAAAGTCCCTTGCGATAACAGAGACCGTCCATGTTGCCCCTTAGCCATTCCTACTCCTACCAGGAGCTGTATGTCCAGGGCCTGCTCGGCCTTTCATCTTCGAGTCCTCAGTGGCTGTAATTGTCGGGGCAACTAAGCATGAAGACCATACAACAACACGATCAAAAGAAGATCACCACCTGCCGAATAGTTAGCGTCAGTAGCTTGTAAGCCCCCGTTTACCCGTATCTTACAATGCAGAGGCGACTAGTTGTCCACCATTGCCGTCAACTAAGAAATAAACCAGCTTACCAGTTGGGGTTGAACGGAAGCCCAGCGTGCTGAGTCTGCATGACCTCCTGAGCCTGCTCCACGGCCTTCTTTCCCTTCTCTTTCTCCATTTCATTTCGAGCAGCATCCACGGCTCGCTTCTCCTTCTCCTGCTGCAGCTTCCAGCGCTGCTCCTTGATCTTCTTCAATTTCTCTAGGAGGCGACACTCCTCTTCCTCTAGCTTCAGCAAGTCTTCGTCTGCAGAGACCTCGGATGACTCTTGCTTGATCCGAACCCAATCCTCGCCGATGGTCTTGCGCTCGTCAAACTCCTGTTTGATCGCGCGCTTCTGCGGATTCTTGGAGGGTTGGGCGCTCTGTTGCTGGCTCTTCGGTCCTTGCGCCAGCCTAGCCTGCTGAGCACGCTCCTGCTGAGCCTCCCAGACCTTCTGAATGCGCTCTTCATCGGCCCGACGTGCCCTCTGTTCTTCGGTCTTCCTAACGTGCTCGTGTTCAGCCTCTCGAGCGTCCTCGTTGGCCTTGCGATCGCGCTCAATCTCTTGGCGGATACGCTCCTGCTCGCCCAGAAGAGCACCATGCACTTTGAGCTTCATCTCCTGTTCGAGCTTGGCCTGCCGGGTGCGCTCCTGTTGGACTTTTCGGACACGGTTCTGCTCGGCCTCGCGGGCTTGCTGCTCCTTGAGCTTCATCTCCTGCTCTTTCTTGGCCTGCATCATCCGCTGCTCCTCCCTCTCCTGGGCAAGTCGTACCTCAACCTCTCGCTCGTGCTCCTCCCACATCTTGCGGTTCTGCTCGTCCTCATCCAGAGCTCGCTCCTCCAAAGCAGCAGTGGCAGCCTTGAACTCGTCGGAGCGACTGCGTCTAGCGTCGTCCTTGGCAGGGGTCGAGACGCCAAAGGTCTTCTTCGCATCCTTGGAGATCGCATACTCGACAGTACCATGTGCTACGTCCTCGCCGACCACATCGACAATGCCTGCGAGAGCCTGCGAGAGGAAATGGCCGTAATTCTTGCTGTGGCGGAATTGGCAGCGGATGCTCTGCGATTCCGTGTGCGCCGTGAGTGCAGTAATGCTGTCAAACATGTCCTTGCAACCCGGGCAAGGATACTTGATCTTCTTCTCCGACATGTGGGTGCCGATGTGATGCTGGAGTTGCCCTGGTTTCTTGAACGATTGGCTGATGAAGTGTTAGTGGCAGATCTCTGTGCAATGTTCTGATCGAATAACTTACAAACACTGCGGAATAGGACACTTGTACTTTCCAATCCGAGCATCGTAGTAGGCGCGGATACAGAAGTTCGGATTCGTGGGATTGTGGCGAGCAATTTCATTGATGATGGCCTGCTTGACATCGTCGTAATCGTCCAAGCACAGATTCTTCTCGACCTGAGCAGGCACGACGGCTCCGGGGCCACGAGTAGGCGTAAGGATTTGAGACACGGATGCAGGCTCCGGAAGCAAGGGCATCTGAACCGGCAAGGATGCCTTGCTGGGCGTCAGAGCCTGAGACGCCTTCAGCGGGGTCATAGCTTGTGTAGGCCGAGGGGGACTGAGCGGCGAAGAGCTCCGAGCAGGTGGGACTGCGTTGTTAGAAGTATTTGACGGCATGAGAGTCTTGTAGTTTCTGAGCGGCACCAAAGTACGAGGGTTGTAGGTAGTTGCGGGTCTACCGCCATAAATCCCGTGGGGTGTCCGAAGTTGCTTCAAGGCAGAGGGATGTCTAGCAGCGGGGGGTTCGACAGGGGCGAAACCTTGAAGAGTTCGCGCCGCCATAGCCAACGCGGCTTTCTTAGTAGGCGATGCAGCTCGAATGGTCACCGTCGTAGATGAGCCGCCAATCGTGACAACAGTGCGTGCCGGTGACTTGTGATGGATCGTGGCTGCTGGGGACTGGTTTCGAGTATTGGGAAAACGAGGAGCGACAGGCGACGAGGCACCAGATGAAGAGCAGCTTGAGAGGCCAATCAAGTCATCATTTTCCCATGGATTGAAAAAAGCACTCCAAGGCCCGGGACGGCCGGAGCCCTCCTCATCGCCGGGGTCATAGTAATCAATAATCGACGGCTGAAGTTTATCGTTTTGAGCCGGGTCGAAGTCGTCGAGAAGAGTGGCTCCAGCCCTCGGAATACCCTGCTTCCACTTCTCAATGCTAGTTGGGGAAGGGAGCTGCTTGGACAGCGGCTGTGGTTGCTGCGGATTACGGTCAGTAGCCGGGTCCGGCTGGCTCGACTGTGCGGGTGGTGTAGAAGGGTTTGCCGGAGGGCTCGTGGTCAACCGTGCATTACGGCCAGCCTCGATGACATTCTGGTGATACTGGAAGACGTCCACCTGGTCAGACTCGAAGGGCTGGAACTGGACCGGGTATGGGCGGACCGTGGCCTCTGCTTTGGGTCGCAGGGCCGAGTTGCGAGACATGTAAGCTGCCTCGACTTCCTGATTGTAGTCGCCGAGATGGCGAGCTTGCAGCTCTCTAGCCCACAGCAGCTTCTCCTCGCGGACGGCCTCTAGCTTCGCCAGATCACCGTTCGGGCATTGCTTCTGTTCGACATGACGGGCGACATCCGAGACGCGCACAAAGTGCTTTCCACATGCGGGACAGTCTAGGTTCTGGTCTTTCTGATGGTTCTGGACGCTTGTTAGTCAGTAATGTGCGCCTGTCTCAATAATGCTTGAACTTACCCTCCTCAAATGCGCATTCAAGGCGTCGAGGCTGGGCAGATACTTCTTGCACTCGATACAGTGGATGTGGGTATTCCAGTTGCTGCGCCTGAACTCACGACCCATGTGGTCGATCATGGTCCGATGACTCTGGAAAGAGGCGTGGCAGTCGGGGCATTTTGCCGGTGGACTGGGAGGGTACTCCAAGTCGGCGGTGCGTGAAGCCTCATCCATCTTGGGCAGGACTACAGAAGCAGTACGAGAGCAGAGCGTAAACCGCTGATGATCAAGACAGCCGACAAGCCTTAGTGACACTGATCTTGGGGGAAGCGTAAAGAGATAGATGTACTCACCACAGCGATAACACGCCGTATCTCGGGATGAAAGTACGAGACCTCGAGACGATTAGGTGCTAAAAGTAGAAAGCAGTGAGGGAGCGGGTCAATGGCAAATAGAAGAGGCGCCAACCAAGGTAAGAGAAAGATATCAAGACGCCGGGTAAGAGGGCAAGGGTTTGGGGAAGTGGGCGAGGTCTTGGAAAGTCCGGCAACTACCTAAGCGGAGGCTCGCTTCTTAAACGCAAGGAAGCAGGTAGGGAAGGTGAAGGGCAAGGGAAGCAAAGAGGTACCTTAGGCTAGTGAGTGAAAGGTGCGAGAACGAAGATTTCCGGACAGTTTACGAGTTACTGGCGGTTTTCTATGCGATTCTGCTGGGACTAGTTTAACGGAAATTGAAGATGGGTACTGAAATCATCAGGAACGTGGAAGGAGCGCTGCAGTCAGTGCCATGCCGTTGACATGAGAAGGTGCGAACTCGGAAGGCTTGACCACTGCAGGCACCATCTCAAAAGTGACCGTAAGAAGCTCAAGACTCAAGCATGGACAGTTTTCAGCTTGTTAGATGATACGGGTACCTACCGCAGCAAATACCTAGCCTGATACCTTAGTAGCTCAATTCCGCACTCACAAATAGAGGCTGTCTCATGACGTAGGTGAAAGCCCGGCGCTGCAGCTCAGACTCCGAAGGATACAGTCATACTACTTGACAAGTGAAGGGAGATGCTATGAGATCGTGAGCAGACGCCGGGTTGGGCATACGGCGTCGAGCCGGTTTTAGCCATCGCTATCGCTCCCCCACCATAGTGTTGACAGGCCGATGACATTTTGTTGTTCGTTGAAGAACAGATGTCGTTGACTTTCGGTTTCGGTTCTAAGCTCTCCCCGGCCCCACATGCCGGCCGTCCACGGTCCAGCTGCCAAGCCCCGGCGCAGTCTCCGGATCCTCCACAACAGCCTCGGAAGAATGCGAAGCTATCTATATACCTTGGGTATGTAAATGCAGATAGAAAGTGATATCATTGAGCTCTTACTATCTTAATGAACCCAAGATCGAGCGATTTTGCGGAACTCAGATACTTGGACTTCCCCGTGCGCATTCCGGGAAAGGTACGAAGTACGTATCCCGAATATTGAATGGCGGGGCTGGCAGCGGATGTGGCTGAAGTTGGTTATGGCAAGCTGGCTTCATACAATAACTTGAGGTCACAAACCGACCCCATCCATAACTCCAACAATACGCGCTGCCTTCCATTACTTCTCACCCATAATTTCAGATACCAGCCCATATTCAACTCTTCGCTGTTCTCGATTCTAATTCCCTTCCCGTTTGCCCGAGACGCGCCATCCTCACAATGGCACCCACCTTCAACTCCAAATCGCCCACCATCCGGCGCATAAGTTCGTTTTCCCCTTCCCCAAACCCCCTGTGCCGTTCCCCAACTAACTAAACCAACCGTCCAGTGCGCGAAGCGGCCGAACTATCCCAATCCCCGAGCCCGGACTACGTCGCCACCCCTCTCGAGACGGACCTCTTCGAGTGGCACTTCACCCTCCGCGGGCCCCCAAACAGCGCCTACGCCGAGGGCATATACCACGGGCGCATCGTCCTGCCGCCGACCTACCCCCTGCGGCCCCCCTCGTTCCGCTTCACGACACCTAGCGGCAGGTTCGAGGCCAACCGCGAGATCTGCCTGAGCATAAGCGGCCACCACGAGGAGACCTGGCAGCCCGCCTGGGGGGTGCGGACGGCGCTGGTGGCGCTGCGGAGCTTCATGGAGACGGACGCCAAGGGCCAGCTCGGCGGGCTGGACACCAGCGACGCGGTCAGGAGGAGGCTGGCTGCCGAGAGCGGTGGGTGGAAGTGCGGGGTGTGTAGCGGCGGGAAGACGAACAGGGAGATCATGGTCGAGCAGGAGGAGGTGGTTAGGAAGATGGAGGAGGAGGAAGGGGGTAGGAAGAGGGAGGAGGTCAAGGTGCCGGAGGAGCTGAGGATGGGGTTCAAGGATGAGATTGAAAAGGCGGCTGCTCAGGCCAGGAAGGACCCAGGGGAGGAGATAGATGAGGAGAGCGCGGCGCTGGCGGAGGGGTTTGTGCGGACTGCGCCTGAGGTTCGGGTGCTGGAGGACATGGCAGATGCGGCGAGTCTGCCTGCTCGGCCGGTGCAGACCGTACCGCAGCCGACGAGGACGGTGCCGTTGCCCCCGCAGCAGGTGGTTGGTCCGCCAGCGATGCAGCTGCAACAGCGCCGTGCTAATGACGCGGTGCCGATGTGGATCGATCGGCTGATCGTGGTGCTGGGAGTTCTGCTGGCTGCTATGGTGCTGAAGGTCTTTCTGGGAGCATGAGTCTTACTGACGGTTGGCGTTTTTGGAAGGACACGGGACCACTGCACGATGGCGTTTGCAACAGAGGCGGCAAATATCACGGCGTTGAGATAGATACCGGTGCTTTATGTCTAGACCTTTTCGTTTTGCCGTTCTACGTTCTGTTGGGTTATCATGATATATCTACAGCGAGAGAGTCTAACATTTTGTGCCTCTCCGTGCCGCTGTCTGCACTGTCCAATCCGAGCTCCACAGCTCGAGCACGGTCACCAAGCCTCCTCCGCCTGCCTCGGGTGCGGGTTATGAGTGATCTCGCGGATAACCTCCCTCGTACGAGGATTATCCTCAAAGCTGAGCCTAATCAGCTCCAAGACCTCATCCACCGTGAAGTAAAAGCTCAGCTCGCTCTCCATCCACAGATATCGCAGATCCCGCAGGTTCGACTGCAGCACCTCTGAGAGGTACTTCAGCCGCAGCCATGTCGACGCGTATTGGGCTGTGGTGGGCACCTCGTCGCTCTCCTCGGGACGCTTGCCGGCCTCCTGCTGTTGAAACCGGCTTGGCAGGAACAGGTCGTCCAGCCCTGTCACAGTGGCAATCATCTTGGCGATGTCGTAGGCCTCGTCCTGGCCGATGGCGGGGAGATCCATTACGTCTGCGATAATCTTGGACGATATGGCATCCACGAGTGAGCCGACGGCTTGATACCACACCGACCGCGCCAGGATGGTTTCCCAGGTAACCGCCATGGAGCGGACCCGCGCAACTGCAGAGACGATCAAGCTGTCTGTTTCGTCCTGTTGCATGAGATTTTGTTCCCCTAAAGAATGTCAGTTGTGCTGAAGAAAGCTGGTCGACTGTGGGCAAGAGAACTACCTCCTAGAAGGTCCCGAAGCACCACCTTCTGTGTGTTCATCTCGTTGCTATACGCACGATTGGCAAAGCTCTGCATGGACTTGATGTCGTTGTCCAGCCTGAGCATACTCCGGGCTCTTGTGCTGATGTCTGTACGCTCTTTCCAAGCCGCTGCAAAATCAACCAGCTGCTCCGCCATGTAGTTGGCATCATTGTACAAATACCTGCCATCGTCAGTTTTTGGTCTTTGTCCGTGCGGCAACTCTTAAACTTACATGCTGCCGCCCATGTCAGATGCATAGTAGTAGGGAGAGACAGCCCTGAACATGGCCAAGGCCAGGGTCGGAAGGCTGAACAAGCCCACAGCCGCAGCCGTAACGGGACTGTTCTCGTACCCTTCTTGTGTCAAAGCGGCACCGTCTTCGATAATAGCAAGAATCAAAGCCAAGACTGGCTCTGGCATGGACGAGATATAATATGTCTCTTTCAGAGTCAGTTCTCTCGTCGCTCCCGGGTCCTGGGTCGGCAATGGCTTGCTTGGCGGTGCTGTTGATGCCTCCGTAGATTCTTCGTTCTGCGCGTCATCGCCCCATCCCCAAGCAGTAGTAGGGTCATCCTCGTCATCTTTCTTCTCCTCAGCAGCCTCCCCGGGCTTTTGCTCTGTGTGCGCATCTTCATCGTTCCACCCCCACGCATCGGTCCCGTCGTCCTCCCCTGCAGCTGGTTGTGCCAGAGCGGCAACCGGTTCAGATGGCTTCTCGTCCTTGATATCTTCCTCCTCATCAGGCCAGGCTTCGTCCCAGCCATGATCATCAACATCAGCAATAGCTGCCCTAGAGGCAAGGTCTTTGCCCTCCGTCCTCGATACCATTTGCTTTTCGATCTTTTCAACCTGTTTCGATTGTCCAAGTCCTTCTGCCAACTTGGAGCGGACAGAGTCCAGAGCGGACTCCCTGCATTTGCCCAGCCAGACCCGAGGCGCCGAATCAACCCACTCCCGCAGCTCTCCGAAGCCGGTCAGTTGTAGGGACTTCAGCGTCTCGCAGAACTCGCGCGCGACCCCGATGACGTCCTGGAACTCCTCCATCTCTTTCAGCGATGACGGCACAGCTTGGTCAAGCCACACATGTGTAATTCTAGCGGTGACTTCGGGCATCATAACGGATGATATCGACTCCACCAGGTCGGCGGGCAGCTTCTCCAGGAGGAACCGGAGTATCTTCTCGAGATCAACAAATAGAGACTTGATCGTCTTATCTGCATTTCCACTCATCCGTAAAACACTATCTTCCACAGTGACGGTGGGAAGGGTTGTCTGGCTGATGTCCATGCGAGGGCCAATGATCGCTTGATCGATGTCATGCCAGAGATCCTGCATTCGCTTGTCCACCTCCTTGTATGCCTTGAGCCCAATGACAGCGTCGGTGAGGCTCATAGGCTCACCCTCGGCCGTGTCGCGGACGGAAACGCGTCCATGTTCGACGTCAACATGCACCAGGGTGTTCCAGACGTGGTCGAATACTTCATGTACATCCCTCTTGAGCTCGAAGGCGCGTATATCCAGGAGCCGAATGGCTCGGCAGGATTTGCTCACAGGTATCTCGTCGAGTTGCGTCCATGACTTTTCCAGCAGATGGAGGGCATCCAGAATGCGCCGGTCATCCCTCGCGCGCTCGACCTGATCCAGGGTCTGGTTCACCGCCTTGATCCCTCGTAAGGCCAGTTGTACTTGTTGATTGTAGTTCAGTTCCCTGACCAAGAAGTCCGCTTTCGCCTCTATATCATGCAATCTCTTCCCCGACACGTCCGGCGTGTCGGCTTGCTTGAGTATATCGTTGGCCAGGGCCTTGGACCGGAGAATGTCGTCCTGAACGCGCTTCGCATTGGCCTGCCAGGATTGGACGTCACTGGCGGTCTCTTCGTTTATCGCATGGATTTCGGCCTACAACAGTGTTAGAAGAGGGTCACGATTAGGCGTTCCTTGGGCGCTGCAGGGCGCACCTGAAGCTTGGATTTTGCCTCGGCAAGAGCTTCGATCGCTGGGCCCAGCACCCGGGGACCGATCTTGAGCGACGAGACCGCTTCCTCCGGAAAAGAGCCACGAAGAGTAAACTCCACGAGAGCTTGCGCCACCTGTTCCGGAGCGGTCTCTTGCGAGGCAGCCATCGTTATGTTTGGTGTCTTCGAGTAACCATGTAGCGATGCGGGTACTATGACTCGCAGTGACTAGGCGAAGGCGATGTGGCAATGTGACCGGGTACCGGGAGCCAGCGGAACTTCAGAAGCGCGATGGGTGTATTAAGACCAGAGAACGCATCGTCGAGCGTACGCGCAAAGACGTGTTAGTTGTGCTGTTCGTGCTATCTCATCGATAGAGCATGCATGACATAGCTGTTATTAAAGCTGGCCTAAGCTTGCACACAGCCCGGGATGTAACCCCTGTACGTGGCTCGCCGGTGGGTTCTAGTCTAGCTCGCGCGCCAATAGGTGAGAAGAACAGTGACCCCCCTCCACGTCAATGACAGCGTACAGTTGCCCAACGGCGCAGACAAACTTTAAGCTGCTTTCGCCCTAGAAAACTGAGTGTGGTGTTGGACCGTGATACACAAGGGAGTGAAGTCGCTGCCTGCTTATACCAGGTACCTTTCTCAAGAGGTTAAGGTAGCTGCCATTCCATGCCGAGTTTCTGAATGCCCCTCCACGTTCGTCCGATCTTGCTAACTGACCTTTAGAGGGGTAGTAATTTTGACGACCTGGGAGTTCTGCCTGGTGCCTACAGTTCCTCTGGCATACGACACACTTCATCTTATATCGTCCTCTACAGCTCGAGAGGTTGAAGCACCCTCATTGGTGTTCGCGAGTCGCCAGCGCTGCCTTTCTTTTCACTGTGCCGTGCCAGGCTGCATCTGCAGAGTCGGTATGTAAGCAACAAGCGTCAACGAGCCAAGACTTGACCTCTGAAGCTTCCTCTCCACCACGCCCTCATTGTGAACTACACCTCCCCGTCGGGCCGCTTGTGTGTATTCATACCCTACCTTCCTCACCTGCCGGTTCTGTCCTCAAACCACGTTCCTGCTTCCTGCAACAGCACCTGGAAACTCTGTTTTCCTCGAGTCTCCATCCTTACTGGACGTTCGAGATCGAGACCGCGATATCGATACCCCTTATCCTATCTCTGCCCTGCCCCGAGATGCGCGGCCGAGCGATTATATCGCACACTCTCCTATATGCGGCAGTTGCAGCGCTGCTGGCGGTAGTGCTCTCGCGCTGGGACACGGATGGCAGGTACCTATGCTTAAGGTAGCTTCTTATCTGGGGCAGGGGTGAATGCTGCTGTCCTAGCTCTCATCCTGTCGTCCACCGCTTGGGAACTGCGACATGGCTGACGCACACCGCCGGCTACCTTACGCATACATCATCAAGGTCATGGGTCTCACGGTCATCCACTCTTCCTTCCCCCTCCCTTCAACATCTCGAGCCTCCTTTTCGGCAATTTCTAAAATGGCTGAGGATGTTAGAGTGAACAGACACCGGAGTAACTCTTGCGGCTTCCTCACTTGACATCGCCTATGTGCTTATTACGTCGCTCAGCTCTTTCAAACAATAACTGACCACGCTCCTAGTAATATTTGCGGATTCCTACAGAAGGCTTTGCACTCCAAGATGCCGGCAGCTAAGCAAGGACCCCGGTTCCGCAAGGTCCAGTGCTTCAAGACAGACTATGCGCCAGCCCATATTACGCTATACGAGTCCGAGAGGAGTGGCATGCAGGTGATCTTGGCTGATCGCAAGGGACCAAAGATCAGTGGCTACTTCACGCTCGCGACCGAGATCTTCGATGATTCGGGCGCCCCTCACACGCTTGAGCATCTGGTCTTTATGGGCTCCAGGAGCTACCAATACAAGGGCCTGCTCGACAAGCTCTCATCCCGAGCTTACTCCAGCACCAACGCCTGGACGGCTGTCGACCACACCGCTTATACGCTGGAGTCGGCCGGCTGGGACGGATTCGCTCAGATACTGCCTGTATACCTGGAACATGTCATCCTGCCTACAATCACCGACGAGGGCTGCTACACCGAAGTCCATCACATAGATGGTGAAGGCAACGATGCGGGCGTCGTGTACTCGGAGATGCAGGCTCTCCAGTACAGCAGTAACGAACTGATGGACCTGAGAGCCAGACGCCTGCTTTACCCGGAGAACATTGGGTTCCGATATGAGACTGGTGGCATGATGGAGGCTCTTCGGGTCCTCACCGCAGACAGAATTCGGGAGTTTCACAAGTCCATGTACCAGCCGCGGAACATGGCTGTCATCATTGTCGGTGAGACTGACCATCAAAAGCTACTAGAAATTCTGGATGAGTTCGAGGACAGCATCAAGGATGACGTGCCACCACTGGATGCCCCTTTCAAGCGGTAAGTATCCAGCACTATCTGATATGCACACTAATCTGACCTGTGCAGGCCATTCGTCGACTCGGCTCAACCGCCACCGCTGGAAAAGACCGTGGTCGAAACCGTCGAGTTCCCAGAGGATGACGAGTCAATGGGCGACATTGTTGTTGCTTTCTTCGGCCCGAACTGTATTGACCAGGTCCAGATTACTGCGGCTAACATCCTTCTGACATACTTGTGCGGCTCCTCCGCCTCTGTCATCGAGAATACCATTGTCGAGAAAGAACAACTGGCGAGCTCAGTGACGTACTGGTTCGACAGCAGGCCTAACTCTGTCATCTGGTTCCAGCCCACCGGTGTGGAGACTGAGAAGCTCGAGCTCGTCGAGAAGCGCCTCATATCCCTTCTCAAGGAAGTTGCCTCGAAGCCTCTTGATGTGAATTACATGAGGGAGTGTATCCGCCGCGAGAGACGCCAGGTGAAGTTCCAGGCTGAAGGCTCTGAGGGGTTCTACTCCAACAACCTCATCACCGACTACCTTTTCGGCAAGCGGGACGGATCAACCCTACTTGACCTCAAGAGTCTGAAGGAATACGATGTGCTGGAGGAGTGGACCGATGAGATGTGGCGCGATTACATGCGCAAGTGGATCTCCGACGCCCACCATGTCTCCATCCTCGGCAAGCCGTCTGCGAAGCTGGCCAAGGAGCTCAAGAAAGCTGAGAAGGAGAGAATTGCCAAGAGGAAGGAAGAGCTTGGACCTGACGGACTGGAGGCGTTGAAGAAGAAGCTGGAGGCAGCGAAGCTCAAGAACGACCAGGAGATACCGGGCCATGTTCTCGATCAGTGGCCGGTTCCGTCTACCAAGTCGATACACTTCATTGAGTCGACGACAGCCAGGTCAGGCAATGCCAAGAGTGTCGGTGTTCCACCCAACCAGGTGCAAAAGGCCATTGATCAGGCGCCACAGGGCTTGCCTCTCTTCGTTCAGTTCGAGAACGTACCAACGAACTTCGTTCACGTCACCCTTCACGTCGGAACCATGAACGTGCCGGTAAAGTACAAGCCCCTCCTTGCCCTCTTCACCGACAACTTCTTCAACACCCCGGTGACCCGCAACGGACAGCGGATAGAGTTCGAGGACGTCGTCATGGAGCTTGAAAAGGAGACAGTCAGCTACCAGATCAGCGGCGGAGGGCGGCTCGGTGACTATGAGGCCATGGCTATCCAGTTCCAAGTCGAGCCGGAGAAGTACGAGACGATGATCGATTGGCTCCGCACACTCATGTTTGACGGTATCTTTGACGTCACTCGGCTCAAGGCTGCCGTCGTGAAGGCACTGGCCGACATCCCGGAGAACAAGCGTGACGGCCGCGCCATGGCGTCGGAAATCGAAATAGCAATTCATTCCGCACGAGAGAGCTTCCCGGCCGCCAAGCGCACACTCGTCAAGGCAGTGTACCTCCGCCGCTTGAAGAAACTCCTCGAGAGCGACCCGGACACCGTCATCTCCTGGTTCGAGGAACTTCGGCGCACCCTCTTCACCTTCCAGAATCTGCGCATCCTGGTAACCGCCGACGTCTCCAAGCTCCCCAACCCGGTAGCAGCATGGGATATCCTCTCATCCTCCACCCCGGGCCACGAAGTAGCCTCCACAACGCCCACTAACCCCATCATCAAGCCCTTCACCATGCTCAGCCCCGAGGGCGCCAACCCGGGCTCCTACGGCTCCGTCATCGTCCCCATGACCACCCTCGACAGCTCCTACAGCGTCAGCACCGCTTCCGGCCTGAAATCCTACGCCGACCCGCGCCTGCCCGCCTACCTCGTCGCGCTGGGCTACCTCGAGGCCGTGGAGGGTCCCCTCTGGAACGCGGTCCGCGGCAACGGGCTGGCCTACGGCGTCTCGTTCTCCCGCGAGGTGGACGGCGGGTACGTGCAGTTCCGGGTGTACCGCTCGCCGGACGCGACCAAGGCCATCGACGCCTCCCGCCGCGCCGTGGCGGCCATCGCTGCCGGGGAGGAGCCGCTGGATCGCCACCTGGTCGAGGGGGCGGTGAGTGGTGTGGTGATGGCGTTTGCGGACGAGCAGGCTACGATGGCGGCGGCGGCGCAGCAGAACTTCGTGTTGGGCGTAGTGAGGGGTCTGGACCCGCAGGGGTGGAATAAGGATATCCTCGCTAAGATTAGGGAGGTGACCGACGAGCAGATACGCGAGGTCATGAGGGAGGTGCTGCTGCCGGTCTTTGAGCCCGGGAAGAGTAACTGCGTTGTTACTTGCGCGCCGATCATGCAGGAGGTGAGTCTAGTTGCGAGGTGTCGAAGAAGTAATTCTGCATGGTGCTGACAATGCCGCAGAACATGGAGAAGACGTTCAAGGAGATGGGGTACAAGACGCAGGTCAAGACCCTGACGGACTTTTACGACGACTACGGTCTGGAGGGTGGTGAGCATGATGGCGAGGAAGATGACGAGGATGACGAGGAGGATGAGGATGAGGACATGAGCGACGCGGAGGACGGCAGCTCGCATGACGAAGGTTCTGACAACGGAAGTCAGATAACGGAATAGACGTCGCTCATAGATAGACAGTAACTTCCAAGCTCGGCAGCTTCCTGATGACAATACTAGATGAACTGAGGCAACGGAAAAGCTTAACGTGAGACTCACCTGGTCTCAAGTTCAAGCAAGCCGACTGCATCCAAGTTACCGTAGGCATGACTGCGCATTGTGCTGATCCTGGGACGACGGGATTGGTGGGCAAACTCTCTGCTCAAGCACGCCTTACCCGTCCCCGCAGACTTTGGGAATTTGCATATTGCATATCTCCTCAGCTCCAGTAGTCACGGTATACAACTTTGAAATAAGGTAGTGTTCAGATGAGATGACCAGTTCAGGATGGGGTGCTCAAACTCTAGACTTTGTCGAAGTGCAACTTGCTACTATACGCCTAGTCTAGGACATAGCGCCAAGACGCTCAAAAGGCGGTGAGACCAAAACACTCCAAAGTCCCCGTTCCAATCGCGGCAGAAAATCGACTTTGCCAGAAAAAAGTTCTGCAGAGTCGCCCTTATCCAGATACGAGCGTTCCAGATAATCTCCATAACAATACCATTTTAGAGCTGCAACCACACCTTGCAGCAGCACAACGTACAACATGGCTAAGAGCAGGTTACTACAGGCCCTCGCGGCCGAGAAGGGCGTGGACATCAAGAAGGTGCTGCAAAAGCGGAAGGCCAAGGAGAACTCGCGGAAGGCGCGCAGAGCGGGGCTGCCCGATACTAGGCACTTGAAGAAGCCGCAGGCGCAACAGAAGAAGAGCAGGAAATCGGAAGCAGATGCTGAGGAGGTGGATTCGGATGACGAGGATGAGGAGTGGGAGGAGGAGGAGTCGGATGAGGACGACGAGATGGGTGGGCTGATTGACGATGAGGCGGAGGACGGAGATTCTGACGAGGACGAGGAAGAGTCTGACGAGGAGGGGAAGGTCAGTGCATCGCCTGTTGCTTCCGTCCCTCTACACTACAAGATCCTAACCACGCCACAGATCGACCTCGCGAAATTCGAGCACGACGAGTCCTCCTCCGACTCCGAAGTAGAAATGGAAGCGAAGATCGAGCGGCCCAAAAAGGGCAAGCAAGCCAACGACCTCCCCAAGCCCAAAGCCGACAAGGCAGCAATCCGAAAGGCAGCGCAGGCGGAGTCAGACTCAGAGGAAGAAGAGGACGAGGAGGAAGACTCGGACATCGACCTCGAGGACCTAGAGGACCTCTCCGACGCCGAGCGCGAGGACCTCGTCCCACACACCCGCACCACGATAAACAACCACACCGCCCTCCTCGCCGCCCTGTCGCGCATCTCCATCCCGACCGACAAGTCCGTCCCCTTCGCGACGCACCAGTCCGTCGTCTCCTCCAAGCCCACGGCCGACTCCATCGACGACGTCCAGGACGACCTGAAGCGCGAGCTGGCCTTCTACGCGCAGGCGCTCGAGGCGGCCAAGCTCGGCCGCGCGCTGCTGATCAAAGAAGGAGTCCCCTTCACGCGGCCCAACGACTACTTCGCCGAGATGGTCAAGAATGACGGGCAGATGGAGAAGGTCAAGGCGCGGCTGGTCGAGGAGGCGACCAACAAGCGGGCCGCGGCTGAGGCGCGGAAGCAGAGGGACCTCAAGAAGTTCGGGAAGCAGGTGCAGGTCGCCAAGGAGCAGGAGAGGGCCAAGGCCAAGAGGGAGACGCTGGAGAAGATCAAGACCCTGAAGAGGAGTATGTCCGCCCTTTCCCCCACCCATCCCCTCTTTGCTTTCCCTCCTTAACCGTCACGTGTTTTGTCTGTGGAGATTTAGACAGCTAACCAGAATCGAAAACTAGAACGCTCCGAATCCGGCGCCGCGGCCGGCGAGAGGGAGGACATCGACTTCGACGTGGCCGTGGACAACGAGATCAAGGGCGCCGACAAGAAAAGCGCCGGTAGCAGGCCCGGCGGCGGCGGCAGGGACGGCCCAGGGGCCGCGAAGAGGCACAAGAAGGACGCCAAGTACGGCTTCGGCGGCAAGAAGAGGCACGCCAAGAGCAACGACGCCGCGAGTGCGGGCGACCTGGGCGGGTTCAGCGTCAAGCGGATGAAGGCCGGGGCCAAGGGGAAGACGACGCCGAGGTTGGGCAAGAGCAAACGGAAGGCTGCTGCGGGGAGGAGGTAAAAGAGAAAAAAAACAATGGCCCGGGGTTTTGAGTGTGGGTGGACGCCCTTTAGGTGATCATGGAATCGGGCATTACCTTAGTAGGCAAGGCGTACAAAAAGATACCAAGTGCTCATCTGAAACCTCGCAGATATTATATCACCTGTGTGTCTGCCCCGGAGCTGGAAGTGTAGACACGTCCTCGGTTCAACCAATCACTACTGGACTCTGTTCGTGCCTTGTCCTCTGCTCTTCATAGAGGTATACAGCATAACATGGAGCAAGACACAGAGGTCAGAAGTATGCAATTCAAGGTTGTGGATGTAAATCCACAACTGGGTTATATATATTCTCCCTGTCCACGAGGCCGTCTAGACCTCGGAGGTTGTAGCGTGCCCGATTAAGATATCCTTATTAAAGAGATCCAACGCGATAATGAAATACCACTTGTATGCCCAACCCATGACATCAGACAGATGATATCATGCCCGTCCATAACACAAAACGCCGTCGGTATCCCTTTGAGCGCGCCTTCGGCAGCACATTGTAGCGCTGGACTCTTGCACCAATGATGAAAATTGATCGATAAAAGGCTGAAAGCCTGATTAGTTGGCAGAACTCCGAATACCCTGGGATTCCTGTGCTGCCGAAGCCACGCTCAAAGGAATGCTAGTAAGAAGACATCCGAAATTCCAGCCCCTTTTTCCATATGCTCCGATGCGCCGTTAAACAATAAAAGAAAAGAACCGCGCAGAAACAACAATCGCTATGCAGTGGGTATCTTGATCGTAAAATAGTTCATAAGGAGCGTCGCCATAATGATGGTAGTCGTAAAGGAGCGTGAGCTGGACCCTGTAAAGGGCCGTTGTGCAACAGGTAAATGCCAAAGGAGAGTCTATAACCTGGGGGTAATCCGTCCGAAAAGGAGTGAGTCTATGGGGGTATCATGCCAAGATAAAAGAGGGAGCGAACAATGTATTATGCATGCGTTGCAGAATACATTCATAGGTTCGGTCGTGTCAGTCGTAAGGAGCGTAACAAGCAGTTGTTGTGCCTGGAGCGGCTGCGAGCCGAGGGGAGTTGAATCTGGTAGCGATCGTGGTGAGGGAGTGGAAATACAATTGCGAATGTGTCGTTCTGCGAAGAGGAAAATGATGAGCCGATTAGAAGAAGCCGAGCCGTCTTCGTCGAGAAGCCGGAGGCCATGACCAAAATAGTGAAATCGTCGAGGTTTCGTTATAGCTGAGATTCGACGCGAGATCCTGAAACGTTAGGTTGCTCTCTCCTTCCCTTTTCCTTGGACTTTAGTCGTCGGTGGTGTCGCAACCGGAGGTAAAGTGTGTCGGTGCGACGGAACAACCGGGACCGACAGCGACGGAAAGGGGGATCCCGGTAACGGCAGCAACGAGGAAGACTCAGTCTTGATGAAGGGAGATGCAGCAGGGTGCTGGAGCGACGAAGCCAGAAACGAGCCAGCATCGTCTTGCGGCGGATAGGTGGGGGTGGCAGAAAGCAACGCAGAAGCAGAAGCAGAGGTCCTGGGCGCCATGTCAATCACAGGTGTGCTCCTGTCGAGCCGCAGACGAGGCCCACGAGTTGGGGCACGAACCCGACGCCATAATTGCTGGAACCGCCAAGCATGGCCATGTCATTATAGACAAAGTCTTCGTGGTCGCTGTAGACGCCGACCGAGGCCGTGTCGAAGTCGCCGTAGCTGCTGGATGTCGGGCTGTGGCCGCCATACGAGGGACTCGGGATGCTGAGATACTGCGGGTTGGTGAACGGCGACAACTGCAGCGGGCTGACGGCGCTGTTGGGGCCCGAGTCGCCAGTGATGAGGGAGAGGTCCTCGGTGCTGTAGCTGAAGGCCGGGTTGCTGTCTCCGTACGCAAGGAACTCGGAAGTGGCGGGGGCCATCTCCAAGGGCGCCGCAGCAGTCGTGAAGAAGTCGGCAGAAACGAACTGCTCCTGCTCGTACGACGGCCAGACGGGAGGCGCAGCAGGCGGAAGCAGGCCCATACGGGAGCGGAACTCGTTGAGGGTATCGAGAGGGAGTTGCATGAACGACAACACAGTCGACATCATGTCCTGTTGCTCGGGTTTGAGCACGCCCGACCTCTGAATCAGAAGCAGCCGCGCGTGGATGGCCTCGACCGGAGACATGGTGAGGCTGCCAAAGTAGGCGGCGCCGATCTCGGGGAAGAGCCGTTCCATGAGCAGAGCAACGGTGTAGTAATGGGCAATCGCGAGCAGCGCACTCGGCGACCCAGGCATCCGCAGCAGGTAGAAGACGGGCAGCCACAGCACCCATTTCCGGAGCGGCTGTAGACGGTCGAACTGCTGTGCGAGCGACAGACTGGGAGTGACCTTGCGAACACCCTTCAGGAAATTGATGAGACTGGCGAAGTGCGTCGTGTCCTCTCCGATCTGCTTCAGATGCGCGTCGACTGCCTGGAGCTGCTGGAAGATGCGCTCGAGCGCCGCGAGGTCTTCCTTGCTCGGCTGGCTAGGCTTGTGGTCCGCCCTGGGAGAAGGAGGCGCAGTCGGGAACGTGCTGCTCTCTCTCATGAAGTCTCGGAAGTGGGACTGTTCCTCCCAGCCGTCCCTCCGTATGGCGTCAATGACCTGCACGCGTTGTTAGCTGCTGCATGTTCTGGAGGGGTTCCTGCCGTGATCGACATACCGACGAGGTTCCTTGCATATGCTGGGTCCAGCTGCGCCTGTAATGGAGTTGGTTAGGTGCCTATCCCTGACGGCAGCGGATAGATGCAGGCTATTTGCTTACCAATCTGTGGCTTGCCACGAGAGCACCAGAGATGCCGCGAGGACCGCGTCCGACGTCTCCCTGGAGAAGCACCCAATGGCGTCCTGCAGGCCCTGGAGCGCCAATCCACGGTACTCGTAGACCATGTTCCCTACCATTGGACACTCATTCCAGAAGGTGATGTGCATGGCCGAGAACGCCAGCAGAGCATTTAAGACAAAGCGGTGAGTGGCACCAATCTGGATGATGCTGCCAAGACAAGTTAGCCAACCAAACGGATGAGTCTTGCGAGGTCATCATGCACAACATACGTCGGAATGTGGCGTGTCCACAGAGTGAATTCATTGGCATTGATGCTGATGAGCTGGTCGCTGATCTGGGCGACGTGGTAGATGAGACAGAGTTCCTCACGCGTCAGTGACTGGGGATCCGGAAGCGGGTAGATGTTGAGGTTCGGGAACGGAAAGATGCCGGTCACACGCCAGTGCTCAATAGCGCGCTCGACTTCAGGGGTCCAGAGCAGATCCGGCTTCTCAGGGCTGGCGGATCGCTCGTCGGTAGGGGGCAAGTCATTGTAGGGGCAACGAATCTTGTGCTTGGTGCAGTTGCGGCTGATCACAACAAGTTAGCCGTCATCTTGCGGTACCAGGTCATGCGGTCGACCACTCAAGCATACGGACCATTGTGGGAAGTTTTCGTCACATCGGATGTGTCGACGTTTGCAAGTCTCACAACCCTTGCGAGACTTGGTATGGCTCCGACGAGGAGGACCACCACCGGGACCGGCCATTTTCGATGTGGCTTGGCAAAAGGTATTAAACGAAAGAACTGGGACTGGTGTTAGTGAGGCCGAGGCAGAGGAGAGCCTGCTCCGGGAGGGACGGGAGTCGTACGTGAACAAGGTGAGACAAGACGGGCAGTCTCTATACAAGGGGTAGCGAGCGTCGTGAATTGTACTGCAACAGAAGAGGAAAAGGTTTTGAGGAAAGCTTGTGGTGATATGAATAGCGAGTGTCGATGTCGGTGATGCTTCTTGGGCGGTATGGTATGACCACGCCTTTCTCCTAGACTACTGCCTCTTTCTTTTCCACCAAAGCTTCCGCTTCCCAGATACAATAGCGACCGTAGGTGGGTGAGTTCTTCCTGGATCCGAAGAGGAACATAAACAGGCTGAGCGAGTGCTGTCAGGGGAGCCGACACGAACACATCTATCTTGGTCTTGAGGCGGGGTGTAGACGGGGGAAGCAAGCGTTGGCCAAAACAAAGCTCGACTTTGGATCGAAGCTTTGGACTGACTTATTCGGGATTCCGGGTAAGACGGGATAGATGTCTATCTGGGCCGTCAAGAACTTCTCCACGCACTCGGAACACTATGACAATAAAGAAACAAGCGAATGACAGGAGCCGCGAGGACTTCCTAGGGATGGTTTGCAAAAGCGAGTGTGGGTATTTGTTCAGCAGCAACAAGCTGGAGATCTGGTGGTGACGATGTAGATGCAAGACCGAGAAGGAGGAAGGGCAAGCCCGGTGTCCCTGGGGTGCCTGACATGTTAAATACAGCCCCCGGTCGACTACAGTGTTTCTTGCGGTGATGGCTGGGTGGCACCCCACCCTGTCCCCCCTGTCGCCAAGCAATAAGCTTTAGTACTCTGCGACACCCTATTCACCCAAAATAGCTAGTACAGTCTGATAAACAACTCTACACACCGGTGAGCTTTTACGGCTCTTGAATATCTCTAGAGTCGAAAGCGCACTCATGCAACCTTGGGCGGTATACCTTCCGCGCACCCCCGGAAAGTTCTCCCGGGGCATGCTTGGTGACTGCGCCGAACGCCGCCGAGGCCCAGGAGCATGTGTTTGAGGCTGTTGTTATGGTTAAAACAAGCCAGATGTGGGAGGCTAAGGGCTGTAGACATTCTGACACATGGATCCTCCTAATCCACCGTCTGTCAAAGCTCCAGTTCTGTCACTTTCTGCTCCATCATGGTTCTGTGTAAGTCAGGTACCTCTACTGAAATATTACTTTGGACCCCAAACAACTCCGGAAGCTTCGAGAGCAGTAATCATGTTACGCGCTGCCATTGAATTTACAGACATATCCACGTACCTGGAAAGCGCTGGGGAATATTCATTTGTCGAGACCCCATGTACTAGACTAATCTAGTAATCTGGGTAGTAGTAGAAGTGTGGCTCGCTCCGAAGGTCGAGGCTGAGTATCTTTCTTCGCCTGCGCTATGGCAATCGCTCATTGGTCGCGATGTGTGGCAGCTCTTCCGTCTGCTGACAGAGACCGTGACACTGTCGACTGACAAGCCTTCGACTTCGAGGGCGCAGTCATGGCGTCTGGCTTTATAATGCCGAAGGAGCAATGTGAGCTTTTTGCCTGAGTCGCGAGTTCGAGAATGAGGCGATGCTAGCTCGGCGAATCTTCATCCTGCATTTCTCGCCGGTGTGCGGCGACACCAACGACGACGCAGCGGCAGAGCTTCAACTGACCCTGATGGAAGGTTATGACACTGTAAGTGAACTTGGTGATTTCAACCGCCGACTGCTCGCCCTATGGGCGTCAGGTCGTCAATGTAATGCACACCGCCGGCAGGCTCACCCCACTTCCGGTGCAGTGTTCGGTAGACTCGGCACGGTGGAATCAGTGTAATTGGACTGTCAATGCTGGTGCTTCAGCGAGCTTGAAACTCCGCACAACGTCCCAGGGAAATACCACTCCGTCATCAATGGTTCTCCCTCGGTAGGTAGGTACCTAGTGAATCCAGCCGTTGGGAATCAATGCACAGGGGGTTCTTCCTAGCCTCTTTTTCGACGTAACGGACCACTAGACTACCTAGTGCTAATAAGTGACTGAGCCCTGCTTGGACAGCCTAATCCCCGTCCTGACTCGCCCGTTCATGAAACAACGGTTTCTCGTGTCCACATTTGGGGTCTGAGAGGCTAGCACTAGGACCCCGGACTGCTATGTCCCGGGGACCGCGCGCCTTTGGGAGTTTCTGCCCGTTCCCTTTTTTTTTTCCTTCTTTTTTTTTCCCTTCTATTTTTTTTTTTTAATTCCCTCGAGCGAGTCTGCTTTATTAACACCTCGGTCCAGCGTCACGGAAGCGGACGCGCGGAGCCGAACGTCTGTTTCCCCCCCGCTATTGTTGTTCCTGACATGATCTGATCCTGTGATGAGGCTCTATCCACGTCAATGATCCAGGACGGGTTTTAGACCGTGCTGCACAGAGAGAAACCTAGTTAATTCAGCAGTCCCTTGCTGCCGTCCTGGGCCAACCCCCAACAGAGCCGAGAAAGCACTGCCACAGTCCCAATTTCCCTTGAGCTCCTCCTCCCAAGTAGCGTGCCTTATTGGTGCCTGAGACAAACAGCTGTCACCGTGTCTCCCTTACGTGTCCTGCGTGTGCTGTTCCAGGTCAAGATGGATACCAACAACTGGCATGCGGGATGCTATTCGTAGTGTAGCTGCAGGACGTGATTACCTTTGCAAGCAAGCTGTCTCGAACTGCATCGCTAGGATCATATGCCATCATCTCGAGTCTCGGCGCATTAGCTCTGCGCTAGAACCTTCTGGGCATAGCTGCTGCTATTTCTGAGTTAACCTTCTTTCCAAGCGCGCCACAGGTTCGTCTTGGACAAGGGGCAGAGGGCTGTTTAATAATCGGCAATTTTTCGATTTTCAGACAAGCTGGTGGCTCGGAAAGAGATACAACGTTCCACCATCGCGGTGTGTTCATGGCGCCCGCCTCATCATACTGTGATGATCGTCAGTTTGTTATATCGCGACTCCCGATTGGCGTCGCCCGCGTGGCACCGCGGATTTAAGGCTGATGGGAGATCTAGAAGTGGTCATGGCGACGGAGTTCTCCTTTTGACTTTTGTTCTTCGGTCTGCATGAATGATTCCAAAGGCATGTACGGTCACGTCTAAAACGTGCCGCGAGCAATCCACATCTCGGCATGTCGCCTTGTTGGGATATTTTTTACACTAGACTGTGTAGTAGATGATCGCCCTCGGGAGGCTGATTTTGTCTCCGACGCAAGATGGCGGGACTGACTTCGATCCCACCATCAGACAAACCCTAAACTCACTGATGATCAGACCATGTCCTTTGTGTTATTGTTATGTAGACGAAACTGTACAAGCATCAGACAAGCACACCACGGACACTCCCTGCCGAAGAATGGAGCAGCATTTCAACTCTTGCATTGGTGGCAATCGCACCCACAACAGCGAGTCTGTTCTGTCCACGCCTATCAGCCGATGCTTTCGTGCAAAGATGTTAGTCCGGAGGCGGTGAGCCTTCAAGCAGCAACAAACGGGCCTGCAGTCTGCAGTCCATCCTTGGAGGCGTTGCAACCCCAACCACTCGCCCGTTGCCTGACTTTTACTGTGGGACTATGAAGGCCCCGGGTGGCCGGTGGACGATCCACCTCCACCCTTGGGCCGAGGAAACCTTGCCGACGCGGTGGAGGGTCCCATTTCGTTGACTCGGCTCACATCGCCTCCAGCTCATCACACAGCGACCGAAGACGGCAAGCACGGAATCAGATGCTGGGTCGATCGTCTCTCAGGCTCCTTCATTCGCCAATGCACGTAGTGTGGTATTACATATCTTAGACTCTCGAGGTTAGACCTAGACCTAGCGCGCGAACCAGTCGCAGTCCTGGTAGCTCTCTGCTGCGGATCACGGCGCCATCTCAGATATGCGAATCGAAGCATCCGCATCGAAGATTCCATGCCACAGCTGACCCCTGTTGTTGCTAGTGTAGTCACTCGCAACGCCCCGTTACTGCTGCAACAAAAGGCCGCGTTGCCGAATCAGACACGCCGATGACGGTTCCTTCTTGGCTCCCGTCATTCCCATTTGCCTGGGCACTTCTATTAATAGACTCGCCCTCCCAAACGGAGGAGAAAGCGGATACCATGTCCATGTGACCGACAACTTTCCAATCGCTGTCGGCAACAGGAACAACAACAAGTCGTCTGTCTCCTTGTTGCATCGTCGTCCAACCTCTGCCGGTGCGTCCCCTACACAGTGTATTACCCGACGGGTCCCTGAACTTTCCGTCCTATGACAGCCGTGAACCGCATCTCGCCTAACGATGGCCCGATCCATTGTACTCTCGGCTCCGTGTCCTCCGCCCGAGTGTGTCAGGATGATGAGCTAGCGCGATAGCGTCCGGTGGATGCCCCCAGTCCCGACTCCTGTCCCGCATGACGCTCGTCATGTCTCCTGTCCAACGTCAAGTCGCGGTGAGTAGTAGGGTGTTGACCGGGGCGTGGAATATCCCAAAACTGTTGATGCTCCGGTTCGTCACTGCGAATGCACCACGGAAACCTGCCTTGAACTATCGCCTCTACACAGGCTTTCGCCCTGTTCCTGGGGGAGCACAACTTACAGCAGAAAATCTCCGACGCATCCTTCCGACATTCTGTGCGTCGCGCTCGATTTCTCGGGCCCCTGGAAGGCGTCTGACTGGTCGCGACCCCTGAACGACATTGCTCTTGTGCTCGCAATCATGATTACAGGGCGCGCTGGTGAGTGGTACGGCCGGGATCGACGAACATTCGAATGCTTCTGACTCCACAAAAGGGCAGAAATGGTGCGAAGCGTCACAGAGGCAACTCTCTCCTGTGGAACCGTGGACCGCCTGATGATCGGCAGTTCTGCATCTCTGGAAGCCGCTGAGCTTGTACGGGCTCCAGCTACGTCAATGATGTTCTTCTCCATGTGGTCATTGTCCGTCAAGCACGACCGCGGGCCTTCAGACCGGACGACTCCATTTACACAGTATTGGCCGCAACTTCCGTGACTGAGTGGATGTTATGATGACACGCTCCTCCGAAGAGTCGACAGAGCGGCCCGAACCACATACTCGTTTGTCAACACTCGTCTGCGCTGACTCACTCTTCGCCCTATAAGGGTTGGGTATAGCATGAAACAACGTCGTCATGAAGTGGAGTGCGAAAGCATCTGTTAACGGTACGAACTAATTCTCATCCTCCAGGTCAGCGGGAGTTGGCTGGACTATCCATTGATGGGATCGGGCTCACTTGTTGTTCGTATCAAGTCATAGGGTGCCATAAGCGCAGAGTTGCCTTGCTCGGTGTTCGACCAACAACTGGCCATGGGATCTCGGCTTCAAGCATGGGCCCAGGTGTTATGATTACCAGAGAGACACACCATGCCATGACTCGCAGGGCCGCAAACCTATTCGAGTAACCAACCTGAGGAGAATGAGCTCGTCCCCAGACCACGAAATACACCAGTCTAGCGGTCAAGTTCGCGCGATCTAACGAGGGCGTCAGGGGTTCCAGCTGGTTGGGACAGCTAGCTTTTACTGGCGGATTCCTTGGGGACCACCATTGCATCGTTGTACCCGACAAAGCTGAAAATAGCATTCTTAGTTACGCGGTACACGTGGCGGCCGTCATCCCCCGGTTCTCGTGTCCCAACCGCGTTACCCGCAGCCATCACGTTATTGGGCGCGTTACGCTCGTTGTTGGCAACCCCCTGACAGCCGCGAGCATGAGATCAATCGTCATCAAATCCCCTGTTATGCGCAGCGTGGGATTATGGAGGGCGAGGCGCCTTCCGCACACACCCGGAGACGTCGGTAGTTGGTGGATAGGGGACTCTGCTTTTGTTGGTCAGAACTTTCACGGAGTGGCTGAAATATGGATCATACGCGAAGAGAATACCCTTTTTTTTCTTTGCCTTAACAAGGGACATGATGCGCCATAGTACAGTAACCCCAGAGCACGGCGCGGAGATGCGGGATCACCGAGTGCTAAGCGCATGTTTAACGTTACCCGCGCAGCTCCATCAAGCCACCCAGGTCCGAAACAAAGCTTCTGCTTCTCAGGAAAGTGCATTTCCGGTCACCGGTCCGGTCACAATACACGAGATGTGTCCGTCAGCAACCTGCCGCACCATTGCGCGTATACTCGAAAAGACGCCATATTCATCGCCTCGGACCCTGCCACTCACTCAACTCATCAGCTGTCGTCGATGTCAAACGATAACCCCCTGCACAAACAAAAGAGCGACCTAATACGGATGTTAAGCGAGGGTCCGAGCAAAGGGACCGGACCCCGACGAGGATCTTCCGCCCTAGAGCGCTTCTGGCAAGGCGCGATGAGGCTGTGATCCCTGCCGGTCCGACTGTTTTTTTGTGTAACCACATATGAGCCGCCGTCATTGGTCCAGAAGACCTGAGAGGGCTAAACTAGCGTGCCTGACCCTTGTCCATGCCAGGTTTAAGCTACTTTCTCAAACTGCTAGCTTTTGAAACCTTGGGGGCCCTCCAGGCTGCCATTTGCGGTTGTTTCTCGAACGACTCTGACGACCTGCTTCTTTTGATCGGCCGTCGGTCGAACGGGAGACCCGAAGCCCGTCCTAAGCTACGGTTAACATCCCTTGCGCCTTGGCTGAACAGTGCGAGTCGGCTGGACCTGACAATCTGGGAACTGACAATCGGTTGCCAAGAGACCATCATAGCTGAGCACAGTCATCACCGCCCCTTTTTCAAGCCGTGGTCATCGCCGTGTTGTTGGCCTGGACCGCAGAAGTCACAAGTGGACACCTAGTAACTGCAATGTCGAGGTCCCTTCTCCTCGACCAGACAAGTCATCCTGTACGCCATACCATCAGGCTAAGTTACGATTCCTCCGGGGCAGCGGCAGAGCATGCAAGAAATTACGGTGAAGAGGAGACGCCTGGAGAGTGCGATGCACCCGGGTGGAACATACACTGGCATGCTGATGTAGGAGCTGAGGTACTATAGCCTCCATGCATGCCTTTCTGCCAGCACCGGGCATAAGTCCCATCCTGACGTAGAGTCCTTTTTGAATAACTCGAAAGGGATCCAACACACCATAACCTCACGGCTCACAGTAAACGCCAAGATCGACAGCCGGAGCCAACGTCCGCTGCAAGGACGCGCGGATAGACTATGCAGTAACAGAAAGGCCAAGTTGTGTCGAATCCAACAGCTCCTTTTCACTCTCCAAATTGTTTCTGCATATCTCACTGTCACACAAGGGGTTGCACAAGCACATGGAGACTGGGGCCGAAGTCGCGTCTCCTCCCAACGACTGATCGTTTGCTTTCGATATTGTTGTCGTACAAGCAACTGGGAAACCAAATTAGATCGCAAAGCGGTGGTGTACGGCAATTGTGGCGGTGAGAGAGAGAGATATGGTAGGCTTTCCTGTGCGAGAGACGCTGAGAAACTGAGATGCTGCAACGTGGTAGAGCGCGGAGGGCAGGTCCCCTTTGGTGAGAGACTGATCCTATGTAACAGAGAAAACTCAAGCTGGCAGCCCATCAGACTGTTCGAGGAGAAAGAGGCAAGTTACGTCGGGACAGTCACCCTTTTCTGCTCTCCTTGGAGGGCTGGACTCGCTATCTGTGATGACGACTTCGATGAACGTCGTCCCGTGGCATCGAGGGGCTTACCACTGGGCTCTTCTTTCCATGGTAGCAAGACAATATCTGATCTGGTTCTGTGATTTTAGATCTAATTTGAGATCGACTACTACAAAGACTTCACTTAGACATTTAGTCAAAGTTGTTCAGACCTATTGGCGATATTCGCCTCCTCTCTTCCCCGTGGGAGTATCACTTCTCGCGCGATCTGGTTAGGGAGGACATACGAACATGCACACTACGCAGTTAGAACAGCTAAGGAATGTCCCCTCCCTGTTCTTCGTCTATTCTGCTTACTCCATTGCGCATCGGATATGCCACCCCGATCAGTGACTATCGCCCCAGCGTCTGCCAGTACAGACTAGACGGGCACATCTGAGCAAGGACGGGAGGCAACAAATCCGGAAGAACTATCCGGCCCCCCATTTTACGCGAGATGCCCACGCGCGAGTTAATCTTGATCATTCTTACTTTTTTGAGATCAGCTCCAGCTCGGTAGCTCGTCCGCGAACATTAGACTCGGCCGGGTGCCGAGGTGGACTTGACGTCGCCGACGAGTCTGAAACACAACCGAACCTTCCGGTCCATCTCTGATGTCCCATATACAGGTGTAGACCAGCAAGCTCCGGACGAGCATGGCATATGCATCTGAGGGTGAGACTCCAGAGCCGACGAGGCGCATCAGTGTGCTGTGTCCCGACGCCGGGGGAAACTCAGGGGCTAGAGTCCAGGGGGCAGCGCCGAACCCAAAGCCGATTCACGGGAACAACCGAGGACGGCATCACAGGAGCACTCCGCGCGTCCTTTAAGCTTCTTTCAATAGGCTCGTGCGTGTGTGATTGGCGGGCTTGTGTTGTTGGTGGTCAAACTCCCCCGCGACGCATTGCATCAACCGCAAGTTTTCCCTGAGCTCAGGGGCCAGATCCTGCAACCTCTTAGGCCTAGCAGTTTGTACATGCAATCCTCTCGTTGGGCTGTCAGGCGCGAAGCAGCATAAAGGTCACAGACGATGGTTTGGATCGAAAGTGCCACTCGGCCCATGCCTTGGTTCTACCTTACATGGGGGTGGATTTTGGCAACCTCGTATTCAGGTCGTCATAGCCCACCCCGTCGCGTTCTGACCCTCTGACAGGGACAGTTTAGCCAGTGCTAAACCAGTTTTGGGCAGAGCGCCGCAGGCATAGGCGGCGATCTTAGGGCTACTGGCATGCCGTGCGAGGTCTATTTCTGGATGCATTCGCGAGAGAGTTCATGGGTGGAATCCGTCCCGGACGTGGGTGAAAGGGAAAACAACCACTGTGCAATGATAGGAACAAGCATCATCTGCCTAGATGAGGGAGAGCTTACCAGCGATAGAACAAATAACGAATGAAGGAGTGATGCTTTTGCAGCGCATATGCCTTGGGGCGGGTGGTCCCGATTCCGCCCAAGGCGTGAATGCTGCTAGGTTTGAGCGACAGACCCCCTTCATGTGACACTCCAGGGCGCCCAGGCTTTGCCTCATGCCCGCTGCAGAGCGAGCAGATGCCGGCTTCAACCTGCTGAGACATGAAGACCTGGTTCTCAGAATCTGTCCAAGAATCGAGACCGTGAACAGGACCACACTCACCTCGGCCTGCTCCTCGTTACGCCGCTGTGGCGGAATTCATAGAAACAGCAAATCCACCACACCGGGACTTTGCAAACCCTCGCTCATTGTTGCTTTCTATCTAAGGTTTAGCTATCTACAGCCGGCCGACACGGTCCTGCTGCCGGCCGAGTCAAACCCCGTCATGCGTCTCCATCTCCTTTCAACCTCCTCCATTTCCCGTTCGGGCCCCGTCTCTCCCTTCGGTCCGTTGCCTTCTCCCATGGCATGGTATCCCCAGGATTGATGACTGAGCATCGACATCCTATGCTCTTTCTTGTGCCAGTAGGTTCTACATTATCAGTACTGGCTATGTTAGCTCTGCCCGCTCGCTAACTAGGTATGCCGTCCGGCAAATGCGCTCCTTGATCGCCAGCCACCCTCCACATAGCAAGCTCTCACATCAATTCCATCTTTTTTTCCCGCCTGTCCTCGCAGTCCGTCCTCTGTCTACCCTCGTTCCCCTAACGGAAACCACGGAAGCAGCCCCTCCAAAAGGAAAAGGAAAATGATGGTATCAACGTCCCCCCCGTGTCGGGGGTCCGAGAGTCGTGTATCTCCTCGCCGCCGGACACCGCGAACACTCGCCGTTCCGAGGGAGACAACATGTGAATAAGCTATCTAATCTCTCAGCCTGTTTGCGGGCTTCGCCGTTCCTCCATGGTATCCGCCGCTCTTCGCCGATTCGTCAAATCCCGAAGATAACCCAAGCTCGTCTCCCAGCAAGGGTAAGGACCTTGCGTGAGGTACGCCGTGCCTCGTGGTTAACGGTTAACGCAGACTCAACCTCTCGAACCACTGGGCTAGCTGTTACTCGGCGCGTCCTAGGCTAGAATGCCATAGTTGGCCTTCAAGGCCTCCTGGTCACGCGGCTGCATTGTCGAGATGAATTGGTCGAATTGTGGCATGATCTGGCGGTAGAGGTCGATGACCTGGCGACAATCTCGCGTTAGCAAAGGGTGATCTTCACATCCGGGATGTGGCAATGACTTACATGCGCGAAAACCCCTTGCAACTGCTGCAGCATAGGATTTGAGGGCTTCACACCATACCGCGCAATCGCAGTAAAGTAATGTAGCAGTGTCTTCTCCAGCGCGTGCGGGTTCTTCGCCACGACCATGCTGAAGCCCTTGAAGGCGCTCGCTTTCTCCTCCGACGGGTCGACGTCGTCCATCGACTCCAGGAACTCCTCGGCGAACTTGTCCAGGTGAGGGGCGAGCTGGTCGTAGTTGTCCAGTCCCAGCCGGCCCAGCGCCACGGCCGCGTTCTCGTTGACCTGCTTGGGTACCCGCGGGTTCGACACGATCTCCACCAGCCGCTCGAGCAGCTCCTGCACGTACGGTTCCATGGCCTTCTGGTACTTGAGTGCGATCTCGCCGGCGCTCCAGCACGCGTTGTTAATCACGTTGAAGCTGGAGTCGACGTCTTCGTCCAGAATGTCGTCGAGGTCCAGCTGCTTGAGCAGGATGGGCATGATGGTGGGGATCGCGGGCCGAAGCTGTTCGAAGACGTACTTGGCGCAATCGCCGAGCAGAGCGTATGCTGACTGACGCACCTCGTCCAACGGATCTTGCATGCAGAAACTCAGCATCTCGAAGAACGTTGGCTGTGTCTTTACTAGCGTCACCGACTTGTCGTCGTCCAGGGCCTGGATGACGGCACTAAGCAGGTCGAGACTGGTCACCAGGAAGTCTTTGTTAACCGAGTCGGCCTCAGGGTTCTGGACTGCAATCATGTTCTGCTCCAGATTCGTGTGGATGATGTTGACGCTGCGCGTAAAGATGGGCTCGGCGTATGGCGTGAATGAGTCTCCAAGCGCCATCGCGACGTAGCCGAGGCACTCGAGTAGAGCAATCAGTTCTCGGGCCTGGTCCGGAAGTCGGGTCCATCGCTCAATGAGGGCCTCCATCAGCGGTTGCGAGAGCTCTGCCCTGTGCAGGACCGGTCCAACCTGCTCAGCCATTGTCTGGATACAGTCGTAGAGGATGTAGATGTTCTTGTCCTTGTACTTTGCAAAGCACCGCACGAACTGTTGGATGATGGGTCCGAGATACGGCTCCAGCCTCTTGCCGGCCTTCTCCTCGAGGTTGGCCATGGCCGATGCGCCAGCCTCCTGCACCTTCTTGTTCCTGTCCAGCATCTTCGTCAGGATGCCCTCCATCATGGGCTCGAAATACTGCACCTTCGCCGCTGGGTCCTCCAGAGAAGCAGCCCATTGTGAATACCGGCCCAGAGTCCAGCACACTATTTGCCGAACGAGCACCTCCGGATCGTCGAGAAGGGTGAGGAGATATGGTATCAGCTCTGGAAGGTGCGGCACAACCACCGCCATGCAGCCGTCAGCAACTGCGCCGAGCGCGAGTACTGCTGCCTCCCTCTGGGACCACTCCTCGTGCCGTAGGTTGGCCTGCAGATAGGGTAAGATGGAGGTAAAAACGTCGGCGCCGAAGTCTCTGGCGAAGACATCCAGGGCGGCAGCCGAGCACTTCCGGAGGGTCCATCGCTCATCGGGGTTCTCGTCACCCTCGTCCTCATCGAGATCGTCGATCTCACCTTCCTCCAAGTCGTCATCCATGCTGGCCAGTTTCTCGTAGGCGTGCGAACCGTTAGCACCTTGGGCCGCTTGATCGCCGTTCGCGGTATTGAGGGTCCTTGTGGCCTTCTTCGATGCGAACTGTGGTTTAAGATCCTCTTCCCGGTCCTCCTCATCCTCGTCGTCCGAGGCACCGCCCAGTATTGCGATATCCTCCGCGTTATAGACCATGCATTGCAGCAAGACCGGGATGATCTTGTGCACGTACGGCCGAAGCGCCTCCCAGAGGTTCTCGTGCTCCCCGATGACCAGCCAGAACTCTGCCGCCTCGGTAGCCAGCTCCTCGTCGTCATTGGTCTGCTGTGAGATGATGTAGTCCACCAAGCCACTGATGTGCGGCAGCAGCTTGTCCGGCCGGGTCTCGACTAGACGGACGAAAGCCCTGCACACTTGCCGCCTCACGTCCGAAGAGGGATCCTGGGCCAGGAGGAAAAGGTGCTGGAGAAGGTCGTCAATGGAGTTGAGCATGGCCTGGGATTTCCTCGGCGTGAAGACGTTGATGGCTGTCAAGGCTAGGGCGCGGACCTTGGGCAACGGGCTCTTGGTCGCCTCGATCAGTTTGGGCAGTATGAAGTTGAGCGGCCGCTGGCCGTTGTGTTCCCGCTCCAGGATCTTGGTGTTGTCTTCGCAGATCTTGGCCATTGCGGATATGCCTCCCTCCACGGCGGACTCTGTATACTGACCGTTTTCGTTGGACAGCATCTTGAGCAGCTCGGGAAGAAGGTCCGGCCAGGCGTAGAGTCCTCCTCGTTTTATGAGTTCGGTAGCAATGTTGCCGGCATAGCTCCGGATCTGAGAATTCTTGTCCTGCAAGCCCATGGGCACTGCCAGCTTTATAAGGGCCAGGCTGGGCTCGGGAATGGTCTTGAAGTCGGCCTTGACGTTGTTCTTGAGCATGACGGCCGCTGCTGATCGGACAAGATGATAGTCATTGTCAGAGTACGTGAGGCCTGAGGGCGGGGTAGTGCTCGAGAAGATGAGGGCAAGGTAGTTGTTGAAATCTGGGGAAGACTTGGCCTGGTCAAGCATCTGGAGGAGTAGGGTCAGCATCTCAGCTTTGCGATCGGGGCGTCGACGGCAGCGCCACTGACCTGCTCAGCCTGTTTCTGGGCGGTCTTGTTGAAGCCGCTCAACGAGTCCTTCAAACAGGCGGCCAGAGTCTTGAGCGACTCTGGGTTGGGCTGCCACGCCGCCATCTCGACGTTGCGATGCGGTCGATTGTGTGCGATAATGTGGGGTTAAGAGGTGATGAAGATGGAAAGTGACAAGTAACGATAAAACCGATTTGCCAAACGCGGGTCTCGTGCACTCTGTGCACCAGCACTTTCAACTACCGTGAACCGGAGTTCCGCGTTGTTGAGAAAGCTGATTGTGCGAATTGGTGGGAGACTGGGTGCACAGTCGGGGTTGAGAAGGGTCGTTGTTACGTGGAGGGGCTCGGAGAGCGCATCTGTCAAGTGGACTTTTGTTAGGCGGGATAACGAACTTGATTAACAGGTGTGGGGTTTCTGTTCGCCGTGGAAGCTTTCCAGAAGCCGGGAAGGTGTACAACGGTCCAGGCTGCCACGGGCTTTCCCCTACAGTATAAGAAAGGCGCACTCACTGTGATCTCGAGGACCGGGCTGCTGTCTGATGGATAACCGACCGAGTTCGAGGTGTTTCAGTCGTTAGTTGGAAAAAGTTGGCCGGCTCTCTGTTGTGTGGTCAAACAGGCAAGGAAGTCTGCGACTGCCCCCACTACTTTTCGGAGGGGCAAAGTTGAGCCAACCATACAGGGCCAGACTGCGGGTTCAAGGGCGATAAGCCGGAGCTTTACCGGCACTTCAAAACTTGTTGAACTTCCACCTTTAAATTGTATACTAACCTATTCCACCAATGTCCGTCCAATTGCACATTGGAAGCCATCTTCAAAGACCGGGCTGGCAGAGACGGCGACTAATGCCTCACGACTGCGTTCCTCACACATCACGGCCTCTGTGGTAATTTGGTCGGGTGAAACACCCCATTATGTTGTGTATGCGTGGTGAAAGCCTTGTGACCCCAAAGTTGTGTGCAACATGGTCAAATGAAATTGGCTGGGCGACATGTGTCCGCAAGGGCTGCTATCAGAGGCTGACCTGCTCGCACGGTTGGGGACAGGAGGTGGCAGTTGAGGCTCGTGACAGCAGTAATCCGTGGATCAAACGAAAGGGGCTGCTTCTACGGTTCCGCCTCTAACACACCGTCGCTCAACTAAACTGACAGCTAGATTTAAACTGGCTTTTTTTTTTTTTTATTCTAGAAGCAGACCTGGCACCACCCTCTCGAATACTTCCGGTGCATATCAGTGCTGGCGTTGTCTCTACATCTCTGATTACTTGCCCTCATGCAAAGTAATGCCCAACCAAGCGATGCTGGGTGAAGTTTCAGGCGGTCTGGCCTTCCTCAGAGGCCAACACAGACTCCGGTCCCTCCCACTTTCATCCGTAAGCTCCATCTGCAGACACACAGTGGAGTCTAGACGCCGTGAAACATTCGGTATAACACACAAGACCCCTTGTTTCCTATCGACCTTAACACAAGCCGTCCACCACTTTGCCCTGCTCGATGTGACCCGAAATGCTGCTTCTTCACGACGCCAAAAGCCCCAAGTCCGATGGAAGATAATCGACTGCCCACGCCGTTGCCCTGGATAATCCATGTGTGCACAGCTGTCATGTAGAAACTGTTCGGAAAGCTTGCTCTTCAAAATAAACGATTATATGCACCCAGCCGGCTCTCCAAGTCATCGAGCGGTGTTCTCGCATCAGCTCTGCAGACCAATCTCCCAGGAAGGAGTTGCGAAGTCTCGGCAGGTCTGGGATACATCATAAGGAAGCACGAACACCCGCGCCATGACAGGCAGCAGTCGCCCGCCCTGTCACACGAAAACGATATCCCCCCAACAGAAAGAAACATCGTTGCAAAAGCTCGTGTCGAGGTTATTAGTTACGGCTGCCCGCATGGAACACTCAAGAGCTGCTGCTTCCGGTTCCGTTGGGGGGATCTCTCTGGGACTTGGCGAGGTCGTTCAGCAGCGGCGTCAGGGTCTCGACCACCTTCTTGAAGGCGTCCATTTCCTCCTCGGCCGTGCCGCCGAGTCCCGTGCCGGCGAGGCTGAGCGAGTTGCCCACGTAGGCCGGCAACCCTGTCTTCCTGACTACTAGCTTTGCGACGCGGCTTGTGAACTCTATGGTAGGCTCGACTGTGAATAAGGATGTTGAGAGGGGCTGGTTGGGGTTGAAGCGCTGTTAAGCTGGTTAGCATTTCGCGTCGGCGGTATTTATCGGTTTGAGAAGGGACTCACATCAGGTAGAGCGTAGACGAATGAGCCTAGAGGGGTGGGTGTGGCGACCTCCTCGGCACTCGCTGTTGTGAGGAATAGCATCACATATTTCGACCTCGCCGTCAGATGGATGTAGATGCGGGTGTCGATGGAGTGCGGAAGTGGCACTGAGACCTGGATTGCCTCCGACATTGTTGCGGTCAACGCAATTTGCGAGATACCCTGCGCTGTCTGAACGTCTCTTGAACACAAGCTATCTTCCTTTCTGCAGCCACTTGCTTTTCCTCGTGCACTGGACCGGCAGACTCGATCTGGTGTTGTTGGATGGGTATGGAGATAAACCTAAAGTTGACTCGAAGTTGTGGACTCTTGGCTTAGTACGGCGTGGCATACAGTTTGAAAACACCAGGTGATCTCAAAGGCCCCATCTCTGCAACAAGTTTTTAAGTTACCCAAGCCTCATAGCAACAGCTAGCTTACACCAGTACTGAACTGAAGGAAGTTCCCGTGCACTATAAAGCTTACGCTTTGGACGGGCGACAACCAGGCTCAGTGCGATACCGGTCACTGAAAGTTGTCACCACTCCGATTGCTCCACATCTCACCACACCTCAACTTCTTCGCGTTTTCGTAGATGGTATAGGAGGTCAACAACAACACATACGGGTGAACAGCAGCTCGAAGTCGGGGCCATGGGGAAAGAGCACCTTAACCCGAGCGCAGAAGGCGCAGACGAGAGCATGTGGAATGTGACCGACGAGACAGCCCAAGATCCCGAGGAGCAGCGCGTTATGTTCTGCGCTCTTGACTCGTACCTGTGAGTGCCTCTGCCACCATATCCGATGATCGTTTCTAACGGTGAACACAGCCAATATGCCAAGGTCTCGTTCTTCAACGTCACCCACATGCGTCGGCAGAACTTCTACGCCCTGCCGCAGGCCCACTGGATGATGCTGGCAGGCCCTCCCTTCAACTACCTCGAGACGCTGGACAACGTCGACGAGTGCATACGGTCCAACGCCGACTTAGCCGAAACGATCGTCAAGTTCGGACTCCAATCGCTCGGGGTAACCGACGTCGGACCGAACGGCGAACTCACCCTCCCGCCTCAGTGGAAAGACTGCGCTAAGCACGCCGACGTCGACAAAGCGAGGAGCACCCTCCGCCAATTCTACCGCGACTGGTCCGCCGAGGGGGCCGCCGAGCGGGCAGCCTGCTACGGCCCCGTGAAGCGCGCACTAACCCAGGAGAAGGAGCGGCGGCGACGGGAAGAGGGCTCGACCGACGACCGCCTGAAGGTGCTCGTCCCCGGCGCCGGCCTCGCCAGGCTGATGTTCGACCTGTGCGTGGAGGGGTACGGCGTCGAGGGCAACGAGATCTCCTACCACCAGCTGCTGGCGTCGTCGTACGTCCTCAATTTCTGTGAGAGGGCCGGGCAGCACACCGTCCACCCCTGGATCCACACCTTCTCCAACCACAAGACGCGCGGCGACCACCTGCGCGGCTACAAGATACCGGACGTCCACTGCGCCACCGGGATGGCGCGCGCGGGCGACGGAGCGGGCGACATGTCCATGACGGCCGCCGACTTCCTCTGCTACTACGAGTCCCGGAAGGAGGAGTACGACGCCGTGGCTAGCGTGTTCTTCCTCGACACGGCGCCCAATCTCATCCGCTATCTGCAGGTGATATACCACTGCCTAAGGCCCGGCGGCGTCTTGATCAATGTCGGTCCGCTGCTGTGGCACTTCGAGAATAACCCGCCGGGCCACCACCATCACGACGACGACGACAACGACGAGGGCAGCAGCGCCGGAGGTGAGAAGGATAGCAACGGGATCGCGGACCCTGGTAGCTTCGAGCTGTCGGATGACGAGGTCATGGCGCTGGTGGAGCATGTAGGCTTCGAGATCGAGTTCCGGGAGACGGGTATCGAGGCGCCGTATATCCAGGACCCGGATTCCATGCTGCAGACTGTGTACAGGGCGAGCTCATGGGTGGCTCGCAGGCCGGTCAAGGAGAATGAGCATCGAGCGTAGCAGCCTTAGTGCCCATTTCTCCGCGTACGTTGTGCTTGTTGGAGCAACTGCATTCGGTCAAGGTTGGATGCATAGCCGTGGTACAGGTATTTGCATTTTGTGAGGTTTGGAGGGCATTGTGGTTAGAGTATAAATGCGATGGAATCGCGTGTTATGAAAGTAACTCAACATACACGATTCCACCTCCTCCCTCATCCTACACCTTAGAATCAAACATCCCTCACAGCTTACTACCACTCCCAGCAGCACTCAACTCCCCACTAACCCACATGGCACCGCCATCAATCGCCAACGTCGCGCCATTAACGTGACTCCCAGCCCGACTCGACAGGTAAACCACCGCGCCTGCGATATCCTCGGGCTTCCCCAACTTCTTCAGCGGGTTCCCCTGAGCGATCTTCTCCTGCCCGCCCGACATCTCCAGCAGACCGTTGGCCATCTTAGTCGGGAAGAAACCCGGGCAGATACTGTTGACGGCGATATGCCTGGGCCCCAGCTCCACCGCCAGGTTCCTCCCCAGATGGATGACCGCCGCCTTGGAAGCCGAGTACCCGTACGTCCCCTGCTTCCCCAGCGTCCCGACCCCCAGCCCGGCCACGCTCGCCGTGATGATGACCCTGCTCGGGTCCGCCACCGTGCCCCTCTTCTCCAGCAGGGGGGTGAAGAGGCGGATGGTGTTGAACACGCCCCTCACGTTGAGGTCCATGACCTTGGCGAAGGCCGAGTCCGGGTGCGTGTCGAACGCCTCGCCCCAGGTCGCGCCCGCATTGGCGAGGAGGATGTCGACGTGGTCCGTCTGCTTCTTCACCTCGGAGACGAGGTGCTCGACGCCCGCGTAGGTCGAGGCGTCGGCGGGCACGGAGACGGCCTTGCCCGAGATGTTGGGGAGGGAGTTGAGTTTTGCGGCGGCGGCGTCGCAGGCGGATGCTTTGCGGCTGGAAATGAAGACTTTGGACGCGCCTGCTTGGAGGAGGCTGGAGGGGAGGAGATGGCTGTGTTAGTAGGTGATGTGGGAAGAAGGGAGGGGACGAGGGGGGAAAGGGACATACGCTGATGCGGCGGAGAGACCTAGCCCTCGCGAGCCGCCTGTTACGACGGCCACTTTGCCCTTGAGGGAGAAGAGGGAGGGGAAGTCGTGGAGGTCTGCTTCGGCCATTTTGGTGACGGCTATTGTGTGTTGGCTGTTGATGTGATGTGGTGGGGGTTACAGTTGAAGGGACAGATCAATCAAATTCAAAGTGGTGATGGCCGGAAGTAAATAGTCGCGACGCCATATTGTTCGACCTCGGAGGTTTAACCATAGCTTTGAGGGGAAGCGGTCTTCGATCGAAAACGGGCCGAGGCATGGCGTCAATGAACCTGCCGAGAACTGACTAAGCAGCCTTGGCACGGTAATGTAGCCAAAAGCTCCGTGCGGAGGTGAAAGTACGGGGAAATGACTATGCATCGTACCGGGGTCCTTAGGATACGTTCTGTGCAACGAGTACACGCTTCCTGACCCGAGGGGTCATAACATTCGTAAATTTGGTGCAGATACGAGACACCCAGATTGGACACGCGTACCCAACACTATCTATCACCCGTGATATGTACAGTAACTGCCAGCTGAAAGGACAAGGGGTCCATGTACTCTGTTTCTTAGTCCGCAAGTCCAAGGCTCGTGGAAAACGGGTCTGTAAAACGAGCTTCCACGGGTTGCGCGCGCCAGAAAAGCGCAGCGAACACTCCCGTGGAAGACACCTTGATCTCGCGTTGCTCAGTGGTCTCTTTGCTACGGAAGAGCAGAGCAGAGAGACGTATCGTATCTGGACGCTTTCCCTTTTCCTCCTCACAAGCGCTGAGGGGAAACACAGCGGGCAACCAACACAGTGGTGCGCCTGCACCTGGCCGGCCTCAGAGAAGGGTATCATCATTGTTAGTACACATAAAGTTACATTGCTTCCGGGGTCTCTCACCCAGACCCATTGATATCCATCTCGACAACCCTCCACTCTCCATCAACCCATTCCCTCTTCTCGCCCAGAAATACCATCCTTTCGGCCTGTTTAGCGAGTCCGTCGACCACGTACCGCTGCGCCACGTCTCTGACTTGATCCTTGCTCACGTCCAGTAGCTGCTCGCGGCGCTTCTGTCTCATCTCCTCGGTGATGCCGTAGAGGAACCGCCCCATCCCCTCCTCGTTCACCGACCGCGGCGCGTCGACGCCCTGGAAGACCGAGATCTTGGCCTCCTCCAGGTCGCGCTCTGTCCACTTCTTGTCCACGGCCCACTGCCCGGCCTGGCGCATGATCTTGATCGTGTTGGTCGGGTTGGGGTCGCGGTACGAGTAGAACCCGAACAGGCCGTCGAGCGGCCGGCTGTACGCGCCTCCGCCGTAGGCGCCGCCCTTCTCGCGGATCTCGTGGTGGAGGTGCTTGTGCGTCAGGAGCTGGGAGAGGATCTGCAGCGGCGCGTTGTCGGGGGACACGTAGGGCGCCGTCGGCAGGGCCAGGGCGCCGTAGTAGACTTGGTAGGGGAGCGGGTAGAAGGTCTTGATGTCTCGCGCGAGGCTGGGAGCCTTGCGGCTAGGGAAGTTGGTCTTGGAGAGAGGAATAGAGCCCAGGAACTTGGACAACGCGGATGAGTTCGAGTTGACGCTCTCGCTGTCGCAGGTGATGGCGGCACGGAGGTTGCCAGCCAAGGCGATCTGCTGTATCTGCTTCAATTTCGACACGACATCGTCGAGTGTATCAGACCCTGGCCGACTGGCGAGCGAGGTCACCAGCTTGACCTGTGACAGGCCGCTGACCTGCTCCTTGAGGAAGGCATCCCAGGTCAAGCCGGCCTCGGCCGAGCGTCTGGCGAATGCGTGTCCCGATGACGCGATATCGTTGACGACTCCGTCTGCCGAGGCCTGCAACAGTTGTCTGATCTGCTGCACCGCTTCCGGGCTGTCAAAGTTCGTTTCCACGATCAACTTGCGGAGAATGTCAAACATCACAGGCACGTGGCGGTCTAACGCCATGCCACTGATTATGAGACCCTCACTCGCCCGGGTGAAGTCTGTCGGCTGGGATGCCGAGTGGTAGCCGACCGATACTCCGCCCGTCTTGAGCTTGATAAGGTCTTCCAACTGCTCCATAGACATATCTTTGGTCCCGAGACGCATGATGGCGTCTGTAAACAAGGGGATCAGCGACCGCAGCTCGTCCGGCAGATTTTCCAGGGTGTTGATGGCCCGGAAGTAGGTCAAGCCGTTGGTAGGGGCTTCCCGCCACTGCGTGTTCACGCCCCTGGTCTTGTCGTCGCGTACCTTCACTGGCTCCTTCTTCCGGGGAATATCTCGAACATGGACGGTCGGCAGACAGTCAAGGTTCTCGGTGTTCGATTTGCTCTGTTCCGCCAGCAAGAGAAGCTCGTGCTCCTCAAACTTCTTTTGGGCTTCCACCTCGCCTCCCGCCTGCTCCTTGGCTTCAGATATCTTCGAAGCAAGGCGCTGTTCCTCTTCCTTGACCAGCTCTTGGCTGTATGTCGGCGAGGGTGCCATGGTGAAGGATAGTGTGTTATCGTTGAGGAGATACTTCTCCATTAACCCCTCAAGATAGTTGCCCTTGGCATACTCGGTCTCGAACGCGGTAATGGTATCGTTCCAGGCCAACGAATCGAAGGGATCCACTCCGGTGAACCACTTCGGCTTGAGCCGCTGAAGCAACGACATGCCAAAGTTGGCAGTCTTGTGCTTCAGTCCCAGCTCAAGCTGGTGCAAGTAGCCGTCTATCTTTGATCTTTCAAATCCCTTATCCCGCACGTTGCGGAGTATATTCTGTAGCTCCGTCTTCAGCTTCGGAACATCTGCTTCCTGAACTCCCGTCAGTCCAATGGAGAAGATACCGAGCTTGCCAGAACTGTCGTATCCAGTATTGGGGCTCCAGTCAGTACCGAGGCCGCTTTCAATAAGCCCCTTGTAGAGTGGCGAGCCATAGCCGTCTGTAAGGAGGGCCGATATCAATGCTAGAGAAAATGACTCGACGATATTGGCAGTGTCCCCGAGCACCCATGAGACAGAGGTCTTGTACTGCTTGTTTGGATCAACCAGGGGATCGACCGGGCCATAAAGCGTTACCTCTTTAGGTCCGCTGCTCAGATCGATCGGCTTATGTATCTTGAGATCTCCCCTGATCTTTTCAAAGGCGTTCAGCTGCGCATTAATCTCCCTCAAGTGGTCCGTCAGCGGCATATCTCCGTAAGTGAAGACCTTGGCGTTGCTTGGGTGGTAATGTTCAGCATGGAAGCGCCTGAGTTGTTCATAGGTGAGATCGGTGATCTTCTGGGGGTCGCCTCCGGAGTTGTTGATGTCCGGAAAGATGTGGTCCTGGAACCGGATGTAGAACAGATATCCTGCATCAGACATCTGGCCCTTCATCTCGTTGTATACGACGCCCTTGAAGACCAGTTTCCGATCCTCCGTAGTGGCGTCGGCACCACTGGCCAGTGCCTGTGGGTTCTCGGGTCCTATCCTCCACCCTTCCTGAGTGAAATCTGACTCCTTCAGGAGCGGCCGCAGGGTTGCGTCCAGATATACAGACATCAAGTTCTTGAAGTCCTGGGCGTTTGTCGTGGCGAACGGGTAGAACGTGTGATCTGATGCGGTGAAGGCGTTCATGAAGTTGGAGAGCGTCCGAGGGAGCATCTTGAAGAAAGGATCGCGGATCGGATATCTGCGCGAACGAGGTTAGCCTAATGGATGGGGAAGGAGAAGCCGGGAGTCGGTATTACTTCTCGCTCCCGCATAGGGTAGTGTGCTCCAGAATATGGGGGACGCCCGTGTCGTCTGGCGGGTTGGTCTTGAAGCCGATGGAGAAGACATTGTTGCTGTCGTCGCGGGCAATATGGAGGTGTTCTGCGCCGGTCTTGTCGTGTTGCAAGTGCAACGCCGTCAGTTCCAGCTCAGGGACATGCTTGGTCCGGAGCAAAGTGAAGCCGTGGAGCTTCTCGCCCGGCTTGGGAAGCTGGGAGAGCTCCGTGACAGCCTTCGCGGCGCTCTTGACAGCATTCTTGAGCGACATGTCGCACCAAAGGAGTGCAGCGCAATGTACTCGGCCACAGCAGTCGCAACAGGACAGAACAGGAGAGGAAAGATGGACCGAAGACAGATATCCAAACTCAGGTACCTCCAGAGAAAACGAATGACGAACAAAACTCAAAAATGTGACAGGACTCTGTCAGAACAAAAGTAGGTGTCGATAAGGTACACAGTAGGTATTGATAGGTCTTGCATGACAAGCTGCCGCAGAAAATGAAAGACCCTGGTCGCCTGCAACTGGCTGCTCGGCACCGGCGGAGAGGCGGCAGCGACTGGACAGCGCTCGTCCCAGTGCTTTGTCACGCGTGTTTGGACCAGGTTTTGCGTCACGTATCTTCTCCACTTCCTTCTGTATAACCTGAGTACTGGGCACTGTCACAAGTCGATGCAAAGCTATCTGGAACGGGATTCCTGGTAGTCAGATTATCTTGTATAAATCAGCATCGGCCCGGAGGTCTGATACTTGCATTCAATTGTTGTTGCCGCCGCATATTGGCGAATTAGTTCCAGTCTGTCGTGCATCGCGTACGGCTTAGCTACATGAAGGTACTTATCCCAGTGAGGGTGGGTGAAGGGAGTTCCCTCTCTGGAGTGGTTTTCGCTGGACGTCTTGCCCAGACAAGCAACCCTCTCAATTTGCGTGGCCTCCGTCCGATTAACCGACGACATCTCGCGTCAAGCTCTCGAACTCTCGCAAGAGCCACACACCGAAACACAGTATTCTGATATCAGTCTGCCTATCTAACAGGCAGGGACGTTGTTCGTCTAGATGTGAAGACTGGTGAGTTGCCAATCCCCATCCAATCCACACTTCTGGGCGCCAGTTTTTCGCACAAGCCAAGGGGACCACATTTTGACTTGACGTCGCACTTTGCTTTTTGTAGGCATGCTTCGCATCTTCAACAGAGAATGACCTCGGCGAACCCGCTCGTGACGTCGGCTACGACCGCACCTCGACCGGCTCCGATGGCCCAGCCAGCCTCGAACCCCAGACCTCATCGGAGAGGAATGATGCACTCTGACCCCGAAAACTGCCCATCCCCGGTCGACGGCGTTTGCCCCGGCCACCCCGTCGACGAGAGCGACACTCGACCCGCACCTGCGCCTCCCGCACCTGCTGTCAACGGTTCCAACAACAAGAAAGCCAAGGGGAAGAAAGCCATGGATTCCAGCGAAGCCTCGAAGCTGGTGGCGGCCAGGATATCGCAGCTCGAGCTCGATGCTGCGGGGGAGAAGGATCAGGAGGCTGAGATTGGTGCGTGGATCATTTACTTTCCCCTTGCGACTGTGAATACACGGTGGCCTGGCTTCAGGTCGTGTTTGTAGTTTCGACATGATGGGACGACAACCCTTGGGAGGAACTCCCGCGTGGCTATGGCTGTACCAAAGTCTATCTGAAGCCCATTCCTCGTCAAGGCAATCCAATGGCGCAAGCGCATCGCGGTCGACACGGCTATGGCTCAAGAGACTAACATATCTCTATCCAAACAGAACGGGAGGTCAAGAAGGCCAACCGCGAGCTACACACCCAAACCTCCAGGATGAGCGACATGCAAAAGATCGACCATTTGCACAAACGATGTTCCGACCTTCTGGCCGAGATGAAGCGCCACGAACGGGAGAGCATCAAAAACAAGAAGCGTGGCGACCAGCTACAGAAGGAGAAGGATGCGAGCCGCAACGAACTGAGCAAACAGATCACCCTCAAGGAGAAGCTGGAGAAGCTGTGTCGCGAGATCCAGCGGGAAAACAACAAGCTCAAGGTGATTCGCCGTTGTCGTCGCCGGCAGCTTTTGTGGAACATGCCCGGAGCGCGTGCTAACAAGCATCGCAGAACGAGAACAAGACCTTGACCGACAACCAGGTTAGAAATCAGAACTCATGGGACGAAAAGTACTCGGCTCTCCTGCAGAAACTCGACGACTACCAAGAAGAGAAGGATAACCCGCGCAAGCAGGTGGTTGACATGGAGATGGACGAGCTGTTAGTTGGGCCCCTCTCATTCCTGGCACTATATGGCGCGGCTATTGACGACGACCACGTAGGTTCAAGCAGCGGTTCAAATCGCTGATTGACCAGTACGAGCTCCGGGAGCTGCACTTCCACTCGCTCATGCGAACCAAGGAGCTCGAGGTTCAGTATCACCTGGCGCGATACGAAAAGGAGAAGAAGGCCGCCGAGGCGGAAAACGCGCGATCGCGGCAGCTCAACGCGCAGGTCCAAACATTCTCCAAGACCGAGACCGAACTCAGGCAGCAGCTCAACGTCTACGTGGACAAGTTCAAGCAGGTAATGTTCAGACACTCGGCGCTGATCCTAGTTGTGCGTATGACATTAACCCCAAGTCCAGGTTGAGGACACCTTAAACAACAGTAACGATCTGTTCTTGACGTTCCGGAAGGAGATGGAGGACATGTCCAAGAAGACGAAGCGGCTGGAGAAGGAGAACGAGGGCCTCAAGCGCAAGCACGAGGCCACCAACAATAATATCTTCAAGATGGCCGAGGAGAGGACGAAGCACCTGAAGGAGATCGAGGACCTGAAGAAGCGCGAGGCCAAGCTCAACGGCATCATCAAGCAGATGCAACAGCAGGGTCGGGGCATCGCGCCGGGCCTGGCCAACAATGGGGAGAACGGCTATGCCGTGGGCGAGGGCGAGCTGGAGGGAGACGAGTCCGAGTACGACGACGAGTACGAGGAAGACGAGGAGGGTGATGATGACGGCAGCGAGGAAGGGGAGGAGGAGTACGACGATGAGACGGAGGACGAGGGGCTCCAGGAGCCCCAGCCCTACGGGCCCGAGCGTCCGCCGCCAGTTACAGCCACCACTTCCGGGACACCGGTCGCGGCCAGCACAAACGGCCACCACTAGCGGTGGAAGTGCAAATACTTGGATGGCTTCGAGGAAGGGGGAGGGAGATGGTTTGGGCCGAGCTGAGAGCCATCCAGGGCGTGTCGGGATGGTTGTATTCAAAGCATGTGTGCGACGGGAACATGGTAATGCAGCGTCTTGGGCTTATCGAGTATCCTTGGAGACTTGTCGACATCAGATACACTCGGGTCTTGTATTTACAGCGGCCCAGCTTGACTTGGCCACTAGTGCTGCCCCCCCCTGCTCTGAACATAGCATCGTCACCGAGCATGGCCGGTACGATATCTTAGTCTCAGCGGAATCACAGCTTTGTATTATCTTACATTATGCTACAATTGCTCTTGAAACCAGCGACACGTCGTCAACGCCCGCGCAGATGATGAAGTCATCGTCAAGTGGATTCCCTCTTGAACTCTTGACCACTCACAGCAGCTGGTTTGATAAGACGGGCGGGATAAGCGTTGGGCGCACAGACCATGTATACAATGCCGCCTCAATGTTGTGTCGCAGCCGTGCCAATCCTCCCAGACAAACTTCATCCCACTCCCTTGCTTCAGCAACCACAAACTTTGAATCGCAGACGGCAAATCTGTCTCCCATATGGCGCGCCTGTAACCAGCCCCAGCCTCCCGGCATCAACGATCATGAGCCGACCTCCACCAATTCCTGGGCTAGTCTGATCCAGCGCGCCCGTCAGCTTCACCACAGCTACGTCACACAAGCCGACGCAACCTCACTTTCACCCATTCTCTCCCTTCTCTAGCAATCCCCTGCGAAACTCCTCACCACACCCCACCCGTATCCCCTCACCCTACCGCCTTCAAAGATGGCCTTCATCCAAAACCCCCTCCTCCGCCAGCGCTGGAACCACATCTCCCACACGACCGAGGCCGTGACCGAGAACGCGGCCGCGGGCATCTGGTCCTTCGGCCACCGTTACATAACGCCCTGCTGCTCCTCCGTAGCCGACGCACTCGACGCCTGCACCTCCCCCTGCCTCGGCGACCGCGAGGAGCGCGCGCGGCGGGCGCGCGAGCGGGATCGCGGGGCGCGGCGCAGCCGGGCGCCGGAATACACGTTTGACTTTTACGACGACTGGGCGGACGAGTTTGACGACGGATTTGATGATGGTGGTGGTGGTGGTGGTGGTGGTGGTGTTGAGAGGCATGGGGGGATATTGGGGCGGATAACGGGGGAGGATTGGGATAGGTTGCTTGCGGGGACGGGCGGCGGGGGCAGGAGGAGGGGGGAGGAGGATGGCGGGGTGACGGTGGTTGACCAGCCTAGGCGGAAGAGGGGGATGAGTTACGGGACCAGGGGGCCGGCGGGGAGGAGGAAGGTCGCGGAGGAGGACGATCCGACGGTTATTCCTAGCACGGCGCCGCTGGGGTTTCTGGGCAGGCTGCCGTTTAGGATTGGCGGGACGCTGAGGTATAAGCCTAGTGCGGCGAATCTGAAGGAGCATCCCGGTCAACATGCGCATGAGGAGATGGGGATGGAGAGGGAGCCGTTGTTGGGCAATGGTGAGGAGGAGAGGGCGGTCGAGGAGCATGGAGGGGAGGACAGGCAGAAGAGGCAGAGGAGTAACACTGCCGGGTCGGGTGCGACGTCGGACTCGTATAGGAGTAGGAATGATCTGTTTCCGAGTGACGGGGAGGGAGAGGAGGACGCCGTCCCGCTCGATGACGAGTTTGCGGTGGCGCTGGATCGGGTGGACGATAGGGGGAGTAATAAGACGAGGAGTAGTAAGGGGAAGAGGGTTGAGGGCAGGTCGAACTCGGGACTGAGTTTAAACTTGGCGCGGACGGTGTCGAGGACCACGATCGGATCCACGCTGTCGAGGGACAGCAAGAGAAGGAGCAGTGACGTGTCTATGCGGCAGGTTGACGGCGCTGCGGAGATTGCCACGCCGACTATGGAAGACTTGCATTTCGAGGAAGAGCAGGCACGACGGGAAGAAGAGGAGGAGGTCGAGAGGAAACGGAGGAGGGCGGCTCAGGTTGCGCTTGAGCGTGGACTGAGTCGCGATAACCTCGCGGCCGCTGCCTCCGTTCCCCAGCACAAGGACGACGCGGTGCATACGGATATCCTTCTGGCTGCGCCGAAGAATACTGATAATGCTGTCCCGGACGAACAGGGAGCAAAGACCAGGAACGGGACGAAGCCAGATCCGGACCCGCCTCACGCCGTCGCGATATCAGCTCAGTTGGCCGAGGAGGTGAAGAAACCACCGCCGGATTTTGTGCCCGCGCGATTACCGCATTTCCAATGATACTGTAAGACTGAAGCAGTGTCTCATTTGGGTTTATGGGCACTTTAGAGAAACGGGTTACGAAGCATGACAAGCATGATTTTCACATATGCCCATCTTAACAGACAGCGGGTCTAATAGACGTGTGTTTTACTACAAGTATGTGATGTGCAAGTACACGATCCATAGCACACTTGGTGAAGTCAGTCCGGAGACTTACAGCCACAGCTTTGTATCTCGCGTATGTATGAGCAGGGAAAGCGTCCATCTTCATCTCGCACCTCACAAGTGGAGGAAGCAACCTCGGCTCCCTTCCCCCGCATGTTGATGATCCCCGTACCCCACACCACACCCCGGCCTTGGCGACGGTAGCTTCGGGTGACCCCTGGCATATAAGTGAGACCTCACCAGCTCAGATGCTCTCATTTTCATCCTCTCTAGTCTAGCGCTTCTTTACTCGTCATCCATTTTCGCTTGACTCTTTATTCGATACCCGATACCCGTCACTAGACGAAAGGAGTCGTACACTTGCACTGCTCACTCACACTCCCCAACTCAATCGTCCTCCCAACCCCAACACAGCCACCACGATGTCCTCCCAAGGCCCTATAACAACCCCCCTAACCACCCTCCTCAACATCCGCCACCCAATCCTCCTAGCCGGCATGGCGCGCACCTCGGGCGGCCGCCTGGCGGCAGCCGTCTCCAACGCGGGCGGCCTCGGCGTGATCGGCGGCTTCATGTACACGCCCGACCAGCTCCGGGCCATCATCAAGGAGATGAAAGAGCACTTTTCCCGCCCGGACCTCCCCTTCGGCGTGGACCTGGCGCTGCCGCAGCTGGGCGGGAACGCGAGGAAGACGAACCACGACTACACGGGCGGGAAGCTGGACGAGCTGATCGACATCACGATCGAGAGCGGGGCGAGGCTGTTCGTGTCGGCGGTCGGGGTGCCGCCCAGGCATGTGCTGGAGAGGCTGCACGGGGCGGGGATCCTGGTCATGAATATGGTGGGGCACCCGAAGCACGCTGTCAAGGCTCTGGAGCTGGGGGTGGACATCGTGTGCGCGCAGGGAGGGGAGGGGGGAGGGCATACGGGGGATGTGGCAAACAGCGTGCTTATTCCGGCGGTGGTGGATGTGGCGAGGAAATATAAGCCCAAGATGTTGGGCGGGCAGACGGCCATGGTCGTTGCTGCCGGGGGGATCAGTGACGGGCGGGGGCTGGCGAGTAGTCTCATGCAGGGCGCGGTGGGGGTTTGGGTCGGGACGAGGTTTGTGGCTAGTGTCGAGGCGGGGTGTAGCGAGGAGCATAAGAGGGAGGTTGTGTCGTGCGGGTTCGACGGGACGGAGAGGACGTTGGTGCTGAGTGGACGGCCGCTGAGGATGAAGACGAACGAGTACATCCGGAAGTGGCACGAGCGGCCGGAGAAGATCAAGGAGTTGTGTGACAAGGGAGTGGTGCCTATTGAGTGGGATTTTGATCAGGGGAACGAGGTCGATCCGCCGCATTTGATGGGTCAGGTTGCGGGTGCAATTAGGGAGATCAAGCCGGCAGGGGAGATTGTGGATGATATGGTGCGGGAGGCGGTGCAGATGCTTAAGTTGGGAGCGGAGTATCTTGCTGGCGGGAGGAGTAGGCTTTAGGTCGAGGTACCGAGAGTCTCACGAGGAAGGATAGCATGAGAGTCTTGGTCGGACACAGTGACTCACAGAAGCAACTTGATATGACTTCATGAGTATTAGTCGTGCCTCATGCCCACATCCTTTGAAACACTTACGAATACGTCAAGTGTCACAGCGGACGGACGTCCTGCTCTACGAGGTTTTTATTCTGCTGTCTAGAGAACGATATATATGAACCAAGGGAAGGGTTTGAATCCCTATCGATTGCAAGGCCTTCTACCAAACGTTCGGTCACATCACGAAAGTCACAAAAGTCACAGTCGTTCAGAGCGAGAGCGCACAGTAGTTAGGTTAGGCCAACATGCCACCTGAATTATCCATATCTACCATGGGAGCAAATATGTACTAATCCATGCCATCCCCCTCTCCCTTTCCAAAATACCAAAATCAGCCCTCCTTATCCTGGACAGCTCATGGCCAACTCGCCATCCAAAAAAGAGACCGAGTATCATTATCAACAGTAGTGAACGTCATCGTCCGGAACCGGCCAGTCCCTCTCAAATCCCGGCTCGGGCTGCTGAAAGACCAAGAGAGTCGGAGACGCCGAGAAGGCGGACGATGGGCTCAAGGAGAATAGAGTAGTTGTGGGTGTTGAGGAGTGGCGGTAGTGATGTTGTCGGTTGACCGTCGAGAAGAAGTGGAGGTGCGGTCCGTGGAAGATGCATCGTAGCTGGGCAGCGGTGGATGGTCCGCTCAGGGTGCAGTGGACCATGGTCTGTGTCTCGCTGCCGCAGTTACTGAGAGGTCCGAACGAGGCTTGCTGAGGCTTGGTGGTGGCAGTTGGCTGCAGACCGCAGCGAGAGGCGAGGGACGAGCCAGACATGTTGGTCTCGTCGAGTGCTTGTGCTCTGGATGTCTGGACAGGAGGGCTAGTGTCCATCGACTCTTGCCCCGTTCGGGAGGCTCCGTAGGTCATTTACATGACAACGCAGTAGCCGTCGAGGTTGGTCTGGACCTTGGGGGTGGAAGTCTGAGTGGAAGGCATGTTGATTGTTGGGGGTTTTGGTGCTGTGAAGCGGAAGTTGTTTGAATGCTGTGTATTGAAGTGAAGATGTGTGTGCTGATGAGGAGAAGAGAAGTGAGACTTGGTCGGGAGGAGAGGATGGTATTTATGTTCTTTCCCTCGTCATGCCGAGACGAGTCCATAGAGTTTGAAGATGAATAGGTTGTACGCCGTGGCTTGCGTATTCTCTGCGTATCCCGGAGACGAAGAATAGTAACGTCGACGAGGACAAAAGAAGCCATCGCCACTTTGATGCTGGACTCGCCTGAAGAAGCGCCTAGTATTATTACCTTAGTATTGTCCTCGAGCAAACAGACACGATCTTTCATCATCAAGTTCAATTGGGGTCTGGCGTTCAATAGAGCAGGGCGGTCCCGTGTGCTCGCCTGGACGCCACGTTCAACGGCAATGACCTTCTAGAACGCCAGGTTTTCGACAACACCCTTGACCAAAGAAAATATAACAATATTAACAGGGCACTTTGTCGCAATGACCAGGTGCCTGTGATCTCGTGTGCAATCGAATCAAAGGTTTGTGGAGGCGTGTGATAGTGATAGTGACGGACTTTGTGGAAGTTGAGTTAGGTTAGTATTGTTCCCTTAGTATTGTTCTCCATGCCTATACCCACAACCATACACAGCTCACCAACTGTTACCAAACATCGCAGGCTCAACACACCTACGGACAATCTTGTAACCCAATGACGGACTCTAGCAACTTGAAATCGATGAAACCACCGGGTCCTAGCCTCCTGCGCTCGGTCTCGGAGTTCATGCTGGTTGTCACTGCTGCCCGAGTCGTCGAACAAACATCGCCAGCATGCAGACATCGGATCTAGAACCGGGTAAATGGGAGCCTGTTTTGATATTGTCAGTCGAACCTAACCGAAAGGGCGCGAGGCACCGAGGGCAGCAGATGGACCGACCATTTGCCCCTGAGCGTGATGACCACCCACGACGCCCCAGCATCATCCACCTCCTTCTCCACCTTCGTGTTGAAGCAAATGGCGCTCATGATACCGTCGCCAAACTTCTCATTCAGGATAGCCTTGTACGCGTATCCATAGTTCTGAACGATCTCATAGAGACGGTAGATCAAAGGCTCGACAGGAGGCATGGGTCCGGCCCTTCCCCTGTCCGGGAAGCCCATCATCTGACCAGCGATGGTCTCCTTGGGGACTCCGAGGATTTGCGAGAGCTTGTCCACGTCCTCCGCTGATGCTTGCACCTGACCGTAAAAGAGCCCGGCAACGGCGACCTCACTCCGGCCGAGTTCTTTGGCGAGCGCCTCAAAGCTCAGACCCTTCTCAGTCTTGGCTTCGAAGAGGGACTTGGAGTAGGCTGGTAGTCGATCGACAATCGAACTCTTACAGAGTGTCAGTCAACGTGGCTCTAGTACAGGTGGACCGGTCAGTAGGTCTCTTACATCAAGTGAAGCGAGCCTTGGTTGTTCGGACATGGTGGCTGATGAAGTGGTAGCTGTCTTAGGGACAGAACAGGGATGTAGACGTGTTTGTCGAGTATAGATGGGGGACTTGAGAGTTTGCAAACAAGTCTGAAGAACAGGATGTAGAGTGGTGGCTCACTTCACATCGTCCCTTAATCCCGCTCAACGTCGTCATGGAAGCGGTTTACAATAAGCCGGTAGTCATACCCCGCGTCTCTAAGTCGTCTAGACGCCCCCGCCCGAACGGAGAAAGGCCGGACACTCGGGAAGCTCACATATGCTGCGTAACTTTGCTGCGTAATGCGATCTAAGAGTAGTATTCAATGGTCTAAATGGCGCTTGATCGCGGCAGTAGTTGTTCAGGATCAGTACGTACGCACTGCTGGTTCAGAGGCACTGGACTCGGACGTAGACCAACCCTGTCGTCAGTTCTAATAATGCTCGACACTGTCCGTAAGCCCTTGCCCTCCACAGCAGTACTCTCCAAGCTGAACAGGAGCATCTGAATTACTTGTTAACATCCAGCATGCTCGCCATTGAACCTGACTACCTTGTACAGGCAATGCTCTGCATGCGTGACCACTGACTACCTTATGCTTAGCGAAAGATTGGAGACGAGCGTCACTGCAGAGGCGAGGGTGTGGGGTGCCGTGGATCTTGATGAACGGTTGTGGGGAAGATCTTATCTTATCTCAGATTAAGGCATCCTCCTTATCGAAGACGTGGGGAATTTTTCTGGACATCGACTTCCATAACGCAACATCGGGGAAACCTTGCGACAAAGAAGCCTCGGACCAGACCAGGATAGTTAGAGGCGCCAGCCGACCATCATGCCTCACAAACATACCCGGAAGGAGAGGGATGAGTCTAGGTACGTAAAGAACACATCGTGTCAAGCGTCGCGGAGACTGACCCTTCTCGCGCAGCTTCAACCTCCCACCGACCGAGATAGCAAAACCATTACCAGTGACATCGATATCCAAACACAAACTAGAGAAGTCAAAGCAGAGCACATGGAAGGGTAACTCCTCAAAGGCGGCCGCACCGAAAGGGAACGGAGCCAAAGGAAACGCCATCAAAGAGGGCGCCTCGGCCGAGAAGAAGAATAAGAAGCGGAAAAGGCAGGGCGACAAAGAAGACGATGCGCCTCGGGCTTTCAAGAGGCTGATAGCCTTCGCCGAGGGAAAGAAGCCCCGTGGGGGCTTGGACGACGGAGTTGTGCCGACGAAGAAGGAGAAGAAAGCCGCGAAGGCGGCTGAGGCTGCTGGTGCCTCCTCGGAACCGGCAAAGCAGCAGTCCGAAAAGCAAGAGCGGGAGATACCGACCATCCGACCCGGAGAGAGGCTTTCGGAGTTTGCGGCACGTGTCGACGCGGCGCTGCCGTTGAGCGGGCTGGTTACCAAGACGGCGGTGAAGAACGGCAAGGACGTGCTGGGTATCAAGGTGCCGCAGACGCGCAAGGAGAAAAAGATGCACAAGCTCTACGAGCAGTGGAGAGCAGAGGAGCGGAAGATCCAGGAAAGGAGGGAGGAAGAACGAGAGCTGGCTGAGGAGGAAGAAATGGATGACGAGCAAGGAGGGGTGAAGTGGAAGATCGACATGGAAGACGACGCAGCACGGGGGAAGAAGAAGAAGAAGAAGGGCAAGAAAGGCAGGGTCCTGGGAGAAGTTGGTACGAAGGAGGAGGATCCCTGGGAAGAGCTTAAGCGGAAGCGGGGAGAGGGAAAGATTGGGCTGCACGACGTCGCAAAGGCACCGCCTGAGCTGATCGCTCCGACAGCCAAACTGCCGATGGTGCGCGGCGCGACAGTGAATGTCGGGGATATTCCAAAATCGGCGGGCAGTTTACGCAAGCGGGAGGAGCTACAGAGTTTGCGGAGTGATGTGATCGCATCTTACAGAAAGCTGATGGATGAGAAAAGGTCAGGACAACCTTAGTTCATTTTGCCATAGCTAGGCGCTCCCTGAACCCCGTACTGTGGTACATGCAAGCCGTCACAGGACAATCACTGTATTGTTGCCCATAGCATGAATTCACTGCCACAACTGGCAATTATCATCCTAGTGTAAATTTAAGCTGAAATCTCTTTCAGTTTGGCAGAGTTTAGACTAAGCCAAGACCGCTGTTGGTCAGTATCCACTTTTCCCAACCTAAATCCAACCTCCCTGCGACTCCCTGGCCACTCCAACTTCTTCCCCACCACTTCCTCCCAGAAATTGCTGACCAAAACCCATTCAGCCAAAAATTAATCGTGGCCCACCGCAACACCCGGAGTTCAATTCCGACAGCGAACATTATCGACTGGCATTTTTCGACCATACAGGGAATGTGAATCTATACGACTTCAGCATGAAGGAGGGTCTTGAGGGGGTCGTGGAGTTCTTGCTCCCGGAGCTGGCCTTCGCTGGCGAGCAAGGTGAGTCGGGCCTCGTGTCGGCGTCGCATCCACGTGATGCCGACCTAGATTGAGTGCTCAGTTCACATTTTACTGACAATTTCTGACCCAGGACTGTCGGTTGATGGCTTCCTTGCATTGACCAAGCAATATTTCAGAAGAGATGAGAAGGCCTCACTGCCGCCACAGCAGGGGAGCCAGAATAATGGCAGCAGCGTTGTCGCCCAAGCGTCGCAGTCGGCTACGACATCAACTGCACTCGACGATGCCGAGCTTACCTTTGCACGAGGTGCTTGGACCTGGCTTGTAGCTCGGCCAAGTGTCCTGGTGGGTGCTGACAGACGCTGGAACAAACTCAGCTTGGACGAAGTGCTGGCTCTGCCTGAGGCCGTCACTTCAGGAGAGGCTGCGGAGACTACGGTGCAGGAACACACACCAGTTCCTGGAAAAACGGCGGCTCCGGATGACACACCTGAACCCCGATCCACACCGGCCCCAAGCAGAACACCACTAGGTGGAAACACTCCTCTTCCAGCAGGCGCCCCCGCTCAAGGGGACACCCCTGCTCCTGGCAGGACATCATCGCAAGCACCTACACGAGGACAGAAGGAGCGGGCAAAGAAACCGAAGCTCACCCTGACGACGCGGCCAAGGATTCAGGTCACAGAAGAGACGGTCTGGCAGGCTATCACCGGACATGGCGTTGATTACAAGCAGATCCCGAGGCTGGAGTGGCACCTACTGCAGGGTATCGCCCCTACCAAGCACGAAGGTATCCTCCAGGGCGACCTCCGACGATTGGTCGGTCAAGACAAGCGCTCCGTTCCGAAGCGAACCGATTTTCTCGCTACCAAAGGCTACATCGTCAAGCGTACGATCATGGTCCGAGCGTCCAAAACCAGCAAGCTGTGGCTCGCTGGATTTGCTCCTTCAATAGCGGCAGAGGGTGGCGAGACGTCACAAGCGAAGGACGTCAAGATGACCAAAGAGATTCTGACTCGGGACCTATCTCCCGTTCCCTGGCATGCCAAGTGGACGGGGGCGGACATTGACGTGGAGACATTCGCTGAAAGCATCCTTGCGATAGTCAAAGCCTGGGGTGTCATGCGATACTCCGATATCAGGCTGAAAATGGGCATCGAGGAGCTGCGATGGCAGATGAGAACAATGGCACGCCTGACTCGGAACTTGGTTGACATGGGAATCATCAAATACACAGCAGCGACCTTCGCCAACTCGAGGAAGGTCTGGAAAGACTGTATCAAGTTCATCAGGGATCCCACCGAGGCCGAATGGACAAGGATCCTGGCAACCGGAAAGAAGACCTCCAAGTACACGGACCTGTCCAAGGACCGCCAACCCAAACCTTTCGCATTGTCCTTGGCCGACAAGGCTGCAAGCCAGCCACAGGAGACCACGAAAAAGAGCAGCGGGGATGGTACCGACAGTGCTCCCCCCTCTGAACCGACAACCTCTCGTCTGTCAGGCTGGGTACCAGAGAAGCCACTGCAACAGACCCTCTTCGATGCGGTTGCCGCCGCCGGGCCGGAGGGAGCTACGAATCCACAGATCAGTGCGGGCACCGTGGGCTACAACTTCCGACGTTACTGCGGCACCATGTTGACAAACATGTCGATGTGCAAGCAGCCTCCGCATCTGGAGAAGTTTCAACTGCACAGGAAGCTGGTGCGGGTGGACAAGACCAGCGCCTTCATCTACACAACAAACCAGTTTGCTCAGCCAGCCGGCGACCAAGAGCACCCGGATCAGTCTGTCCCTGTGCCTAGTGCAGATGAGACACCTACCGCCGAGACTCCCGCACAACCGAAGACGGCCGTGTACGGCTTCCGGCCCGTCCAGGGAGAGGAATTGGCCGATCCTTCTACTTCATTGTCGGAGATAAGCCGGAAACTGCTGGGGCGGCACCGACAGCATGCGCCCCCGAAGCGTCCTTTTGCAGATGACGCTGCAGGCCCGACCGAGGATGGTACATCAACCAAGCGTCGTCGTGTTGGGGGTGCCCACGATGGGCCGCTACCAGATGGGCCTATCGAAAAGTTGCCCGGGAAGCCACCCGGTGCTTACATAGCCGAGCCTGGCTCTCTCAATCCTAGTCCGAAGAGGACCGGTCGCCCAAAGAGGTCGCTAGTTGTTATCTTCAAATCGGACAAACTGAAGGATCCAGCGTTCTGGGAAAATGGCTGGGCAGCCACTCGGAACTCTGACGAGACAGTGGTGAGCGTCCAGTATAACGGCATCCCCGGCAAGCTATGTCTTAACCGCAAGGACAAGACGGTTGTATTCTCTCGGAAACCCCAGCCACCGGGCAAGGAGCCTTTGACCATCCACCTAGACGACTTACGGGAGGAGCCTGTTGTTCGGCCTGTCCCAGGTTGTGACGACAACAGCCTTGTCTTTGTGACCAGGGAGACCAACCAGAATCCCTCGTGGAACTTCGTCTTTCTCTTTAAGGATGACGCTGGCAGTCAAGAGCGGGTAGCTGAGATACTGAAGCGGGTCAAGTCCATCGCAAACGCTGAGCCTATTGAGGATGAACCACCAGCCCAGACTCCCAAGTCTCAAGTCACTTCCACTGCCGCTCCCGGTTCTGCTGGGGTCAGTGAGGCGCCTCCAGGATCAGCCCCGACTGAGCTTGCACAGCCAGCTGATGACACAACAATGGCCGATACCCCGGTTACAGCGCCAGCAGATTTGTCGACGCCACCTTGGAAAATAAAAGGCCCGGGGAAAGGCAGAGGGAAAAAGGGCGGTGCTGCCTCCGGACAACGGCCTTGGAAGTGCGAAAAGTGCGGCAATAGCTGGAAAAACGACATCGGCCTAAAATATCACCTCACCAAGGCTCAGGTCCCCTGCAACCCTGACTTTGTCGCAAAACCCACCGTTCCCATGCCTTCCAAACGAAGAAGGCCTCCGACCCTACCACCTGGCTTTGGGGAGCGGGCGGACGACGAGGCGGCTGAGGAGTCTGTCAATGGCCGTCGGAAAACACGCCAGCGAGGGAGTAAACCAGCGAAGCGATGGGAAGTCAAGCTCGAGCACAGTGGAACCCCGACATTCCGGGGGCTAACTGTCGACCAGTCCTACTCACGCAGATCTGCTGAGCCGGTCATTCGTCCTGAAACAAGACAGCCTACAGACTCGGTAGCGACGACGGTGCCAGGATCAGCTGCTCTCCCTCTTCCTATCGCCCATTCCGGATTCAGCTCACCATTCGCACCCGATACCGGAAGCGCGGCGAGCAAGGTCCGAAGTCACGTCTCTTTGGAACCAACGGATAGGTCGATGGCCCTGAGTGTTTCAATGGACGACACTCGGATTCAGGATGCTACCACAGCGCATGGAAAGCCCTCCAGTATTCTCCCCGTCCAGGTCAATCACACTGTTCGACGTGCTCCACCTGCCGAAGATGCTCCGGTCTATCAAGACAAAGCTGTCGAGGTCGACATCACCATGAAGGCTGAGGCTCACGTCCATATTGAGCGCCCCTCAGACGATGTCTCCCTAGTTCGGAATGATTCCTGCGCCCAAATCACAGCCCCCGTGCCTGGTTCCAGCCCGCTACTTCTTGACACGATGCCTACCCACCTTGGCGCTGCGGTAGACAATGCGGCTACTGCCATATCTCCTGTGAAGCAGCCAGTCACCCCAACTACACCGAGGTCGGCAGCTCAGATGATTCCGGCTTCCAAGAGCCCCAAGGCCCCTGTGGTCCAGGCCCAGTCCTCGGATACTCTGCCTCAAAGCTACGTTTCCCAGAGCGTGGTACAAGAGGCCGAGACAGTTATTAATGCGGGTCCGGAAGAAACAACGCTTCAGCAGCCGTCTCTTCACACCCTAGAGAAACCAAATGCGCAGACCACGCAGTTGCGGCCTCTGGAGAATGTTTCACAAGCAGATGAGGACGGGGGCGCGTTGCAAGGCATCAGCACAGTCCCTGGTGTGCCAGCGACGCCAGTGAAGACCAAGGAATCTAGTAAGCGCCGCCCGTTACCCGATAAGCCAACCAAGCGCGCGCAGGACCAGACGGACACTGGACCAACGCCATTCAAACCAGCAAACCACTACGCTCACCTTTCCACAGACTCGAAGATACGAACTGCGCAGGCTCTGGACATCGTCGAGTACCTCCTTCGGAATAATGGCGGCATCTTCCCGGGCGACAAGGCGCTCTTCTACGCCGTGTTGCGCATCTACTTGAAGGCCTTCAGTGGCCAGATGCCCCCAAGCTTCAGCAATCTGAAGCACGCTATCAGGAGACTTGCCGCAAAGGGTAAAGCGCGGGAGATCGTCCATGCATTCCGCGCCCCCAACGGAAAGTATGTCACTTCCTCCATGCTTCTCGCGACTGAGATGGACCCGAACAGTCTTGTTCCCACTGTCGTCAAGAGGAAGATTCAGGATGCGTATCCTGGCGTTTTTATCCCGCCGGCGTTCTCGCCCTCCAAGGAGGAGCTCAGGTTGCTTGAAGAGTTTGACGGGGAGCCAGCTGAGGCCGAAGAGACGCCCAAAGCTACAGGAAAGTTCAGGCTGAGACGGGACAACACGGAAGTTGAGATCATGAATGCGCCGTACTACCAAGAGAACCCCCTGGAGGTTGGTGGTCAATATCTATCCGCTGCTGGTGGACAGGCCACACCGGTCAGTAGCCTCGGGGTCGATGAGGCCTCGAAGAAGCGCCGCAAGCGGGCTTCAACGCTCTCCGCTGCCGACCAAGCATCCGGTCGGAGTGCCAAGAAGCAGAAGACTCTCGGTTCCAAGCTCCTTGGACTGCCACCTACAAGGAAGATAGACGAGGAAGCTGCTCGGGAGGCCACTGACGATGAAATGGGCGGCATGGGGCCACCCACTCCAGAGCCCGAAGGCGCTGGTCCGGAGCTGTCAACAGTGGACAGTACACCAGTCGCCAGTGCCATTAAAGCCTATGGGCTCCTACCACCGCCTAGAACCGGGCCAAAGAAACGCCGCCCTGTTGACACCCTGGTCAAGCTTCCTCGAGAAGTAGGTTGTGCTCAGAATCCCGGACTTACAAGTCTCCCTCACTTCTTCTTCGCCAATCAATACAACGAGTACTGGTCGCAACACGTTCATTCCATGAGCCTTACCTTTCTGGACCCCAACACTCGACTTGACGACTACCATGTAACGAGCTGGTTTAAAGATCTCGAGAATTCCGTTGCTTTGGTTGACGACACGAGCTCAATTGCTACGGATGAAGAAACGATGTCGCTAACGGAACAAGAAGAGCCCGCTCGGGTCGAGGGATTCTCTTTCGTGCCGCTAGTCTTTCTCAAAGAATATTCGCGGGGAGTCTGGCCTAAGAATCCGCCAATGGAGCTGTTCGAGAAGAGCATTCAGATGCAGGGGTGGAACCCGAGTCCCCAGGATGTCCTCCGCCAGCTCTTGCCGGCCGATATCGAGGAGATGGCATCATGGAACAAAAGGAAGCGGGCCAGGATGGACCTGTGCGTTGATGCCGCCTTTGCTGAGTTCGACGAGCTGATCGACCGCTGTGAGGGATGGGAGCTGTCGAGCAAGGGGACGGAGATGATGCTCTTCAGTACTCTCGCCCCCGAGTACAGGTTCATCAACGCTTCGCCTCCTGTCTCAATCTGCCAGACGAAAGCAGTCGTTCCTGTCTGGGATGACGAGAACCAGTTCACCCTGGAGACGTTTCCTTATAAGCTTGCTACGACGTTGGCTGGGGATGAGGACGAAGAGCCGCCACACAAGAAGCCAAAGCTGGACCTTCTCCGGAGGAAGCCGAGAGGACGACCTCCAGGAAAGAAGGCGTCACCAAAGAAAGACCGAGCGGGCGATGCCCATGAGCCGAAGGAGAAGAAGAGGATGGGCAGGAAACCGAAACGCATCAGGTTGCCAGCATTGGAAGCCGAGAGAGAGCACACGGCTTACCCGCAGTCTGCCGAGGAGTACATGGACATTCACCACGGAGCGGAGCGAACTCCTGAATGGAACAGCGAGCATACCCAGCTCGCGGCGTTCGTCTGTGTTACGACTCTTCTGGGCGGAGTGGCCAAGTCTGTCGACTGGGGTATCATGATGAGGTTGTTCCCGGACATGTCGCTCTCTCACCTGCGCAAGTTCTTCGGCGAGATGAACAAGGACCGCAAGTCCACCATCATTGACCTGACCGAGAAGTTCCAGAAGGCTTTCCTCGAGGCCTACGAGAAGGGCGAGCTCCCGCCTCTTGACTACGACAATGTGCTGGCCTACGACTGGAAAGCCTTGACCCTCTGGACCAGGGGCCTGGCAGGTGACGAGTCTACCCTGCCACCCTCGTATGCCGAGCTAGAAAAGCGCGACATGGTCGTCTCGGACCGCGCCCACCAACCCCGCGATTGGCGGGAGACCTTCTGGCTCCCGGCACGATCACTCTACAACCGCTACCAAGACTCTTCCTCCCAGGCCTTCGCGACGGTCATCGACCCCGAGCCTGGAGTCGAAGACGAAGACGACAACCTCCGTGTGGCCATGTCCTGGGTACGTGCCCTGTGCGTCACCGCTCCACATCCTCCCGAAATCGTGTCGGATAAATGGGAGACCTTCAAGGGCCTCCCGCGAGCGACCATCTCGGACCTGATCGACAAGTCAATCCGCATCCTGCAAGAGAAGCTGGTCATCACCAAGGACAAGAACCTGATCGTCATGCGGCTCAACGACCGCGTCGTCAAGGCCCTCGGCAAGGCGGCCCAGGACCAGAAGTTTGCCGAAGCCGCCCGCTTCAAGCGACGCCTCGACAAGGCGTTCCGCAAGGGGAAGACGCGGTACCGGATACCCTACACGGCGGACGACGACGGGCTGACGATGGCGCTGCTGAACCTGCAGGCCCACGGCAGGGTCAGGGTGGAGACGGACAACAAGGACGTGCCGCTCGGGTACGAGCCGTTCAACTACGAGACGAGGAAGTTCGACCGCAAATACCACCACTTCAGGCTCTGGGCGGTCCCGACCGAGCGCTACCTCTACAGTACCCTCCCCGAGGACTACGACGGCGAGGAGAACGACGAGCTGGCCGTGCTGCTGTCTAACATACAGGCTACGTCACCCCCCGTCGAGGGCAGTCAGGGCGAGTTGCCCCTGTGGGTTGACTTCTTCGGCAAGGTCGACGAGGCGCGCTGGAGGAAGTGTCTCGGGGCGGTGCTCTTCATGCTCTCTACGCGGGGACCGATGAGGGCGGACGCGATCGCGGACCAGCTCAAGTGTTTTGTGCCGTTTGAGGTGCAGATGGTACTGGACTGGGCGGACGGGCTGGGGCTGTTGGAGCAGATGACGCCCGAGGCGCCGAAGTGCGTGACAGAGTGGTGGTGGCTAGCTGTCGGGGCGCAGAGGAGGAGGGCTGAGGGGGCGAGTGGGACGAAGAAGAAGGGAAAGTGGGTAGAGAGGGCTGGGACCGCGGGCGACGGGGGTCTGGGTGAGGGTTCTCCAGCGAAGTCTAGGACCTAGGTGGGCCAAGACGGTGCAGGGGATGGGACTAAGAGACCTGGACCTGGTGAGGGGAAGATGGGCAAAAAGTCCGACGCGGGAGGAGAGCAGGACGGAGAGTCACAGAACGGCAAAGTGTCTGAAACGGACGGTAAGGAAAAGGATATCAGCCGCTTCAACTACAGCAAACTGATCTCCACGTTGAAGGGCGAGACCGGGAAGGAGAGGAAGGGGACTAGTCCGTGGAGGAAGGGTACTGCCACAAAGCGACGGATCAAGGCCGCGGGCTCGCAACAGGGAAGGAAGGGGAGGAAGCCCTACCTTTCGATCACTGAGACCGGTCAGGACTTCGAGAGCCAGTAATGAAGGGATGATTCAGATGCATGGATTCAGTGCATGTTGTTTTGGCGTTGGACCACTGCGGGAAGGAGACAGGGCAAATAGCGCCACGGGGCCAACACCCACGGCCCTCATCTACAGCGGCTTATTCGTACCATGCATGGTACGATGAAAAGCAATGGAATTTGATATACAATGATCTGATGCCCGGAAGGTCGGTTTGGGCTGTCCTCGCATGTCAGACGCTGCGGTCCGATGCTTTACAACTTTGGCCAGTACACGACATGACTAGACATATGCACGCATGAGGCGACCGGAAGGCGGCGGTCCGGTGAGTCCCTCCCTTTCTTGGCACCGAGTCGAGTATGCCGGCGGGTCGCCATGACATTACGTTTGCCGTAACGCGGGTGTCGGGGCTGCTAACACGACAGGTCTCGCTTTATGGTCAGGTATCTTTCGTGGTAGAAGTACGCTCAACTTCCTCATCGTGATCAACCAGCCCTTCTGTGTCACGGACTGTCAGGGGAGTGAGCCAATAGCCTCAGGGATATCTTGAGATTTGCCAGTGAACAGTCGCACTCGTAGGGAATCTGCAATCCTCCCCTGCCTCAACTACACTGGCGCCCAGCCATCGTGCCCCGTTGTGATGGAACGTCAACTGCTGGCACGAAATACACATCTGTGCGAGGTTCGAGGTATCCTCACTTCCAATGATGTTATGCTTGCTGTCAGTCACGCAGAGTCAGTCATGTTCGGAAGTGACCGATTGCTCTAACGACCGAATGTTTAGCTCTGTTTAGCCCACCTCGTTCAGGGTACACCGCGGTATGAGGCAAGCAGATAGTCTCTGCCATCTCTTCCCCGCATATGATATGATATGTGATCAATCCTCGTCCAGCCCCGACACAGCAGCTAGACACATAGACATCCTATATAGCGGTCTAGCGTGTGTGCCCGGGACGTGCCATGGCGACTATTGAACCCCCAAGCCCTATCAACGACGGTAGTGTCGGCCCCGGACCACCCAGCAACTAACGGGAGCCAGGCGGAGAGACTACGGAGGGCAATGCACTTGAACAGGATGGCGTAATCGCGGCCGCGCCCACTGCCCGTTCCGGAAGACACGACATGACGTGCACCTGAAGAAGCTGACAAGAGGTCCGTGATACTTTTGATCATGAGACAACGACACGACAGGTACGTCCTCGACGACATTGTGTTACGATGGACAAGACAGTAGCCAAAGGTCAGTCCGGTGCTACTACTCTCTATCATTCACGTCATATGAAGTGCCATTCTGTGCCCGTAGAACTTTGTATTCCGTCACCGGAAACAAGCTCTGTCCCGGAGTTGAACCGCTCCGGCGCAGCAGATAGGCTGGAGAAAACATGCCTCCCGCAGATGTCTCCGCATGTTCCCCCTCTTCCACCCTTCCCCTTCCTGCGAGTAAGAACCCAGGAAAGGCACAAGGCTACCTACTGCCAACCTCCGGTCCCCCCTTCATCTGCAAGGAGACTTGGAAACAGAAAAAAGGGGAGGGGAGGGGAAGATGCAGATTTTCCTCTGCGCTGCTAATGTGTAATTGGGGGGGAAGCATTTCCCCCCTTCCTGTGAGACATAAGTCCTGCAGAGCAGCCATCGCCAAGAGCAATACGGTCGATCCAGCCGCAAGCCACGCAGGACAGGGAGAGAGTGGCCGGAGACTTCTCCTGGTGGAAAAGGCGGGGAAGGACAGAAAGAGTATTTGAACCGGTGAAGACATGCAAAATGCGCCCCAATGGTCGAGGATTGCGCACGGTGAGCTCAAAGGGGAAGGACGAACTTGATGACGGTGAGTTTGGCGTCTTGCCTCTCTCTGAAGCAGGGTGTAACTTCGCCACTGGTACTACTTGTACCTCCCGAGAATGTTTCAAAGCTCTCCGAGTTTCCACATCCTGCAAGGAAGGGTTTTCTGCTGGTGCAAAGTGACAAAAAGACGACCGCGTCGGACGTGTCAGATACGAAGAGCAGGTGGTGCGCGCCCCCGGAACGGAGGGCCACATGTGCGGTGAGCAGGCATGTCAGATTAGGCCGGTTGCCTTTTTGGTGTTGTGTTCCCTCTATTGTCAGGTCAATTCGACTCAGCCGTCGGACCGACTTGTTTAGAGGGGCCTTTGCGGCTGCTTGCATCGAAACGCCTTGCAGCGGAAGGTCTTGAAAGTTGCGATGTTGAACGCGCGGTGAGCCCCACGACCGGGGGTTGGTAAGTAGTACAAGGAGCATGCGGATGGTCATGTGGCTGTAGTGGTGACGAGCTTCGAGGAAGGTGTCGTGGCTAAATTAAGGAGGTAGGTGAGCGTAACGCGACCTCAGTCGCTGGCCTGTCTGCTGACTGCAGTCGCGCTGTCATTACTCGCATGCCGCTGCAGGTGCAGGTCAGCATAGTCATCAAGAGCATATGGGACATTTGTTGCGAAGGTGATGTTGACTGGCTTAGGCTCAGTATGTTATCTGGTGGCTTCACAGGACACGGGTCTCTGGCTGCTCTGTCTTCTCTCGGTACTTATGTATACTGTAAGTACAGTGCCGTAAAGGAAGCTACGGTAAGTAGAGGTCGTGAAGGCGGCTTCAACACAGCTCTGAGATCTCTCGACACACCATATGCATCCCGCGTCGAGGCACAAGAGGTCATTGGGGACTAACGCAGCCAATAGCCTGCAGAGACTCTGCAGCGGGAATATGCCCTGTCGATAACTCCTCGAACCATAGCATAACGCGGCAGTCAAAAGAACTTTCTGTGCCGCTTGTCTGTTGGTGCCTCCGGGCCTTCATAGCCCTGCCGCGAAGTTTGAGTGTATTGACCTGCCCAACCGACTTGGCCAGGGCATCAAAACAAAGACTGACCCTGCAGGTGCTATCCAGTGTCTGAAATGACTACCTGAAGGGGGTGACGCCGATCCACGACCATCAGTTGTCAGACACCCTGCAAATATAATATCTGCCGTCGTTGTCTCTGGCGTGGCAGAGGCTTAGTAGAAGCTGGCCCTGTGGCCTCTTTCGAACAGGTAAGTTCAGCGCCATGGTGATATATGACATCGGGGGCTCGAAACCTTGGGTCTCGGCCCCGTATGGTGTACGACAAAGCCGAGATATTCGTCGGCAGCTAGGAGAACTGGTATTGTTCGTTGCTATGCCCCGTGGGAATTCTCCATTTGGGAAAGTCAGAAATGACAGTTTGTATCGCAGTATCATAAAGTGATATGTCTAAGGAGTGTCATCCTTCTGATAAGCGTAATAAGACCAGACGACGTAGAACAGCAAGTGCACCGTCGTACGTAAGTAATCACGTACTTCCCTCGGCATGACATCCAGGACATCCAGGTACTTCGATTGGTTGCGAATTAACAGCGTCGGTATATATCATGCAGTGGTCGGTATCCCAAGGTCAACTGGATAACCAACAGTCTGACTCGCATGGCGCAAGATATGACAGCTCACAAAACTGGTTTCTGTGTGCCGTGTGTAGACGAGACTGGGCACGCGTCTTCTTCCAAGGTCATTAGAATTGTGCTTTAACAGAACGAATCTGACGAGGACATGGACTCGCTGGAATCAGTATGACGATCCTCCTCTGGGACCGGACGGCAAAGAGGACATCTCGTGTACCCGCGCGGCACCGCGGTATGTAGCTTCATCACACATCTTTGGCCGAACAGCCCGACCGAATCACTTGAGCGATTCCGCTTATCATCACGAAATGCCCGGGGTGTCGTCGCCTGTCGAAAGATGTGTTCAAAATCAGTGATTTGCTCTGCACAGGGATAACGATCCACACGGCTCGGCGCCGAGCAAAGGGTGAATGAGTTGGCAAACGTCATACGGACCCGCCAGTCTGTAAACATGGCCTGGCAGGGAGAAATGGTACAGGAACCCGAGCAAGCGGAAACGAGATGGGTTAATAAATCCAGTGGGTACACGTGTAAGGGCATGGATTACTGTGGTACAGGTAGCTTGGTTTGCGGAGAGAGGTGGGGAAGTCGCAGCAGAGAGATCCCGCGCTGTCCGGGCCTGCAAGAATGGGCATACAATGCAAACACGGAAGGATTCTGGAAGACGAGGCGGAGTTCGGCACAGATTGCTCGAGCTCCAGGAAAGGTGCCTGCTTGGCATGCGGACGCGTCGTGCCTCCATTGGGTGTCCCTGGAACTGTCTCACCACACCGTCTACGCGGCGGTGATTGCTAGCTGTCGATCTCAAACCGTAATCTCGGGCGATTGTTTGTTCCATTTTCACCCCTGTGATATTTCGCTTGTGGGCTAGTCAGGCTCGTTTGTGGGAAGCGACGGAGACGATGCTTCGTATTCCACGATCTTCGGGCGTGAGAGCATCGCAATAGAATATCACCAGGGTCTGTCGCAATAGAATATCACTAGGGTCTGTCGCAGCTGCAACAAAGGGAACGAAATGACGCGCAGCAGGCAGGGCAGGCCAACAAACGTCGATCAACACAGCGCCGGTATTTGCAGTCATGCTTTGCGGAATGTTTGGCGTACGTAATTGAGCGTCAATTCATCATGAAACAACAGTTCGAAGATCCCGATTGAGTTTCCCACCGGTGCACTAGCGGCCCGGTAGAGCATGACCGTTGGCTGCCCGCGTAAGGACAAAGGAATAATTGCATCTCGAAGATATGCTCCTAGAAGGGTATTACTTGGTCCGTTGGGGATGCTCACTGCAGCGCACGCATTGCGCGAAGAATGCGCCAGCGAGGCCGGGTATTTCGAGATCTTAGTTCACACTTGACACCCTTGTGCGGCGCACACATTCGAGCCGTTGACAATCTGAATTGTATGCCTTGAGCGTATGCTACTCAGGCAGTCCTAGGTGGCAAGGCGCAACAACCTTCCTAAAAGGGGCTCACAGAATGGCGACCACGCATCGTATGTTGCTGCCACTGTGCTGCGCTCTGCTGCGACTGTTGCCCGACAGCGAGACTGATTCGAGTCCAATATCGGACCACAACAAACAACATCCATTGGCCGAGGGTAAAAGACACGGGTTGGTGCCGTGGTGGCAGTTTATCGGCCTACTCGCTTGTTATCGTGGCATCATTGTGCAGCCGAATGGCCGGTCACGGAAAGTGTCGAGTGCTTCCGCGGTCGAAACTGAGGAATCAAAAACTCTCCCTGCGCTGTTGTCCTGCTTTCTGATGCAGCAGGCGCGCGCTGCAGCAACCCCCCGAGATGCCGCACGCAGCGGCCCCTCCCGTGTATATGCATCCAGCCAAACAGAGTCTTAAGATCGTCTGTACCGGTCTGTAAGTGTACGTACCGAGCCTGCTCGTGACATCACAACCGTGTCGGATTGGATCTTGAACCTTTCGAGTTGGTTGGATGCTTCGAGTTGTGTTGGCATGTCCCGGCGTTTCGTGAGCGAATTGCCAGACTTGCTGTTGGCTGACTGTTCAAGCCCTGTTTCTGTGATCATTGACTCATTCCAGCGGTGAGGCCTACCGGACCTCCATACGCGAGCCAGTGGTTGGCTTTGACACGGAGATCACCGAACTCCGGCTTCAGCTGACGGCTTACGGGACCTGCTTGCGAACAACGATTTGCGCTGGCCGCTGTCCAGTCACGGCGGGGAGCGCCAAGTCGGATACTCGGTCTCCAATGCAACTTCGTAACTTGGTTCTTGTCCACAAAGCAGATCATCCATGGCGCTTTTCCGACCTTGTGAGGTTTGATGCCGATCAGGGACCTGCAAAGAACGTGAAACAAACAGGGCGCACGCACTTTAGCAGAGCTTGTGTGGGGTAAGGCTGGTTGGGCAGTTCGCTTGCCCTTCGAAAAGGTCAAAATCTGGTCTACTAGCCTAGCACTTCAAGCAGTCACGGGGTTCTTATGTAGCTTGCGCATCAGTGGTCTACCAAGTCTTGACCGGTACCCAGAGCGATTCCAGCAGTACCCGAGCAAAACCCATTCCTGGCGGCGTGCACTCTTTTGCTGCTGGTGTCTCGTGGACTCGAGACACTGAGGGCAGATCGCTAGTAACGGAAGCACGGCATCCCTTCGCACGCCAAGTTAGTAGCAGTACGTTCACGGCCTGGTTTGGAGCCCAAAACCTTGGAAGGAATGTTGGTCGAGTTCGTCAGGTAGTAGGCTTAGCGCTCGGCTCACCGGACATACGTGGCCCTTGCGACGGGGATGGATATTCCCTCTGTTTGCGATACGATGTCGCAATTTCGTTGGGCATCTTCTATAACTAAGCCGATATCAAACCAAGAGCGGGGGTTCATGAAGCTGAAAATAGACGCAGCTCCATGTTTGAAAGGAGGCTAACGGGCCCGTATTCTCATTCTCACCAACGTGAATTGGCCCGTCTCGGCTACGGCGATGCTCTTGTCGTCGGGGGGCGGTGTGATGGTGGCATGCAACTCTGCCAGTCGCACCGCTCTGAGGGATGATGTTGTCGAAGACCTCGGGATTTGCGGGGTGCACCCCACGGAGATTGGAGAGAAAAGTTCCTCCATGTCCTAATGGCGAGACTCGGGATTGCTTGAAAGAGGGCTACCGAGACGAACTTCACCACTGGTCGTGGTGGTTCGCGAGACAACAACCCCCCCGCCTCCCCCGGTTCCCGATCTGGAAGAAGCAGAAGCCCCTACACGTGTACTGGGGTGGGTATAAACGGCCGGGAGTTTCTGTCCTCGTGACCCTCCGACCAACCAACGTCTGGCAACCCCTTGCAAGTTCCGGCGATAATCGTAACTCGAGGATGCAAGATGGGCTAACTCGAAGTTGCCAAAGTAAGACCCGTCGATTTCGAGAGATAGGGGTCATTTTGGGTGCCAGTGAAGTCGAAGGGAAGCCATTGTTCATGATACTTGTGGCTTTCAAGTGAACCAAGCCACTTCGGGATCGTGACGCCACAGCGCTGAATGGACGTGAGGGGAAGTCTTGGCTATTGAGACTTGTCCTACGTTTATGAGCATGAGCTCAACGCGGAATCGGATATCGCGGGTTCACCATGTCCACGGCTCAAGACAGACTGCTGCGTGTACCTTGTGGCAGCCGAGATACCTCGCCCACTTTCCAGTCTCAAGAGGCGTCATGCAACGTACGTCGTATCTTGGGCATGTCGCGACAGTTGCATGCAGCATGCATGACATATCTAATCCGAAATTTGGTTGGATCGAAAGTCAGAATGACCTCAAGCCGAAAGAAGTCCTGCATATCTCGTCAGAGAACCAGGACTGTCTGACCATTGGTCAGATGTTGCATGTTCCTGATAGTGATGTAAAGGCCCAATGACCACGTGCGCAAAGTCTGCGTGTAACATCGCAAATAGAGCTACGTGGATTCCAACGAGCGGTGGCACATTGATGAGGCGCGGAAATGTCGGTGTACTATGTACTATCACAGTTGGGGATAATAATTGGGTTGAGGTCGTAGCGCAGGACGGTTGTGAGGCGGCTGGCAAAAGAGAATGAGGAGAAACTCCATCCCACTGACACGAGGAGAGGTGAATTGCGCAAGATGACGGAGGGGGTGTTTGACATCATGTGAAAATGGAGATATCGTCCCGATCTTCGAGATGGTCAGGTATTTCTCCTGGTCGAACATACCATTCGAAATACACGTATTAGCTGTCGCAACCAACAAGATTACTTTGCAGGTGCAGTTGCCAGATGCAAGTACACCCGGTTGGGTGCCTTCTCCTTCTTGGCCTCACCGCAGCCAGTCCTGACCAGTCATCAGCGCCATGTGGCAGCAGTCATCTTTGGGGCGTGCATTTTATGGAGCTGGTTGGTTAGACAGGAGAAGGAGCCTGGCAAGGCTGCAGCTTCATGAATTCCCGACCCAGGCCAGCGGTTTCGGCTTATGCTGCTTATTTGAATCGCCTTCTTTAGAAGAATGCGATTGTGAGGAAATTGCGCGTTCTCTGTGGAATGTTCCGCTCACGATGAAACTATATTCTGTCTATCAGAATATCTCGAATATGAAAGGGGCCTTTGGAGAATCCTGGTAAGCCCGCAGCAAGGTGGACGAAGCCAAGATAGGCGCGAATGATATCGCATTCCTCGACGATGATGGTCTGATGATCACAATGAGCCTGTCTGTCTGACAGGCAATGGCATGACTATCGAGCAGACACGTTGCACTGTCCCTCAGCTTGTGAAGAACTGCCTGTGTAATTTACCTTATTACTGGTTGTTTGAGGTATGTGTACCTACCACAGTACTTTGCTCATAAGGATAACGGGGCTTTCCTTTTCATGCATAGGAAAAAGTTTCTTTGTTCTCCACCACAGAGGTACACCTGTACCTGACGGTTCACTGGCAAGGATGGCATTCTCAGAGCCGGGTCGCTGTGACGACACTTAAGGAAGGTACCTTGGGGGTACTTCCTGTCCGCGGCCCACCACTGTCACCTCCGCCGATCAGAGCCATCACACCATTGAGACTAGCACGATCGATGACTTGTAGCAGGACGTGGGATGAGATGGCGACTTTGGCCCAGGTTTGTGAAGATAATATACCTCTAGCCCGTAGCAAAACAGAGCTATACCTCTATGCTGTCAGGTACCTTCCGTCTTCAGAGTGTTCTCTACCAGTTCCGTATTTCGCAATCCGTGCTTGCCTTCGAGCATCGAGGTTAAGAGGTAACCGATGCCGTGTCAATCTCGCCGTTGCATCAGCTGAGCTTCTTCGTGGGGGGAGGGGGGGAGTACATGTTAGGTACCTGGAGCTCGGGGTAAGGAACGAAGGGAGCAAATAGAGAACTAAGTTTGGCGCTAAACGGCACTCTGTCCCCCTTTTCCACCCCTTTTGCTCTTGCCAACTTTTTCTCTCCCTCCACAGTCCACCATGGAAACCCATTTCCCAAGTAGAAGGTTCTGATCGTGTTCCTGGGTCTCCCACACACTGCCCTTGTCCCCCTGTCGCTCGCCCGCCATGTCTCCCGCTCCGTCACTCCATCCAATAGCCAATCCCCGGCCATGGCTCCATTTCGACTCGAGTTGAACAAAAAGCATGACTGTGCTCTCTTGATCCGTATATTCTCTCTGGCCGCCACCACAACCACACCACGGCGCAACCACCACGACTGACCAACTCTAACTCGCCCTGACTCCCCATCGTCATCTATCAGGATCACACACACCTTGCTCTCCCGCGCGACTACCTTTCACGGCACGTGTCGAGTTTCGACGCACCCTGAACAAGACCGGCTAGCTATCAATCCCAGAGACACCACGTTCGAGTCGCCAATGTCATAGCTCCCTGTCCACCTCAGGCAATCCGGACGCAGCCGGCGCAGTATCCCGACCGACGCCCCCGCGAGACTTAGGCCGCCCATACATACCTTCCTGCCGGAGCCGTTGCCCGTCCGAGGCCGAGTACCATTTTGATTCTGGCTGGGCCACTTTTCTTCTCGTGGGAGATTTCCAAACCGGTGCTGCATTGGTACAGTCCACCGAGCGGCAGATTATCTGCATATTGTCTGCACACTCCCGACAAGCCTTGTCTCGGACCGACGCAGTTTTTGACGTCTACACATACACCCTGATTGCGCTTGGCTGCGGCAGACTTGGGCTGCGAATCCGCTCGAGGCCGAAATATACAAAGGGAACAGCAGAGCGCGGGAGCCCGAATCACTCACCTCAATTATCTCGGCGCCGCAGAACCGCCTATGATCAGTTTGGTCGCGCTCTAGAAGGATATTCTCCAAGGTTGTGCGATCCATTCCGCAGGTGCTTTGTCGCGCGCCCTGTGCCAAGGCCACTCCGTGCTCTCCGGCCTGTCTCCCCCACTGCTTCAACTCTCGACTCCCCCAATCCTCCCCAATCTGGCGACTTGCATGTACCTGCCAGCTCATCATTCTGCCGTGAGCTGTCACAAAACGCGGCCCGCCCCAACCTCGATATTGAACACAGGCTCTCTTAGGTGCCTGCACCTGCACCCGCACCTGCACCTGGGTCTTGGTCCCGTGCCGTACCTCTACAATCCTATACATCTCGCTCAATATAGGCGGCCACTGGATCTGGTGCGACGATTACCTTGCTTATTTGGATCCCAAGTCTGAGGGCCAGTCGCCCGTCCTAGAGGTCTCGCTTCGGATATCCCTATATAAGAGCTGCCTGGGGCTTTGCGCGTCCCCAACGTCGGCTCTTCACCAGTCACCCTGTGCTTGGCACCTGTCTCGGGCTCTCAAAGACCACAGACATCTGATAAGATGCGGCGAAAGACGCTTACCCCTTGGTAACTGACTGAGCACTGTACTTTTCACGCTTTGCCCAGCCGCAGCAGGCCTACTCCCCGCATACAGGCTTCGGGGTTGTACTGTCTCCAGCGCTATCTCAACGAACGCTGTCGGGTTGGAGACAATGACTGCCTCTGAGAACCGTGAGCCTTCTGCAAGCTCTTCCGCTCCCCTGATGGCCAGCCTAGGCCAACATACCCCTCCTGGCAGGCGCTCGCGCCCTAGCCAGCTCCAGACCAACATTCCGTCTCAGACGCAACTCAAGGCCGTTCCGCCCTCCGCGGCTAGCACTTCTTCAGCAGCCTCCTACCCTTTCACCGATCAAGTGTTTCCCCTCGTATCCGCCGACAGTGTCAACATGATGAGCGGACTCACCATCCAACCGTCGCCCGAGTCACTGCGGGGACGGGAACTGGAGATATCCCTTCCGCCGTTCCAGCTCCCGGATGCTGTGCTGTCTAGGAGGAGGAGCAGCAATTCTCTCACGCAGAGTAATGTGACTAGTCCGGGCTCGGCGGCGCAAGAGCCGGTTCGTGCTCCGAACATGATGAGGCGTTTCTCTAACAAAGTGAGCGCCTTCACTGGGAGCATGGGCTCTGCACTAGGATCCAGCGCTCGACGACAGTCGTCGGCGCACCCGATCAGCCGAGACGGCAGCGTTGGCCCTAGTGTGATCCGTAACAGACTGCGCAGCAACAGCAACAACTCTGCCATCGCTCCTCCGGACAACGCATTCTATTCGGATTCCGAGGATGACGTCCCCAATGACGACAACCCCTTCTTCGGCGGCGACGCGATGAGCTTGCGCGACTTCTCGCCTCTCACCACGACAGGATCGCCATCCGGCACATCATCACCAGGAGCTGAGGATCGCGGTCCGACCATCCCACAAGCGCTCGAGCACGGCACATGGATATCGAAGCTGTCAAAGAAGAAGAAGCCGAAGCGGATCTTCCTGACACTTGATCCCGACGCTGCCAAGATTTACTGGGACAAGAACTCGCCTGCCAAGTGGATCTACCTCGACGATATCAAGGAAGTTCGAACGGGCGGTGATCTCAACCAGTATCGAGCAACTTTCAACGCCCCGGATTCCTATGAGACTCGAGGCTTTTCGCTGATTGTGGCCACGTCGGACAAAGGGAAGAACAGGATGATCCATCTTGTCGCTGAGGACGAAAAGAGCCTGCGCGACTGGACGACGGCTATCGAGCGTTTGATGAAACACCGCGAGGAGTTCACAGCCAGCCTGATGGCTTTTGACGACGACGCGGTTCAGGCTTTTTGGGAATCTGAAATGGCACGGAAACTTGGAGGCGCGCCGAAAAACGATGCAGATAAGCGGATTGACCTCGACGGATTGAAGAACATCTGCCGGAATTTGCACATTAACCTGCCGGAGACTGCTATGCTGGAGCGATTCCGTGAAGCAATGGCCATGAACCAGGAGAAGACAGCTGATGCTTCGCTCGATCTCCGCGGCTTCATGGCATTCGTCCAGTTGGTGAAGGCCAGAACCGACATCGAGCCAATCTACCGGCGGTTCGCGTCTGATCCCAGGCTTGGACTGACAAAAGAAGACTTCTTCCGCTTCCTCCGTGAGTCGCAGGGTGAAAACGTCGAAGAAGAATCGGCCCATTGGTCATCTGTCTTTGCCGAGTTGCTACGCAAGGCGAAGTCCAAGTCGATTGCGAGACTGCTGGATGATCGGCCGAGATTGTCGGAAGCTGCGTTCGCCAGCTTCTTTGCGACAGATGCAAATCCATTGCCAAGAGAGACAGACGTGGTCCAGACAGCGAACCTGGACCGTCCGATGAACGAGTACTACATCTCGAGCTCCCACAACACGTACTTACTCGGATATCAGGTACGTGGAGAGTCGAGCGTCGAGGGTTACATCTCGGCTCTGTCTCGCGGATGCCGTTGTGTTGAGATCGACTGCTGGGATGGGCCCAAGAACAACGACCCGGTGGTGATGCACGGTCGCAGCTTGACCTCTCAGATCTCCTTTCGTGAAGTCATCAACACCATCAACAAGTACGCTTTTGTGAAGTCGAACTATCCGCTTTGGATCTCCCTCGAGGTCCGCTGTTCCTCTGCGACACAAGAGAACATGGTCAAGATAATGATTGACACCTTTGGCGACAAACTCGTGCTCCAGCCCGTCGACCCAAAGTCGGATCGACTGCCGTCGCCGTCTCAACTCATGGGTCGTATCTTGATCAAGGTCAAGAAGCCCCAGGGCGGAGATGAGCTGTGGAGAGGGAGCGAAATCATTGGGCGAAGGCGTGGCAACAGCTTCACTTCGCCGCTCCAACGGCCTACCATCATGGACAACGGGTCTCTCCCGGGCAGTCCCTTGCTCAGTCCCTCGGGTATCCCGTCGCGCAAGGCCAGCACCAAGATCAACACCATCACCGAGGGGCAGGTCCAGGTCCCCGAAGCGGCGCCGAGCAGCAGCACAAGCGAACAGGACAGTGACAGCGACAAGGACGGCGCCAGGAAGGCGCCTAGCAACATCAATCCCATCCTGGGCAACATGGGTGTCTATGCTGCGGGGATCAAGTTTCTCGGTTTCGATACGCCTGAAGCCAGGCTTTTCAACCACATCTTCTCGTTCAAGGAGAAGACGTTCCGCAAGAATGACACGCCCAAGGAGAGGAAGCGGGCTCTGTTTCGCCACAACATGCGCTACATGATGAGAGTGTATCCAGATGCGATTCGCGTCACGTCCAACAACTACAACCCTCTCATTTACTGGAAGCGAGGAGTGCAGATGGCTGCCCTCAACTGGCAGACCTTCGACGTCGGCATGCAAATCAACCAGGCCATGTTCGAATGCGGCACAGACCAGTCGGGCTACGTTCTCAAGTCCAAAGGTCTGCGCGAGATCACAATGGTACCGAGCGGGAGCGAGTGGGTAACCAAGCGAGAGAGAAAGAGCGTCAAGCTCAACATCGAAGTCATCTCTGCCCAGCAGCTCCTGCGACCTTACGACCTTGAAGGTAGGCGGACGCTGGATCCGTACGTCGAGGTTGAGATACTTCTCCCCGACGACAAGCAACACAAAGGGGAGCCAGCCGGTGCCCCGAGAGAGGACGTCCTCAAGCAGCGTACCAAGATTGTGAGGGGCAACGGGTTCAATCCCTCGTTCGGCGACAGACTGGAGTTCTCCGACGTGCGGACCAAGTACCCAGATCTGGTCTTTGTCCGCTGGTCTGTCAAGATTGCCGACAAGAATGTCAGTGACAGGGCCTATGTCCTCGGCACATTCACGGCAAAGCTGGAGCATCTCAAGAAGGGATACCGGACCCTGCCTCTGCTCGACAACAACGGGGACCGATACCTCTTCTCCACTCTCTTCTGCAAGATCGACTACGACGTCACCAGCATCTTCATCCCTGCCCCGGACGATGCAGAAGGCAGCAATACGAGGTTCCGAGTTGCCCGGCCGACGTTTTTCAACCGCTCCAACCTCAGTCCAAAGAATAGCCAAGACAATGTCTCTTGACCTGCGACGCACGCTGCCTTACCAAACCATCATGTACAACAACCATCTTACGCTTCTTTCTTAACACATGTTGTCTTGTATCACCATTTCTTCTTCTCCAAAGTCCGCCATTTATTCTACGATTGTCAAGCAACATTCGCTCAGGTTTCTCGTTAGGGTTCATTGATGCCCAAAAGTCTTCGGGACACGGCGTAGGAGGCAAGCATGCGATAGACTCGGGGCATGATTTTCTTTTGTTTCTGTGCATTTTCTTCTAATCGAGTACTGGAATTCGATAAGAGGTTCCGACTTGAGCCGGAACTGTGTTGATATGGCGTCTTGATTATAGACAGGAATTCCCAACGGGCGGGATCAGACATTGGGATTGTGGACGCATGTGACTCAATGCCACAAAGGATCAGAGCATCAGATGGCAAATGGGAAAAGCGAATTCGGGGCATGTGCGCTCCATGATGGGGAGTGCATGGGGGAGTATATCCCGGCGGTAGCGCAACGCCGCCAGATTGAAGTGGGAGGGTCTCCTTTTGAGCTGCTAGCAGCGTTTGCTTCGACAAGATACCGCCGGAATGGCACTGGGCATGTCTTTCCGGCAGACCTGTCCGGACCTGAACATGGTCGGACTGGTCTTTTGCAAGGGTTTCTGGCAGTCATTCTTCGTTTTTTTCCCCACTGGACGGGATGGGGCTATTCTTCGCAATTCTTTTCTCTTCTTCAACTTCTGGCTTACACCGCCTCTATTCCTCTTCGCTTCCACTTCATCTCGATCTGTTGCATTTTTTACGAGCCTTAGCTCTGGAAGGAGGATCATTCATCACTTTAGCGGCGACCTTTTGCAAGGGTCCCCGAGCATGGCATATTCCTGTTACACTCAAGTGCCTTGAAGGCTACGATGATGAAAGATACTACTAGCAGATAAACAATACCAGTGGCTCGCGCTGCAACATCAACTGTCCTCACTCTTATTTCCATGGTCGGCGTGTTCGGCGTGTAGCAAGGTACAGACAGTACCTTGTCGCGACAGCGGGAGGGATCAGCTAACCGCTCGATGTTCAGATATATCGTACTCATGCATGGATGGGCTATGTCAAGTCGACTTGGCAGTACAACGCTGTGTAGCCATTGCAATTCGGAGGGGGAGGGGCATGGGGACCGATGTCCCAGAAACCCAGAGTACGGCTTTCCAAGTCGGGAACAATGAAGACTAACAGTCCGCACGTGTGGATCGACATCACCATAACTCGAGGATATTCCATGCACCTACCCACAACCACAACTCAAGGTCACATCCTCGGCCGCCTTTCCGAGTCTGAGGGCTCATTCGCTTGCTTAGCGACCACGTACCGTCCGCGGCAGCTGGCTTTTCTCATTACTGACTGGTCGTCTGCAGCACTTCTCTGACTTGTGGTCCGCAGCAATCTAGTGTAGCGTGGGGGTCAGAACATCCAAAGCGGAAAGAGGCCGTTGTTGGGCTGGCTGTTGACCGCATGATTCCAGCACGGAGATATCATATTTGAGGAATCGCTCATCAGATCAGCGACATGGGAACAGAACGATAGGTTCTTCTCAGAGGGTTAGGAACCCGCTTACGGATACGCTTCTTGAACCTAACCTCAATGGGCTGTACCATGAAACCAATGTACCTTACATCCAGAATACACCGCACCTCCAGGACCGTAAATGCCCGCTCGCTTAAAACGCAAAAGGTCCAACCCTCACGTAAAACTTTGAGAGACCGTGGGATATCTCAAGACAGGTTATGGAAACGAACCACTAACCACCTCCTGCTTAATCAACCCCATCGTCCTCGTGCTGCGCAGTCCTCCCAATCCCGCCACCACCACTTCCAACCCCGTTGCCCGCCGTCGACGAACTCTTCCTCAGCAACCCGCTGGCTCCGCTCCTCCCCCAGCCCCCGTTGGTAACCAGATTCAGCGCCCTAGTCTCGGCCTCGGCCCTCTCGCTCTGTCCTGTCCCCCCGCTCCTCTTCTTCCCCGCGGCAGCCTCTTCCTCGTCGCTGCTGGTATCAAACAGGTCCTCGTCCCCGTACGCCCCTCCCGAGCCGCCCAACGTCCTCCCCGCCGGACTCAGCCTCCTCAAACTCACGTCCTGACCTTTCGGCGGCAGCGCAGAGCCGTCGGCGTACATGTTCGGATCCCGCCCCAGTATCCTATCCGCCTTGCTCGGCGTCCGCCTCCCCCCATTCGCTGCTGCTGCTGCTGCTGCTCCGGGTGGGGTCCTGTTCCCGGCCGCATTGACGAGCGGCTGCTGGTACTGCTGCTGCGGTTGTAGATAATGCCTCCCCGCCCCCTCTCCCCCCGCGTAAACGGGTACGGTAGGCGTTGTTGCCGGCGTTGCCGCCTCCTCCCCCCACCCCGCGGCCCTCTCGCGGTCCCGCTGCTCCCGCCGCTCCCGGGCTATCCTGTCCCTGGCCTCGAGCCATCGCGGGCTGGGCTCCCAGCTCCACCCGTCGCCCGTGGTGTTGCAGACCGGCAGGGCCCAGAGCCAGGGGTTGGGCCCGAACAGGTGTAGCAGGTTCCGCTTGGGGCCCAGGTCGAAGGCGTTGGGCAGCTTGGCGCTGTCCTGCTCGTCCAGGTACTCCTCGTAGCGCTTGGCGGCGCGGTACCGCTCCAGCTCGTCGTAGGTCACGGGGCGGGAGCCCTCGAGCATCGGGCCCGTAGTAAGAGAGGAGGTGCTGGTGGAGGAGGTCGAGTTGGTGGTAGAAGGGGACGGCCGCCGGTACTCCTCGCCTTCCTCGGGCCGGGTGATGCCCGGTAGGGCGTTCTGGTGGATGTCCAGCAGCTGCTGGCCGTATTTGGGGAGGGGCACGCCGGTCCCGTCGTGTTGGCTCACGTAGGCGTCGCGCATGCTCTTGCGCAGCGGGGAGAGGTAGCGGGTCTTCTCGAGGCACTCGATGGTCGTCTGCCCCTTGCTGGCGAGGTAGAGGTGCCAGGCCGTGAAGGCGCCGACGACGAGGCCGATGATGCCCGAGATGACGGCCAGCATGATGAAGTTGAGGGGCATGAGCGACTCAACGTAGGTGGTGTTGCTCATGAGCTCGGCCCAGACCCAGGAGCCGGAGACGGCGAAGGCGTAGAGCGCGAAGACGGTGGTGTAGGTGAGGAAGAGGATGAAGGCCTTATGGTTGCGCAGGCCGATGCACGTCGCCAGCCACGGGCAATGGTGGTCCATCTTGAGCACGCAGCGGCGGCAGGTGCTGCAGTGGTGTGCGCGGTCGGGCTTGCGGGCCTGGCACTTCTTGCAGAAGCGCAGCTCGCCATTGGATTTCACGGTGAACGAGGTCGCGGCGGGGGCGGCGTGCGTCGGGAGGGTACTGTACCCGTTGTCGTTTGTGGTGCTACCGGGGGGTGTGAACACGGCGGTAGTGTAAGACCAGTTGAGGAGGACGTAGAGGACGAATCCGCCGACGGCGGTCGAGGGCCCTGTAAACGGGGGACGTCAGTTCTTGTCGTCCAGAGAGTTGTCGAGAGTTCTAAACCTCACCTATCCATGATACCCTCGACTTTGTAGCGCTTATGTTAGCTAGAACCCAGACCGCCCAAGTCGTAAGCCCGTAGACAAAGGCCAGAGGGAAGTATGTGGCACATGTGCAGCAGTAGCGCTCGATCTTTCGCGCCCAGCGTCGAGACATGTTTTGTGAGGGAGCGATGGAATCCTGGGCGTCCATTAGCCGATACTACTGACCGCTACCGGTTCATGGCTCGCCAAAAGGGTGTTTAAGCCAGCAGACGCAGGGTTGTGGCCGGATGGTGCAGTCGAAGAATGGAAGATTGAAAGTCGAAGGTCGAATTGGCGATTGGCGACTCGAAATCAGGGGAAGTTGATTCGTAACCCGGCGCTGATCGGTTGTGGCGGATTCGTGGCGGTGCAGGCAGCCAATCACATGTAACACAGACCTCTGAGAAGAGCATTCCTAGACCAGAGACAGCAAGAAAGCTGACATCAACATCCTTTCTCATGACAGGGACGACATAAACAGTCGAGGCAGCACAAGTAGTACGAAGATATGTTCCGATCCAATATACACAATGACACCGCTCTGTAGCGGTGCAATCCAGACCCTAACCTTAACCGAGTGTTCCTGTTCGAGAACCTCCCAAAACGAACATACTCCATAAGAAACAAACGCATGAAAGGCCTGCATGCGCCCTCCACGACCATCTCTGCTTCTCGGTATTGCTCTTTATTAAGACAACCCAAAACTGAAATCATGGTATCATAAGCCCAACACAACCCAAACTGCTCCGCAACTAGAAACTTGAACGCTGAACACTTCCAGCTGATGTCTTCCTCTGACTTTGACCGTGCTCTCTCGTCTCCTAAGGCTCGATCGTCTTGGTCTTCTTCGTCGACTTGGCTGTGCCGATATGTGTGTTGTGGACCTGATCACCGGTTAGCTGCGTCTCCTGATCACCATCCCTCCCCCTATCAGTAGAAAACGTACCTTCGTGGCAAACCTCAAACTCGTCAACGTCTCCTTGAGATGCGCCTCAAGGGGACTCACCATGACGAACATGAGCGTCTTGCTGTTGCCGCCAAGACTATACTGCAGCAGATGCGTGAGCTTGCTGTTCCGGTACGGGATATGCGAGCTCCCCTTGCCCAGCGCCTCGATCACGTCGCCTAGGCACGCCAGGCTCTTGTTGATGTTCTGCGTCTCCTTCATCCTCTCGCCCTCCGCCCCGGAATGATTCAACCTCTCCGACCCGGCCAGATCGACCAGGTTCAGCGTCCCCTCACACCTCTCCCCGGTAGCCGCATTCTCGCCCATCAGCTTGAGGATGAACACCGAATGCGACCGCGAGCTGCGCTCGTTCGCCTTGGTCGCCGCCACGCTCCGGTTGTTCTGCGCCTGCCGCAGCATGACCTCCACCTTGTCCGCGGTGTCGAGCCTGACCGTCTTGACGTTCGTGACCGTGGTCTGCTTGCGCGCCTCGTCGTGCCGGATCTCGATCTTCTTCTTCCCGTCCACCTCCTTGGCTGGCGTCAGCAGGTCCCGCAGCTCCTCGTTGTACACCTCGACGAAGCTGCCCTCCATCGTGTACCGCCAGCTCTTCTCCTCCAGCTTCGTGATCGTCTCGTAGATCATGTGCGTCGCCCGCGGTATCATGCCGTCCGCGCTCGACATGGTGTACGTCTTGCCGCTCCCCGTCTGGCCGTAGCAGAAGATGCACACGTTGTACCCGTCCAGCGCGCTCTGTACCAACTGCGATATCTCCCCGAAGATCTCCCCGTTGTGCACCTTGGGATCGAACACGCGGTCGAACTCGAACGGATACGTCTTCCTCGTCACCGCACCCAGACTGCTCCTCTCCTCCAGACCTGTGACGTCGATCTGCGTGCTGCTCTTCTCGTCCGGAAACGCGAACCCGGCCTCGGACCCTTCCGAGTTGCCCAGCACCGGCCGCACCCGGCACATAACGCGGATGTTGCCCTTGAGCTCCTGGTACTTGTTGAACAGGACGCGCCGCTCCGTCTCCTCCTTGATGAGCTTCTGCTTGGCCTCCTCCGCCTGTCTCAGCGCCTCCTGCAGCCGCGCCTCCATGCTGGTGAACGAGTCCGACTGCGCCTTGCTGTCCGACTCGAGGAACTCGACCTGCGACTTGAGCGTCAGGTTGTGCTTCTGCAGCTGGATGATGGTGTTGTTCATCTCGGCCATCTGCCTCTGCAGGTTCGCCTTCAGGCTCTGCTCCCGGTCGAGGTCCGCCCTGAGGCCGTCCATCTGGCTCCGCAGGCCGTCCATCTCGCGGTCCTTGCCCTGGAGCGCTATGCTGAGGTCCTGCTGCTCGGTTCCGAGTCGTGTCCGGAGTTCCTGGATCTCTCTGGCCTTCTGGGTCTGCATGTCTTCGAGCTCGACTTTGTAGTGGCGTTCTAGCGCCTCTTGCGCCTCGCGGGCAGCCTTCTGTATACGGTCGGCCTCATCGGTGAGCTCGCGCCGCAGTTGCTGCAGTTCGTCGCGGTGGTCTCTGGATTTGTCTTCCAGGGCGTGGGTGTGTGATCGCCGCTCGTTCTCGATGGCCATGGTTAGCTGCTGCAGCTGCCTGTTTAGGTCGTCAATCTGTTCCCTGAGCTGCTCGTTCTTGTCTTGCAGCTGCTCATTCTTTTCTTGAACACGGCTCCTCTCGCGTTCGAGATCGTTCACTGGCGCATGTCAGCCTTCCAATACCCCCCTCTCCATCTCCACCGCAACGGGGGACACTTACTCCGCGTCTTGGCCAGCTCAAGCGCCTCGTCCTGGCTCTTCCGGTCGGTAAGGGAGGAGTTCATAACGTCCTTGAGCGCCCGGAACTGCGCCTCGACCTCGTGGAGGCGGTCATCCACGTCCCATGCTGTGAAGTCGGTCAACGTCGATTCCTTCCTGAGGAAATGCAGCTTCTTAGAAGGGGACTTTTTCGAAGGAGATTTCTGCGGACTGGCCGCGATAGTGCTCTTTAGGAACTTATCGAAGGTGTTCAAAGCAGTGACAACGTCCTCGACGTCAGGGGCTGGCCGAACAGGCGTGCTTGGGGGTTGCAGCGCAGGGGGTGGTAGCACTGGGGTTGGCATAGCTGGTGACGGCATGGCCCCGCCTAAGCTCCCTCGAGTTTCGGTCGGCGGGCAACTCTATTGCCCGCCGGCCTTCACTCTTATCCCGGCCCTGACTGTCGTATCGCTAAGTCGAGGCCCGGGTTGGTGGTCTGCTCTCGTCGCTCTACGCGCGTCCCGCTCGGAGTTCACTTGACCTCCGTTCTGGTGATTGCTGCTCCTACCGTCTCCTTCTCCCTCCTCACTGATCGTCATGTGACCGAACTTTGAGGCCAGGGAGCTGAGAGACGATTGCCTGCTGCTCGATTGTACCGAGCCCTGCATTGAAGATGCTCGTACAGCCGGAGGCGCAGTCGGAATGAGAGACGGTGTGGAAGCGCTGGGACGGAGCCTTCTGTTGAACAAGACTCCCTTATTGGAATTTTTGGAAGACACAGGCTGACTGGAGATAGGGGAATTGGCTGGTGGGTTCGTACATTGACTCCCTGTGGTTGTGTCAGGGTCAGGGCCTCGGTTGCCCATGGCTGTGGCTGGCCGTCGTGAGGTGTTTGCTCGCGGGCGGCCGTGGCCATTGACCGACTGGCCAAAGGTGTTGCCCATCGAGGTTTGGGGCCGATGCCCAGGAGCGACGCTTTGCGCATAGCTGCTCGTAGAGTTTTGTCGGGAATGGGCGGAGGTTGTGGATGATGCGCGAGAATACGGTGTCTTGGACTGCAAGGAAAAGTCAGCGGACGGTAACCCATCCATGAGTCTAGTCTGAGAGGTATGATTCGGTGGGAAATGGCGTATGCTGTTGCAGGGAAGCATTCTCGCGACATATCAGTAGCCTCCAAGTCCAAATCGTGATTGCTAGGCCAATGACGGTTCCTCAGTCTCGGCGCAAGCAAAGGAGCACAAGGCGGTATAGCATGATAACGAGGGTTAAGGACCGGCGACGTAATGGCCTGGTCGTGATCGATAGGATAGCGTTGCCATCCACAGGTACAGGTATAGGTATAGTCCGGATGTTCAGAGGTAAGGTACTCACCGTTAGATTGACAATGGATGTCGCCTTAGTCGCAACCGCAGTCGGCACCCTAGGAGGTGGGAGTTGCGACTTTGGTTTGTATTCACCGGCTCTTTCAGCTAGGCTTGGAGGTTTCCGTTTCGCATCTGGCTGGACTGCTTCAGTTTGAGACACGCGGTCAGCCCCAAATCTTGGGACCCCGCACGAGGTAGACGATAGGGGACGAGGCTCACGATAGTCCGTGTTCTGTCGCTTCAGACCGTGTGGTGGTGGAGGCATAGCCGCAGCGGCACGCGCATTGGCCTGTGAGTCGCTGATCTCGTTTAGGGCCGACGATGGCGCCGCGATGTTATATCGTGTCGGTTGACGAAGTCCAGTCATTGTTGACGATCGGAATTGCTATGCCAATTGATGTCTACTGTCAGCGGCGGAACAGACGATGGCGTTGTGGGATAAGGGATGAGAACAGAAAGACGCACGGAATTCTCTGAATAGCTGTTGTCCATGTTAAGGATGCGCGACGGTCTGATAACGAGCTTGAAGGCAAAATAGGAAGCAAGGAGCAAAGCCCCGGATGCAGTTGAAGTGGAGGGAGACGTTGTGGCGGCGTCTCTTCAGAGTCCAGTGTTGAGACAGCTGTGGATGCAGATGACATGGGTGTGTTGAGCAAAGCGTAGCGCTAGGTACCGTATTCGGTGTTGCTGTTTACGGAGCAGAGCGAGTGGCCGGGCAACGGGTACCTACTACACAGTAGTTCGAGTGGCCCTGCTGGACCCACCTCATGTCGGATCAAATTTCGGGGTTAGGGTTCGCTTGGGCAAAACACGCAAGATGTGCCACCGGCAACGACATGTCGTTGGGGTAACAAACACACGCACTCATTCGTGTGCATCGCTGTTTGTCTCATGGTGAAGACGCGAGGTCAGTGTAACTGAGCCGTGGAGACAGTGTAGCACGAAGAAGGACAGATCGTGTGCCGATTAACTCGCTACCCGTCCAATGGTATCTAGATATAACACCGCAGACATACACAGTAACACCTGAATTCAATCCCCGCTCACCCTCGCATGCCGGAAGTACTTCATGCCTACCCATGCAACCACAACCCATACCCACGCCATGACGCCCGTCAGGATAATCAATGCCGGATAGTAGCCTACTATGGGCAGTGTTGGATCATCCTCCAGCTCCGGAGGGGCATACGGCGTCGTTCCAACGTCCCATGCCCAGCTCCAGACACCCAGGCATGAGCCCATGCCGACAACAAAGACAACCCAGGTCACTACTAGCACAACCCATCCCCACCACTCCGTCTCGGAGTAGTCCCAGTCCGCTTCTTGCTGTGGTAGTGGGGTCGTCGATAGTCCAGCGAGCGATGTCAATGCCAGAGGAGACTTTGCTCGTTGCGTTGTTGCCGATCGTCGGCGCTGTATCGATGGGTTCGCGTGCGAGGACGAGGCAGCTGCAGTTGTGCCTACGCCGGAGAAGTACGAGTCGGAACCCGACGACATGGACGAGCGGTCTGGTCGTGGTAAGGAGGGTGTGCCGGGCCGGAGGCCACCGCTCATATGCAGTGCATCCTCATCGTCGGTCGAAAAGTAGCTTATCGTCGGACTCTTGGGGCTAGTAAGTTTCGGCTCCACGTCTATGCTTTGTGGTCGGGTGTCCTTGGGGATCGGTAACGGTTCTGTTGTCCTTGCTCCTTCTCCTGCCCCTGTTCCTCCATCTGGCGTCAGTATCCTAGTACTTGGGCCAGTCGACGTCGCTGCAAAAGAGCGGCTCGCATATCCATCCATGCTGGGCCGGGGCGTAAGATCTTGTGTTCCCCCAGATATGCCCAATCCATAGCCAGAGTCATAACTCATCCTAGCACTTCCCGACGGCGTCCTCTCGTCGTCGTGCAGCGGACCCGAGTTGAAAGTCGTAGCGTCTGCTGCGCCGTCCAAGAGCGATTGTGTGATTGCTTGTTTTGCTTCGGGACTGAGAGTCCGGGACGCTGTCCTTTCTCGCTGTGCTCCCCTTCCGAGCAATGCCACCTTCCTTAGCGAACCTCTTCGTCGTCGTGTCTTCACCTGTTGCTGTTGTAGGGCATTGGACATCGACGTCGGCGCGCCCCGAGTGGGCGAAACGGGGCTGGGGACTTCTTGTGGAGATGGTTCATCTATGCTCGCTCGTGACCGTGGCCGGTGATGGTCGGAGGACGATCGCATAAATGGGAACTTCGACAGGAGGCCACCTGCACCAGAGGTGCTGCGCTTTCGCGTCACCGCTGGTCGCTCAGACGGCGCATTAAATATTTCCGCCCCATCGGACGCTGTATTTTGCTCCATGTTTTGAGGGTGGACGCGGGCTGCCGAGAGATCACTGACTTGCGTTGAAGCAAGCTTGACGCCTAAAGTTCCGACGATTAAGGTTCTGGGGTGATCAACAAATCAAAGTCCATCGTTGGCGAGATTTGGACGTTGTAAGGACCGATTTGAGCTGTCAAGAGACTGAAAAAGTGATTATAAATTCGAACCGTGACGGGACCTGAGGGAGTCGTGTTGAAGTTGCCTTCATTCTACAGACGCCCAATCAACGAGGAAATGGTCATGATGTTGACGATGTCTCCCAGTCAAGTCTCGGCCCGCCTGGATCCCCAATGACCCCTGTCATCGGCGGCTCAAAATCGGCAGGAGCCGCTAATAACCCTGCAGCTTTAGCGCACTTTGCCCAAGTTTGAGATGCAGATGCAAAGGCAAGGGTGCCATTCAAGTCTGATTCATGCAAGTTAGCTTGCTTCCACGCATTTGAAGTGATATCACGTAACTTGTAGTGCATCTCCCGTTCAAGACCCCATTTTTGGCAACCTCGAAAGTCAGAATTCGATGAGACATCCAGAGAACGGAAGCCGCGACTCAGAGGAACAAGCTCACCGCTAAGCTGCATGAGGCTACATCATATCTTGCTTACCCCACCTGTCCCCTGCGGCTCACTTTGGCCCACTGTCGACGTCCAGACAGACGGACGTGGAGCATTTGAACCGGAGAGCATAGCACGTCACTCTTCATTCTATGGCTCCTGGCCTAGATGTGCCCTCTGTCAAAGCGGAACGAAGCAGGAGACCGCCTTCAATCATTGTGCCAGAGCCATCCGACGAGAATTGGAACGACACTCCGGATGTCAGTAGCTTAGGTGCGATCACTCCTCCGCCTAAAGCCTCAAGCGCGACCCTCACGCCCTCGTCGTCGCTACATCCCCAGAGCTATCTTCTTCCGCCGACGCCGACTTTCGCATTCAGCATGGCAGACGAGACAAATACAAGCGATGGCGGCGACACGTCACACTCAGGGGCAGCTGCTCCGTCAGCCGCGAACCCCTTCAACTTCCAGACCCAGTTCATGTCCACCTCACCGGTGAAGTCTGTACGTCGAACCCTACGCCATCCCGTTTCTCTCCCCTTCATCCCTCTTCAAGACTAACGCGCCTTCTAAACAGAACATAGGCCAACGCCGCGGCCACAGATACAAACACTCCTCAATATCCGCCCAGCATCAAATATTCCAAGAACCCCCATCTCGTCCACCGCCCGTGCTGCCCGCCTCGCTCCCCATCCCTACCCTCCGCGAAGCCTGGTCCAGCATGCAGCGCGACCAGCGCGCCAGGCTCTGGTGGTGCTGCTGCCACGGCCTGGTAGCCATCTACGTCTTCTTCAGCGCCGGCGGCAGCCTAGCCATGACGGCCCTCTCCCACCTAGTCTTCTTCGACGTCGGCAGCGCGGCCGTGTGCGTCGCCGTCGAGGTCCTTGGCAACTTCGAGGTGTGGCGCCGGTCGTCCATCCGCCACCCCTTCGGCCTGCAGCGCGTCGAGGTCCTGGCCGGCTTCGCCATGTCGGTGTTCCTCGTCTTTGGCGGCTTCGACCTCCTGAGCCACAACCTGAAGCACGTGCTCGAGTCCGTCGGTGAGCACACGCCGCACCACCCGCACGCGCACCCCCGCGCGCTGAGTCCCGGCACGGTCGACACGGCGAGCCTGGCTGCTGTGGTGAGCACGCTTGTCAGCGCCTACGGACTGCGCAACCACGGCCGCATACGGAAGGTGATGCGCGTGCGGCTGCCCTTCTTCTTCTGGGCCGGGGCGCCGCGGTTTGCGGACGGTATCGACATCCTCGCCAATCCCTTCCTGTTTCTAACGCTTACGTTCAGCTTCCTCATGCTGCTGCTGCCGCTGCTGAGCGTCACGTATTTTGCCTGGCTTGACCACGTCATATGTGCGGCTATTGCTGTGTCGATGTTCGTGCTCGGTATTCGGCTGGCTGTTGCGCAGGGGTTCATGCTGTTGATGAGCTACAACGGGAAGGCTTCGCGGCCACATCCCTCGTCTGTGGGGCTCTCCGGGGATGCGAAGAAGACGGATGACAAGGCCATGAGCAATGGTGCCGCCGGTACCAGCGACAGTTCCGTGTCGGCGGTAGTCCGCGAGATCGAATCGGAGCCGAACATTGCGCGAGTCGAGGAGGCGCAGTTCTGGCAGGTGCATTACGGGCTGGCGATGGCGAACCTGAAGATCTGCCTTGTGAGGGCGTTGGATGACAGTACGCTAAGCCAGTTGAGGAGCCGCGTCGCGAGGGTGGTCAATAACCGGCTAGGGGAAGGATATGGTCGCGGCTCGAGCTTGAGGTGGGAGGTTACCGTGCAGATGAGCACCGATGGGAAGTGAGCTCTGGTTCTGCATTCCATAAGGTCGGCGTTTTGGTTCGGTCTCGGTTATGTCAGGGAAATCCAGACACCAGATGACCGCCTGTTCTTCCTTGTATATACTTTGTCGAATCTGCAACTGTACATAGAGTGCCATACCCAGTTGAAAGGAGTAACGTAAGAGTTTCCGGATCTTGAGCTGATGAGGGCTATCTGATATGGCTTCCAGTACGTGGGCTGGATCTTGGTGTGAACAACCCGGTGAGTAGCCGCATGGAGATTCAGTTGACAATATGATACAAATGAGCTCCGGTCCCTGAAAGGGCAGCCTAGGCCTTGTCCTGAGTGGAAGCCTCATCACTCACGTCCTATTTTGAAGACAGGACTTGAAGGAACGACTTGGAGGTCTCTGAACCAAGGCATAACACCAAGTAGAAAATGGAAAACTACCATTTCGAACAAAACCTCTCTCGACTTGAAGTTCAAGTCGCAAAAAGGAAATTTTCAAAAGCTGGCAAAAAAAGAAAGAAATTGGCATAAGGTGGAATCGAACAAAAGCTTACCGGGCAGCCCCCTCAAGGGAGGTGCCCGGCTACGAAACCCCGTACCGCAATTTCTACCTACGGGGTTTGCTTCGGAAAGGCGGCGCTATTACCAGTTCCACCACGCTGCCCGGGGCAGTTCCCCGGGCTGTTGAAATACGGTCACCATATTTTGACCTGTAAGGCACCCCGATGGTAAGTATGGCACATGACCATCGACCGACAGAGCCGGCACTGTGACGACCGCACAGGCCAGGTTAATGACGGTGGCTGATGCCCATAGCAACCGATCCGAAGCTACGCCGCATACACTGCTGGTCTGTATCATTGGGATGTAGGGAACGCAACATGATTGCTTCAGAATTTCCTCCGCATCGGGGTATCGCCCGTATCGAGAATCCCGCCACCCACACCTACAGACTCCCAAACATAACCTATATTGATTCCGATCATAGGCGGGTATATTGAGCTCTCCGAACCAGGTACATGTCAACCGGGGATAGCACACACAAGATCAGCATCCACAAAACCATGCACCTTTGACCAAAAGAATGGATGATCCGGGGATATCTTCAAAGCAGTAGCACCAACAACGCTGATGAAACAGAAAGATCGAGACCATAATTATCAACCTAGGAAAAAGCAGCACCTCACACCAACTCAAGACCCCAACCCAACCACCTCAACACCTTTCCTCTTGCTTGCCACATCTTTCGCACTCCCTTCAAGATCCACCCCCGTCGCCTTGCCAACCTCCGCGACCGTCTCATCAACCAGCAGCGGTATCTCATCGACCGCACTCCCCTTCCTGTCCCCAAGCCCCTTCTCGCTCTCCTTGTGGTCCTCGCCTCCCGGTCCAGCACCAGGCGTCGTCGTCGCCGTCCCATGACCGCCGGGAGAGTCCTGCCACTTGGCCACCTCGGCCTTCATGGCCTCGAGCTCCTTCTGGAAGCGCTTCCCGAACACGTCGATGTAGTACGTGCTCCCGTTGTAGACACTCCAGCCGAAGACGAGCATGAGGAAGAGCGCCGACGCCCAGCGGGAGTAGAACCAGAGCGGGCAGGGGATCATGGTCAGCACGGCGTAGAGGTACTGGATCAGCATGAACGCGGGCTCCTGCAGGGCATTGGGGAGTCCGAGGACGAGCCTGCCGATCCAGACTTTGCTGTAGGACTTGCGCAGCCAGGTGAAGGACGTGGGGCGGCCGGCGGCGATCTTCTCGCGGCGCCGCACGGTGATGAAGAAGTAGTAGCTCAGCTGCCAGACCGCGTAGGGGATGGAGGACCAGATCAGCATGGAGATGACGTTGGCGTAGGCCGTCGGCGACCCCGGCGGGGAGTGCTGGATCTGGAACACGGCCGGGAAGCGGAGGGCCTGCGTGGCCGGGTCGGTGAGGTGGACCATGCAGTGCAGCGTCACGCAGGGCATGATGTGGATGAAGAGCGAGGTCACCTTGTCCATGCTGTGGAAGACGAGGCTGTTGCGCCACATGATGATGGCGACGGCGTTGTTGCCGAAGGCGAGGCAGTAGGTCGACAGGAAGAGGCGCTTGGAGGAGGGAAAGACCCAGAGGCTGAGCAGGAGGAGGAAGTTGACAAAGTAGCAGAGGTCCGCCAGGAAGTAGTGGTAGCCGCGCTTGTGGTAGGTGTACCACCGGATAGGCATGAAGTAGAGTATCTGGACCGTGTACCACAGGTAGAAGTAGTCCGAGAAGGCGCCGATAAGGTAGCCGGATACGAAGATGTTGAGGACGCCGAAGATGAACGAGATCTTTTCTCGGAGGGTGATGGTCTTGCTGTCGTTCCACTGCCGGTTGAGCTTATCGACGCTACTGCGCATGCGCTTTCTGTAGCGGTCCAGCTGCTCATCGGCCGAGGGCACGTGGCGCCGCCATTCCTCGACCATGCGCTCGCGCGCCTTCTCACTCTTAGTCTTGAGGACTTCGCGAGACTTGCGGACCTTGTCTGCCTGGGCTGAGATGCCCTTTTGCAGCTTTTCGAGTTGTTGGGGGAGGGCGAAATTGTCGAGGAGATCGAGGACGGAGAGTCGGTCTAACGGTGGGAAGTCCCAGTCCTCTTGGTAGGAACTGCTGCCGGAGAAGGACGGGTTGCGGGAGAGTTTGGGGGATGACGGAGCTAGAGTAGGAGTGTCGAAGCCATGGTCTGTGGGGGAGCTGCCGCTGGCATCTTCAGGCGTCAGGACCTGATCGCTACTGTCTGTTGAAAGCGCGTCGGCCGACGTGGTACCCGGTATGGGTATCGGCTGGGCCGGTGAGTCGGCCATGTCGGACGTGGTCCGGGTATGGGACGGCCGGTAGTGGTTAAAGGACACTCTTCGTAGAGCTGCAGCTCCTCGAACTACAAGGACATCAGCCATTTTTGGTCACGAATCGTGCTCTGTCCTCCGTAGACAACGATAAGAGGAGCTCGAGATGACTGACTTACAGGAGAGATTCACAAGAAGCAAGAAGCCACACAGTTAAGGGAGGGTCGGAGCCTATACTTAGTTCAAGAAGATGCGATATCGGTTGCAGACACGTAAGTATTCAGTACTCCAGGGTTCCGGACCACGAGGTACAGTATAGGAAGAGTCAGGGTCGTGATGAAGATAAGGTTATCGAGCAGTGTCAAGCTTCCGTCGGGATGATGCCACTGAACAAGGGAACCCGCCTTGAATCTTGGTCTTGGTGTTGACGTTAACCGTGCAGCGTTAGCGCCTGCCGTGTAGCGTCATTCTGGGGCCGTCGGCTCTCTTGCAGGGGTAGCCGTTCAGGTGCTTGACACGTTAAGCGTGTGCCCAAGCATCGCTGCCATTGGCTGGTTTCTTGTCCGTTTTCGATGTCCCACGGGGACACTGGGAGACAGCACTCTGTCATCTGACGCCTATCATTCGCGATCTGTTTGGTGGTAATATTTTCAGAAGGAAGTATACAGTACATCCTCCACGCCAGGGACCTATTTCACATTCAGGGTCTTGTCGCACGTCCAGCCCGGGGTAGAGGCATGCAGCTATGTGTTCGTTATGTAAGCGTAAAGTTAGTATGGTCTGTGCGTTGGAGCCAAAGCTCGACCCCACCATTATCGTCGCGTAAATCAGAGCGCGCTCTCCCAGGCTGGTGTTCTGCTCCATGAGATTCACGGAATTGAGACCATCCCACCTGTTACACGTCCTTCTGAGGGATTCCAGACGCGCCCACGGTCACTACGAGCCCGAGACATTCTCAAGTTTCGGTGTAGCTGCGCGCATCGCCTCGGCGCATTCGTAGGCTGCACTAGGCACGCGTATTGCGGCTTCCACCTTCGTGACCCCCGACAACCACCGCAGCCATGGGGAAGCTCATTCGGCTCGAACTTTTCAGTACGTTTCTGGTCTGGCGCCCCTGGCTCGTCGTGTATGCTGACGGTTGATCAGACTTTAAGTCCTACAAGGGTCACCATACTCTCCTGTTTGGCGACTCCTACTTCACATCCATTATCGGTCCCAATGGCTCCGGAAAGTCCAATTCGTAAGCGATATTCTTCCGGAGAGGCCTCTTACGATGAGACTAACAATGCTCGCTACTTAGCATGGACGCGATATCCTTCGTCCTGGGTATCAAGTCGTCGCATCTCCGATCCTCACACCTCCGGGATCTAGTCTACCGCGGGCGCGTGATGAAAACAGCAAAAATCCAGGACGATGGCACAGCGACTAATGGTCACGCCAACGGAGAGGATGGGGAAGACGAGGAGTCCTCACAGAGGATGCGCGGCGATCCCAAGACCGCGTGGGTGATGGCGGTCTACGAAGACGATGCCGGCGATGAGCAGAAGTGGAAGCGGACAATCAACAACAACGGCTCCAGCGAGTACCGGATAAACGACCGAGTTGTCACGGCCGCGCAGTACAATGAAGCCCTCGAGGCCGAGAACATCCTCATCAAGGCGCGCAACTTCTTGGTTTTCCAGGGAGATGTTGAAGCGATTGCCGCACAATCGCCACAGGATCTCACGAGACTGGTCGAGCAGATATCTGGAAGTCTCGAGTATAAGGCCGAATACGAGAAGCGCCAGGCCGAGATGGAGCAGGCCGCGGAGAATCAGAACTTCCAGCTTACTCGCCGGCGAGGCATTAACGCCGAAATCAAGCAGTACCAGGACCAGAAGAAGGAAGCGGACAACTTCCAGAAGAAAACTGAGGAGAGGGACGAAGCGGTTGTGAACCACATTCTATGGAAACTATACCACTTCCAACGCATAATGGACGAGTCGAGTGTGCACATTCAGGAGCACCAAGATAATCTCAAGGAGTTCCGCCGTAACATGGAGGCCTCGGAGAAGAAGTTGGAAGCGGCGCGGAAGGAGCAGGCAGCGGTCGGCCGCGAGGTTGGCAAGATTGAGAGGAATATCCGCTCCAAGGAGAAGAGCATCGAAGAGCAGGAGAACAGTCTCGTGCCGATCGATGAGAAGATCACTCAGAGCAGCCGCGACGTTGAGAATCTCAAGAATCGGATTGAGAACGTTACCAAGGAACGGGATGCCCAGGAAGCCACCATCAAGAAAGCGAAGAAGGACCTCGCGACGGTGGAGAAGGCGCAACAGCACTTCGAGAAGCAGTGGGCGGAGACGCTCAAGAAGCAAGGAAAAGAGCTAAGCGACGCCGACCGCAAGGAGTACAACAGCCTACGGGCTCAAGCAATGGCTAAGTCCTCAGAGAACCGCGGCAAGCTGGAGAACTTGGTACGCCAGCTCAAGGATGATGAAGTGACTGTCAACAGCCTCAAGGGGAAGGTCGACACTTTGGAAGCTGCTGTGGAGAAGCTACAAGCCGAGGTCGACACCATCCAGGAGCGAAAGGCCGCGGTAGAGGAGACGGTCAAGCAGACCACGGCCGAGTTACACCTGAAAAAGAAGGAGTTCAACACTGTGCAGTCCGAGCGTATTAGGATCAACAATCGGCGCACTGAGTTGGACGAGCAGCTTGCCGACGTATTGAGGAAACTCAGAGAGGCTGACGATGGCCGCCGTCAGAACGACAAGGAGGCGCGCAAAAAAGAGACGATTAACAGCTTGAAGCGCACGATGACGGGTGTCCGCGGACGTGTTGGCGAGCTCTGCAAGCCGAAGGAGAGAAAGTTCGAAGAAGCTGTCATCACAGCGCTGGGACGAGACTTCGATTCGGTCATTGTCGACACTGAGAAGGTAGCAATCGACTGCATCCAGTACCTCAAGGATCAGCGTCTCTCTGCCATGACTTTCATACCTCTGGACAACATCAAGGTTAATCAGGTCAACTCCGCGGTCAAGGGCATTCCTGGCGCTCGGCTGACAATAGACACCATCGACTTTGACGCCTCCCTTGAGCGAGCCATGTCCTACGCCTGCGGCAGCTCCATCGTGTGTGACACGTTCGATATCGCCAAGGATGTCTGCTTCAGGAGGAACATCCAGGTCAAGGCGGTGACGCTTGACGGCTCCGTGATCCACAAAGAAGGTCTCATGACGGGAGGTCGGAACCCGGACAACAAGAACAAGCGCAAGTTCGAGGAAGTCGACGTGCAGAACCTCCAACGCATGGCCGAGAAGATTCAGAACGACATCGCGAGCCTGCCCAGAGACCGCCGCGACGCGGATGAGCAGACGCTCCAGCAAGACCTCAAGGGATTGGAGGGCCGCCTGCGGCTGGCTCGTGACGAACTGAATGCGTTCGACAAGAACCTGAAGAGCAAGCAGAAGGAGCTGGACAATGCCGAGCGGCAACTTGAGGAAATGGTGCCCAAGTACGAGGAGAAGAAGGGGGAGCTCGAGAGGACGAAGACGACGGTCGATAAGTTCGAAAAAGCCATCGCCCAGGTCGAGGACAAGATCTTCGCAAACTTCTGCAAGAGACTGGGATACGAGAATATTCGTGCCTACGAAGCGCAGCAGGGCAGCCTTGAGCAGGAGGCTGCTCAGAAGCGCCAGGACTTCGAGCTCCAGAAGCAGCGTCTGCAGAGCAACCTGACTTGGGAGCAGTCCAGGTATGACGCGACAAAGGACCGGCTGCAGAAGCTGCAGGAGAACCTGCAGAGGCTGAAGAGGGAGATCGACGACTACTTGGCGGAAAAGGCCGAGATCGAAGAGGCCATGGGCAACACCCGAGATGAGCTCGAGGCCCTCGAGGAGAGCCTGGAAGAGATCAAGGCCGAACACGCGGAGAAGTCGCAGAAAGTGACCGAGATCAAGCAAGAACTGCAGAAGCGAAACAAGGAGATCGAGGCCCGACAGAAAGAGATCAGTGCGCTCGAGGCGGAGGTGCAGAAGAACAGTGCCGGCAAGTTTGCGCTGCTACGAAAGTGCAAGCTCGAGCAGATACAGATCCCACTAAAGGAAGGCAGTCTGGACGATATTCCGAACGAGGATGTCCTGCTACGCCAAGACGAAGATGCCATGGATGTAGACGGACGGGAAGAGGAAGAGGCGATGATGGACGCGGCGATGGATGACCACGGTATTGAGATTGACTTTGACGGCCTGGATGAGGAGCTCAAGGATGTAAGAACGCACCGTGTCCAACCCTACCCCATTGGCAATAGTGAACTCTAACACGTCGCAGGCGGACCTGGATGCAGAGGACAGGCTACAAGAGAAGATCTCATCTCTCACAGCCGAACTGGAGAAGCTCAATCCCAACATGCGCGCGATGGAGCGTCTCGAGTCCGTCAAGTCCCGGCTGGAGAGCACGGAGCAAGACTTCGAAGACGCCCGCGCGGCCGCCAAGGAAGCAAAGGAGGCCTTCAACGAGGTGAAGAACAAGCGCTTCGAGCTCTTCAACAAGGCCTTCGCGCACATCCAGGAGCAGATCACGCACGTGTACAAGGACCTCACCCGGTCCGACGCCTACCCCCTGGGAGGGCAGGCCTACCTCGATATCGAGGAGGACACGGACACGCCCTACCTGTCCGGCATCAAGTACCACGCCATGCCGCCGCTCAAGCGGTTCCGCGACATGGAGCACCTGTCGGGCGGCGAGAAGACCATGGCCGCGCTCGCGCTGCTGTTTGCCATCCACAGCTACTCGCCGAGTCCGTTCTTCGTGCTCGACGAGGTCGATGCCGCGCTGGATAACGCGAACGTGGACAAGATCAAGAAGTACATCCGCGAGCACGCCGGGCCGGGTATGCAGTTTATCGTCATCAGTCTCAAGACGGGGCTGTTCCAGGACAGCGAGAGCTTGATTGGCGTGTATAGGGATCAGGATGTGAACAGTTCGAAGACTCTGACGCTTGATGTGAGTCTCCCTGGAAACTGGATTGAAGAAGCATTTTACTGACAATACAATAGCTTCGGAAGTATATCTGAGTCAACTAGGGGTCACTACGTGTTTGCGATGTTTTACGTTGTTATCCGGGAGTTCAGGGTCGGATGGCACGGCAGGCATGATTTACGGATTATTGATGGCTCTGCAGCCGATAGTTGCGGGTACTTAGCTGGATGCCCTTTGTCTTTGCTTGCAATGCGAAAGAGAGTCGAGCCCTTGATGCTTGCAAGATGTTGGTCGTGAAATTACAGCTTCGACTCAACTGGCTTCGGCTCGGGAGCTTTCACCTCGCTCCCAGCCTGAACCTGCCTCTCACCACCCTCACACCTCGCCAGAATCCAATCCGCCACATCCTTCTCAAACTCCTCCCTACACAGATCAGCATGCAGCTGATGATACGCCCCCTCATAAGTCTTCATCTCCCGATCCTCAATAACCCCGGCATAGCTATCAAACCACCTCTTCGTCTCGCTATACGCGGTCCCCTTGTCATCCGTCCCGTGCCCGATCCACAGGCTCCTCACCTTCGCCCCGTCGGGCCTCGTACGCCCGCTGCTCAGGTCCGCCGTCCGGTCGATCAGGTGGCCCAGCCCCTCGAGCGTGCCCGTGTTGTGCATCAGCCCGTCCTCCCGGATGCTCCGCACCTCCTCGTCGATCCTGCTCAGGGACTCGGGCGTGATCTCGTGCACGTAGTGCATCCGGGGGAACAGCTTACCCACCAGCCTCGCGCCAAACACAGTCAGCCAGTTCGGCTGCTCCTCGGGGGCGAGCCCGATGAAGGGCGCCTCGCACAGCCAGCCGCGGACCTGCTTGACGATGTCCGTGTAGCTGCCGTCGTTGTCGCACGCGAACCGCAGTACCTGGCCGCCGCCCATGGAGTGGCCCATGACGAAGAGCGGGGGGTCCGAGGGCGACGAGGGCAGGTGGGCGCGAATGAAGGCCGCCATGTCGGCCAGGACGCGCGAGGTGGGGCCCGTGAGCCCCCGCTCGGCGCGTTTGGCGACCGACCGGCCCCAGCCGCGCTGGTCGAAGCCGTGCACGGCGATGGAGCGGGAGGCGAGGTAGGTCATCAGCTTGTTGTAGCGATTTATGTGGTCGCTGAAGCCGTGAATGAAGACTAGGTTGGCTCTTGGGGTGTCATCGGGCTGTAAGGAGTGTTAGGTTTGCGATGAATATATATGGATGGATGAGGTGGTGGATGTTGCTTTGATGAGACAGATGAGGCGAGGATGAAAGTGGTGAGAGGGACATACCAGCCATGACTTGGTGTACAGGCTCTTGCCGTCAATGTCGATTGTGCCCTCGACTTCTCTGACCATTTTGTCGACTTTCTCGTGATGATGCTGTCTCTCCGTTAATCAGGTCTACTCAGAGTGAGCAGAGAAGTGGCCGTGTTTGGAGGCTATTTATGTAGGATTGCGAAATAGCGAACTATGATTAATACAATGGCGATGCCCTTGGAAATGACAACGGGACGACGGAGGGATATGCTGCCCGACGGCTGAAAGATATTGATTCGGCCGGAACGAGCGACGCTTTGAGTTGCGCGGTTTCGCGTTCCAATTGTGGCGTTGTTAGCAGGTCCGAAGTTGGGGATGAGGATCACATGTCAAATCGCAGAACCCCGACCGTGCTGTTGACGAAGGGTCATTACTGAAGGTAGTCGAGAATTAGTTAGTCCTCGTCTTTCGATATTCCAGGAATGAAATACCAGTCGCCGTGTTGGCCGTGAACAATCTTGGTTCGTAGTACTTTAAAACTTATTCAGAGCTTCAATATCAGTGCGACTGATGCTAAAGTCGGCATACTCAATTGCGCATCTCATGTTTCTGGAGCCTTCGCTTGAAAAGAGCCTCCACCGGATACACAAATCTATCAAAACATTAACTATGCTAGTCGTCTATTCCGAGTTTTGCTTCTCGTGGCAAGTATCAGTTTTCCCGTAACACCGTGCGAGTGTCCATGCCGCCTGTGTCCTTCGTTTCCATGGTATCTTTCAATGCATGCTGTCGTTCCCCCTCGACTAACACTGGGTAGGAAAAGCATAAGACCCCTCCAAAACGAGCACCGTCATTTGTATGCAAACAGACCCTGATGCCAAACCCTGATAATGCAGCCCAAAACGCCATATGCCCTTTGATGATAGGTGAAAGCGCTCACATCACGATACACTCCCGCTCCGCCTCGACATCTCCGCCCTTCTCACCCCGGCTCTTCGACTTGCCCCTGTCCTTCCGCTGGTTGTGATGATGATGGTGGTGATGGCGGTGCTCCTTCTCCTTTCCGTTGCCATTGACTTCCTCGGGCCCGCCCTCGCCGACAACAACCATGCCGTCAACCTCGGCCGCATCCTCGCGCAGGGGCTCCTTACTCGTCCGCATGAGCCCTCCGAGGCGAGACATGGTGAGACTAATCCGCCCCTCACCCGCCTGGCTCGTCGGCCGACTCTTACTGTCCTTGTCCCTGTCCTTGTCCTTATCCTTCTTCGTGAACCTCGCCGCCGCACGCGACAACCTCGTCCCCGCCGTTTCATCCGCCGGTGTGATACGCGGTGAGTGGTCGTCGGGCGTCACGGCTGGCGTGCCCATGTACGGCTCGGAGAAGGTGATACTTCCACGTCTCGATTCGCCAGGCTTGAGCAAGGACGTGGAGGAATAAGGATCAACGTCGAAGCTAAGCCGGACGGGCTCCCCGTCTTCTCCATCCATACTGAGGCGCAGACTCGGTCCGTAGCTGGGGACCATGGGATCGAAGTAACCGCTCGTCGACCTCGAGATGGCCTCGGAAAGATCAGCCGGCTCGACCGGCGGCGAAGAGTGTACGTTGTCCGTCGCCGCGGCTGGCAGGTCGTACGCAGGCGGCTCGCTGACTGACCCGTCCGTGGAACCTCCAGTGACATCGACCACTGGCACAATCTGGTAGAATAGTAGATAGGGCATCTCCTCGCGTAGCGCCACCTTGATGTCATCCACGTAGGACACACGCTCCTCCAGACAGAGATCGTCGAACTTGACCCATTGCGCCTCTTCGTAGTCTGGTGGGGGGTCCGTGTCGTGTCGCCGGTTATCGGTAAGTAACTTTGGCGCCACGCGCGCAAAGGCAACGTAGTGTCCGCTGTGCAGCGAATCGCCGCGGTGGCATACGACGGACTGCAGAACGAGCTTGTACTCGGCGCTCAGCGGATCCTGCTCCACCTTGACGTCGTCGACCATCATAAAGTGTGGAAGGCGTAAGCTGTCTGGGATGTCTATGTATGTGTTCTGGCGGATTGGAACACCCTGGTTCGTCAACATGTAGCGCTTCAGGCAGATTCCAACCACAGGCCGTTGGTTGAAGTGCCTGGCGACCTCGATGTCGCTCTGGGGTTCGTCGTTTGATGTGGCATGCCAGGGTATGAGTCTGAAAAACTGCCATGCAGGGATGGTCACGGCCTTGACAACTGTTGAGCCCGTTCCGGTGGTCTTCTGTGATGCATCAACCAGGTCGCCTTCTGATGTCTCGGTCGGTCTTCCTCTGTCGTCTAATACAACCCTCTGGATAATGCTCGTCGCTCTATGACGAGGCAACGGTCGAGACGGGGAGTCTGGCGCATGGGAAGAGTCGGCAGAGGTCAAGGGCGAGTGTAGTGACCCATGCTCCGATTGCAAAGGTGATTCTGGCGGAGTAGCCGATTCGCCGAGTTCCTCGGCGATAAGCCTACTACGTGCAGTGTTGAGGCGTGGTGTTGGTGTCCGCGGAGCCTTTTCCTCGAGACTGTCGCGCAGTACATCTACCTTGGTGTTGAAGTATTCCTCCAGACAATCTTCGAGCTTGATTCCCTTGCCCTCTGGGTCCGGGGGAACGGCCAGGTTCAGAAGCCTCTCATAGACGACTTTATGGTCGTCGGTGTCGCGCTTCCCTTGGTGGAAGAGGTCGACTTGCAAGGTCAATAGCGGCAGCTGGAGGGTCTCGGTGATGAATGCGAAAGCCTCGGAGGTGTCCTGCTGCATCAGGAGTGCGGCGTCTGACCAGCCGCAGCTCGCGAGGGCGTTCTGGATATGTTCCGTCAGGTCGGTATGGATCAGCTTTCCAGTCCTCAACATATTGACCCACAACCTAAGCAAGAAAGCAAGCTTCCGCGTCCTCTCGTCGGTCATGTCGTTTTTGAGCATGCACTCAAAAGATTCCAGCTTCGCAAACATGGCGAACAGGAGTGCGTCGAGGTAACATGTCACGTTACCCCTATTTTCTGCCCCGGCCATCAGGACGTTGGGGTTGTAGGGCTCTATTGTCCCCGTCAATGCCTTCTGTTGCAGACGAAGCATCTCGAGAGCTCTGTCCGCGTCGCCCTCGGCGTAATTGGAGTGGAGGGCATACTTTATGTAGTCCGTCATTTCCGAAATGTTGAGTTTCTGTAGTCGTTGTTTTATGTCTTCGATCTGCATAGAGCGTTAGTGCACGGGCGGGCCATTGTGCCCGAGGTCGGTCTTGCCTTGGCATGTTCCCGCTCTTCCTCCTCCTTTTGCTTCGCGGAGTCTGTCTTGAATATTGAGAAGAAAGTCTCTTGAGATATCGGACGGGACTGGGCAAGCAGTTAGAAAGGTCGCGGCCACAGATACGTGACGAGGTACGTAATAAGCGCTGTCGGTTGTATGTACCTTGTGCCCGGGCTCTGAGGACTTGCTGCGTCCATTGCCGTTCTTCTCCCGAATGCTGCGAAACTTCTTTGGCATTATTGCCGGCATTGTAACTGTGATCGGTGGAATCGAATATGAGGCGATGAAGGAGCCGTTGAGGCCGTCTGGTGTTCAGCTGGCTGAGCTAGAGCGAAGCCTCAAATATGCCTGGCAGCATCTAGCAAGGCCCGTGTATGATAGACTGGTCGAGGATGTGATCGCTATGGAGGATATTGCTCGCGCCGTTCAGCAGTCGGCGTCAAGAAGAAATCGTGCGTTCGAGGGGGGGGGGGAGGGTCGGAATTCCTGCGAGGGATCCTCCTCCGAATTCGATGTTCTAGGTCGGGGTTAAAAGCGTCAAAGACGACGATGAAGTGGAGGTCGGCCCCGTCAGGACCCTGATCTTGGGAGGGAGATCCTGCTCAGGTTGGCATCCTTGGTGGCTAAATGCAGGGCGTGACGCACAGGTTTTGCAGAGCAAAACTTTGGATTGCCGAATGGGGTGGTGTTAACGACAGGGCACTTTATATGAGGCGGGAGGAGCTGGAAGGGAGCTGGGAGGCTGCCGCATTTTGAGAGTGGAGGGGTAACACAGCGATCCCAACTTTCAACATAACAAACCCAAAAACTGCCCCTAGCACAGCACTAGCAGACCTGGCTAGGCCATCGCGATCCACTGGCAGTGCGGGTGACACTGGGCCTCTGTGGGTCAATTCAACCCCGAACCTGGCTGGATGGAAGTGCTGTGACTTGCAGCCTGTTCAGGACTGCCCCCGCCATTGCAAGTCACCGATCCTTACTCACAAACCGCTGTGACACAGTGGCGGCTTGTTCCCGTCATCCATGTCTTTTATGTCTACATATCTACTTGGTGCTCTCCAGTCTCGACATACGTTGCCTTAAGCAAAAGTAGCGGCTGTAACTTTGAGAGACTGTTGCCCCTTTTGCTTGCAAATTTCCCGATGGAAAGCGCGCAGCAGAATGTGCCTCCCGTTCGGCCCAATTCTGTCATTGTCGCTGCAGCTCCCATGACTTGACCTATCTCGCTCCGTGAGCCAACCCGAAAACCCGAGCCAAAATCAGACACCAAACAACAGGGGGCTGGGCTGGGCTGTCGATGAGGGATAAACACGGTATGACGGATAGCGACGACGCTGTGGGGTTTAGCGAGGAATAGTCACAACGCGATGCTCCCTGCTGCGACCTGGATGACGAAGCCATCGTCGTCTGCGTCGCTCCTTTCTGTTCTTGAAAGAAGGTTGGGGGGGGGCCCGCGCCCCACTTGCCGTTATGTCGGGACGGAAGGGCTGCTGGGGCTGACGTCGATGGCCACCTCACTTCAGGAATGACGCCTACACGTGTATTCAGGGTCCACCGTCCAAGGTACGGCGGTTCCAGCCTGGTGCCTGGCGCCTGACGCCTGGCCTGAAGATTTCTCCAAAGACCGCGAATCTGGCCTACTCCTGACAGGTTCGTAACACCAAGTCTAGGTATCCTATTGACACAGCGACGGCGAGGGCTGAAAAGCCAACGCGAGGCTACCGGTACCTACTACCTTGGTGCTTTCGTACAGTACATTTACCCCTGTTAACCGACGCTAGCCATCAGAGCCGAGTCATTCACTCCGCGAAGGCAAGAGCATAAACCTTGGGTCCCGTACGTGTAGTAACAACCATTGTCGACAGAGCGAGGCTTTCAAGTACATAGTAGGATTTCAACAGATTGACCCAACACCCTAATGTCCGTTACTGCCTGAGGAATCCCCTCTCACCTCGGTCAAAAACTTAGAACCGCTTATATGAGGTATCCGTGGCACCACTTCGGCCAGCGAACCCCAACTTTCGAACTTCTCCGCACTCCGCAATGCGTCTGGAGCCGCTTGCCGAGGCACGATGACCTGACAACAGGAGGACATTTAAATCCGTACTGAGCCCATTCTCACAGAGCTCACATCGTCCATACATCTCAATCAATTTCCATATCACATAGTTGTGTCTGAGCATTGACTGTGTGAAAAGTCCCCCGTAACAGCTGCCTACATTCAAGCTTCGTCACCATGTCGGACAGGATCCCAATTGCTGTAGGCTCCAACCTTCCATACCGGCAGAGGATGCCGTTCTAAATCTCGAATAGGTGCGTGACCGCGTCAGCGACAAGGCCAAGAAGACACTCGATGTCGTGGCGAAGTTCGTAGAGGAGGAATGCATCCCGTAAGCTGCACAAAGCCTCCCAACACCATCACCTATCCATGACAGGCCCGCTAACCAGACGAACCCGGCACAAAGAGCCGACCCCGTCTTAGAAGCCCAAGTCGGCTCCGGCGACGCAAGATGGGAAGCCCACCCGCCCATTATCGAGGACCTGAAGAAGAAGGCCCGCTCCCTGGGCCTGTGGAACATGTTCCTGCCCAGGGGCCACTACAAGGAGTCCCCCGGCTGGTCCAACCTCGAGTACGGCCTGATGGCCGAGTGGCTGGGCAAGTCCCGCGTCGCGTCCGAGGCCGTCAACTGCGCCGCCCCGGACACGGGTAACATGGAGGTGCTGGCCAAGTACGGCAACGAGGCCCAGAAGGCGCAGTGGCTGAAGCCGCTGATGGAGGGCGAGATCCGCTCCGCCTTCCTCATGACCGAGCCGCAGGTTGCCTCGTCCGATGCGAGGAATATCGAGATGAGTATCCGGAGGGAGGGGGACGAGTATGTCCTTAACGGACAGGTAAGTCTCTTCGCCGATACGAGAGCCACGCTAGGATAAATTTGAGCTGACAAAAATGTGCAGAAATGGTGGTCCAGCGGCGCCGGTGACCCGCGATGCAAGATCTACATCGTCATGGGCAAGCTCGACGGCGGCAGCAAAGACCCGCACAAGCAGCAGTCCATCATCCTAGTCCCGGCCGGTACGAAGGGCATCACCATCCACAGGATGCTCTCGGTCTACGGCTACGACGACGCGCCCCACGGCCACGGCCACATCACGTTCAAGGACGTCCGCGTCCCCGCGGGCAACATGGTCCTCGGCGAGGGCCGCGGCTTCGAGATCGTCCAGGGCCGCCTCGGCCCCGGCCGCATCCACCACGCCATGCGCACCATCGGAGCCGCCGAGCGCGCCCTCGAGTGGATGCTCATGCGCATCAACGACCCGGCCAAGAAGACGTTCGGCAAGCAGCTCCGCGAGCACGGCGTCATCCTCGAGTGGGTCGCCAAGTCGAGGATCGAGATCGACGCCGCGCGCCTCGTCGTCCTAAACGCCGCCATCCGGATGGACGAGCAAGGGCCCAAGGCCGCCCTGACCGAGATCGCCGAGGCCAAGGTGCTGGTGCCCCAGACGGCCCTGACGGTCATCGACCGCGCCGTGCAGGCGTTTGGCGGCGCGGGCGTGAGCCAGGACACGCCGCTGGCCAACATGTGGGCGCAGATCCGCACGCTCAGGCTCGCCGACGGGCCCGACGAGGTGCACCTGCAGCAGATGGGCCGCAACGAGAACAGGCGCGGTCAGGAGGTCACGGCCAAGATCCTGGGCCAGAAGAAGAAGACGGAGGAGTTGATGCGGAAATACGGGGTCAAGAGGGCCGAGCCCGGGCAGAACATTTCGAGGAAGGCGTAGATTTATGTAGCAACTGCTTAATGGAGTTATTGAGGTGTTCGATGACTCTACTTCCCGGTGTAATATATCATGGCGTACACTTTAGGATGCCATTCTTCTCACAGGTGACAGTTCTCCATAGTAGACATAGCACGTGTGAAGCCAAGCCATATCCGCAGTGTAAGCACAACCTTCTATACAGATCAGCCCAGAGGCCGTCTACTACTTCGAGTACAGTATATGATACAAGCCCATCCACCCGGCACATATGGCACTCACTCCCATTCCTTGGACCATCCGCTGTGGCATCTCAAGCAATCCGCTTAGTATACTTCTCCAAGAACTTGTACTTGGGACCCTGCCTCTTGGCCTCCCAGCCCCTCGCCTTGCGATGGGGCTTGAGACTCTCGTACTTCTCCCTCTTGAACTCCACCTCGGCACCAGGGATAGCGTGGCGCTCCATGACCGCCGCCGTGCCCTCGTCCCAGACGGTACGGAACATGTTGAACCCCACCGGAGCAGCCTGCGTCGCGTTCCGGAGGCTGGCCAGCGCGAACCCGTCCCGCCCGCCGTACAGCTTCTTCAGCCGCTCCGGGTCGACGCGCTCCTTGTGCTCGAGGACGAAGATGGCGAGGCGGTGGTAGGGCGCGCCCTTCTGGCTGAAGGGCGGCAGCCAGGGGACGGCGACGTCGCCCCCGGCCGCGGCGACGCGTGAGAGCGGGAGAGAGTTCTTGGTCGGGTCCCAAGGGATGTTGGCGGCGAGAAAGTGGCACCGGCGGTCGAACGAGTCATTCTCCGTGTTGGGCACGTCGGCGTCGACGACAGCGACGGAGAGGAGGCGCTCGCCCTTGTCGAAGACCTGCACGCGGAGCGAGGGTGGGACCTCGGTTATCCGGGAGTCCAGGATCTCGCCGGGGGACACCTTTTCGCCGCGGAAGAAGAGCTTGACGTCGGCGGTGGGCTCGAACTTGGGGAGGAGGTCGGGCACGATGAAGAACTGGCTGATACGCTGGGCGATGATCTTGCGGTCCATGGCGCGCCAGCGGCGGTCGGCTAGGTGTCGGTAGATGGGCTTGGACATGTCGCCTGTTTTTCTCGTCAGGAGTGGCTCTTTTTGGTATGATTTGGAGTCTCAAGTAGGCTTACCTAGCCCGTCCTCAAACCGACGCTTGACAAGCGGATCGTTAATATCCGCCTGGATCTTGAGCTCGTCCAGGTACTTCCGCGCGCTATCTATGCGGCGCGCCTTCATCGCCTCCCCACCCTGCAGCGTCTTGGGATCTGTCTGCTTGAGGAAGCGCAGCCTCGCCGTGGCAGCCACGATCTTGTCCAGCTTCTCCTGCCTATCCTCCTGCAGAATTTTGCGCGCCTCCTGGAAGGCTTGGTAGGGGAGCTGCTCGAAGGGGATGTTCTCGCTCGTGCGGATGGCGACACGCCGTCTGCGCGAGCCGACGGGCGGTGTGCCGGCCTTGATGAGCTTCTTCTCGGCCCAGCGCAGGGTCGTCGTGTTGGGATCTAGCCTCCTCTGCCTCCATTCTTCGTCTGTCGGCTTGCCTGAAGGAGGAGGTGGTGGTGCTGACTCCGAGGATGCTGCTGAGGTGGTGTCGGCGACGACATCTTCTAGTCGGGTGGTTGTTGTCGAGAAGAGCGCTGCGCTGCAAGGCCTCGAGCTGACGCTCTGCTGCAGGGACCGCAGTATCGGCCGCCCGACCTGCTGACACCTCGACATGGTGTGCTGTTGTGTTGATGGTCGTGCCGTTCCTCAGGGCTATCGGAGGCCGAACATCGAAGTCGAGAAATTGAATGAACTGAATTTTAGCGGGTCCAGCCTTGTGGTACGTGCCTGCAGCTGCCGTCTCGGAAGTCTTGGCGTTCGTGCCCTTAAACGATCCGACGCCCCGTTTGGGGCATGCACTGTGTAAGTCCCCTTACTTTGTGAAGTAAGGTAGGTAGTCTGCTGTGTAACCTCAACGGCGGGCTTGGTGTTCAATGCTCGGCTTGCATTCGCTCTTCAGTTTGTATCTGCTTGCACTATTCGAGTGGAGATAGAATGCTCATAAGGTATGCCATCTCAGTGTTTGCTCCAATGCCACACGTCTTATCCAAATGGTATCAATGTTGTCCGCCATTGTCTCCGGACAAACCCGATGCGTGGGGCCGCAGCCGACGATAATGCGATGAACCAGATGCTAGGTATTAATGCGCCGAACCCCCTCGAGTTTCAACGATAATTCCGGTCTGTTCATCTCTTGTATATACTCCTCAGTGTCTTTCTCTGCAGCACATCTTCAGAGAGCCTGCAGTTCAAACGATGCGCCAACATGAGCGTGAGCACTATTCGGCCAATGGCGTCTCCGCCGAGCAGCACGGGGTTCCACGCCCACGGTCAAGTGACGTCGAACCCCCCGTTTGCACCAAAGTTGTGCAAGTGCAGATCTAGCGGTGGGTGAAGGCGCACCATCGGAACAGCGACTCTTCACCACCATATTCGCCTGTTGCTCAATCCCGCTCATTAGACTTGGGAGATCTACCTTCCTAAGACCAAGATTGTTGACCTTTTGATCAGCCAAGTCTAAACGAGTTATTAATTGCGAGATTTGGCCTTATTTCATCCGCCCCGCGCGGCAACTTGGCAGCTCCGACTCGGAGCTTGGCTGATTGCTGACGGCCTAGAGCTCTCCCTTCCTCAACCCTCTGCTCCCCAACGAAACTTATCCTCGTGGGCAACATCAACAAAGACCGAACAGCAAGCAGCTCGAGATGGAGGGCCCCGACCTCTCATACAGCATAACCCACCACCCACACCCATTCCGATTCAGCTCTCACACGCCCTCAAACAGCTCCCTCCCGCATCCTCCGCGCTCCTCAAGCGGCACGCCCCTCGCACACCAAGGCGCTCAACAACCGAAGGGTAACGGCGGCACTAGCACTGCCGTAGAATCCGAAGATGCGGCCGGCGCCATAGCGAGGCACACGTCTGTCACCGTCTCGGACGCCGAGATCGAGTCCCAGACGATCGGCACCTTCCCCCGCTCCAGCCTAGAGCACGACCCGTACGGCCTGGGCTCGCGCTACAAATCGCCCATCGAGCTGGAGCAGATCAAAGCGAACACCTCGAGGAAGCGTGACGCTGGACCGTCAGAAACGCAAGATGCGGCCTCAGCCAAGGACCAAGCCTCCTCCTACGGCATCGGGCCGGGGCTCACCGCAGGCCGCCTCGCCGCACTCATCCCGCGCCGGGGCCGCACAGCCCTACAGGCCCGCCGGGTAACCTCCTTCTACGAAGCCCAAAACGAGACCATATCCCGCCTGCTCAAGTCGGTTGAGGAACACGTCGCCGAAGCCAGGCAAGAGGCCGGCGACGACCAGCTCAAGTTCCGCATCGCGGTCTGGGGCTCCTTCATCGCCAATGTCGTGCTAGCGATCCTGCAACTCTACGGAGCCATCTCCTCCGGGTCCCTCTCCCTATTCACCACCATGGCCGACGCCATTTTCGACCCTCTAAGCAACGTGACCCTCATAATGACCAACCGCGCCGTCCGCCGCGTCGACCCTTCCCGGTTTCCCTCTGGCAAGGCCCGCCTCGAAACGGTGGGGAACATCGTCTTCTGCTTCCTGATGACGGCCGTCTCCTTCATCCTCATCGCCTTCTCCATCCGCGACCTCGTCGACCGGCAGGGCTCGACCGAACTCAATAAGTTCCACCTCCCCTCCGTCATCGCCGTCGTCGTCGCCTTCGCCACCAAGCTCACCCTCTTCCTCTACACCTGGAGCATCAAGGACCGCTACAGCCAGATCCGCATCCTCTGGCAGGACCACCGCAACGACCTCCTCATCAACGGCTTCGGCATCCTCACCTCGGTCGGCGGCAGCAAGCTGGCCTGGTGGCTCGACCCGGCGGGAGCCATCATCCTCTCCGTCGTCGTGTCCGCCATCTGGCTGCGCACCGCCTTCGCCGAGTTCATGCTCCTCGTCGGCGTCTCCGCCTCGGTCGAGATCCAGCAGCTCATCACCTACGTCTGCCTCACCCACAGCGACGCCGTGCGGCAGATCGACACCGTGCGCGCCTACCACTCGGGGCCCCGGCTGATCGCCGAGGTGGACATCGTCATGGATCCCGAGGCGAGCCTGCAGGCTACGCACGACGTCGCCGAGGAGCTGCAGATCAAACTCGAGAGCCTACCCGACGTGGAGAGGGCGTACGTCCACGTCGACTACGAGACGACGCACAAGCCGGAGCATGCTTACAAGAAGGATCTGTAGGTCAGGTTATTCTGATTTTTTGTAGTAGACTTATGGTTGGTGCGCATCTTTCGTCAGGTCTTGCAGGGATATCAACCTTTTGTGAGAGAGGGTAGGCGGCAATGCTGGGGATACAGCTGCGTAAATACTTGGTAGTAAACCTGATATTCGTCTTGAATTCGCGGTGAGATGTTCTGGTTGCTGTAAAGGCATTTGCCGCATCACAAGCCTTCCACGAGCCGATGCGTTGCCGAGAATGAACTGCTATTCTCCGTGTAAACCCCCTGGCGTCTAAGACTCCGTGAGAACATGGCCTCGCGCGAGCTTTGAACTGCAGTGCAAGGGCGAACTTTTCGCGGTTGTGATTCGCTTGCTAAACCAAGTCTTGTTGTGTCACTTGACTCCATGGCGTACGACATTGAGCTTGTTACAACGGCAACGATGCATACCCATTCGATATGGAGCGTACTACCTCGTCCCACGCACGATCCATCTGTTCACATTATAAGCATGAGGGCTACTGGGCGGGCAGATAACTGGGCCTGACTACCATACTATCTTTTGACGCGCGACATTGAAACTAGCCTACGCAACCCTCTGCTTCTTTCCCACTTCCTGCCGCCTTCCGTGCGACTCATAGATCAGGTGGAAAGGAAGCAGGCAGCAAGGTCAGCAATATCACAAAACTCACATAATCCATAGTAGTGTCAAGGTCAAAATGGCCCATTTCATTTCCCTCGCTTTTCCGCGCCCGCAACAGACGGTTGTTGTTGGAAGGGAAATAGGGGAGGAAAAAGCTCCGAATGCTGCTGTGCTGCTCGTCTATCAGAAGGAAAAGGTGAAAGTGTCTCTCCCCCTTCCGCCAAAGTAGAAAAGAAAAAAAAGAGGCTCATCATGTCCATTCCCTATTCACGGATAACCTTTCCTTGCCATGCCGCAACCACACTCGTACGCAGCGGTATCATCAGCCCAAGAGAAACCGCTCCTATTGCCTTTCCTCGTACCTTGCCCGCACTTCTCCATCCTCGCCCTGGCCGGCACACCGGGGAGTATCGTGACGCACTCCATCATCATCTTCGACGTAAGAAACGGGGGAGGGGTATGTACTGGGTGAGAAAGGTTAAGGTCGAAAACGGGGGGAGCGTATTTTCAGTAGAAGAACCGAAACAGCGCCGGTTGGAAGGAGCTCGGACTCCTCGTCGCGTCCTCCCTGGTGATAGCCTCCAGCATCGGGTCCTCACCCACAGCCATACCTCCGCCCCGACAGTCGCTAAACCTCTCCTCGACATCCTCGTCGTCCTCATCAATCGACATCCGGTCGAACACGGAACTGAAACTGTGCTCATCATCGGAATCCTAGAGTTTGCACAGGAGGAGGAGTTATTAGGGCACACCGGATCCGCATAACAACCGATCAGAAAACGATATGGCAGGCAGGAGCAGAATGGCGTCGAAGCAGGCCAGATCTAGGCGCAAGAAGAGCGCAAAGACGCAAGGAACCCCGGTACCCGAGACACCCCCCCAAAAAAAGAACAGAGGACAAGTTGTGTGGCAGCTGGCAATAAACGACTTTTTGTTGCTGCGCGAAAGACACCAAGACAAAAATCACCGCTGACTTCTGTTGGAGCCTACCGAATTTTGTCTCTCGTGCATCGCCGGCCGCCGTTCCCTGCGGTCGTCCTGCAGCTTGAGCGAGTCGAGCCGTTTCTGGTTGTCTTCTGTCGCCGGATCCACTTCATCGAGCCGGGGCATCGGGTTGGGGTGGTTGCGCGCGGGGGGCCCTGAAGACGAGGCCGATCCGTTCATCGACTTCCGCCGGTTCGCCTGCTCCTGTATGGCTGCCCATTTCTTCTGGCGGAGCGCCTCCCTCTGCGGCGCGCTGTTCTGCTGCTCCGTGTAGTCGTGGGAGCAGTCGTCGAAGAGCTGCGGGTTGATCTCCATAAACAACTTCATGGCGTTATAGACCATGCCGTGAATAGTTCTGTTGACAGTCAGTATCGTGCTTCAGGCCCGGCTAGCTCGATAATGAGTCAAAGTGTGGCTTACCGATTCCAGTGGCCCTTCGAGTTCTCATAAAGCGGGGCAAACATGATCGGGAGAATAATCTCGACGTTGTCGCTGACTAGGTTGCAGAAGTACTCGTTGTTCCAGAAGTACAAGGCTCGCTCTGCGACCTGGAAATGCGGACTCGCAACAGACTTGGCAAGCTGGTGGAACAGAGGCTCCTGAACCTTTGCGAATTCTGCCGGATCCATCACTTCGAAGATGTCTTCGACCTCGTTGAGGAACATGACTTCCTTCGTGCTGTTGACCTTGGGCCAGTAGCGTAGCAGACCGAGCACAACCTAAGTGGCGCCGTTAGCCACTGGCACGAACAGTCTAGCGGGCGGTGGACGACTTACCTCTTCAGTCAGGCTCGCATCCTTTTCTAGAAACTGCACTATGCAGTACGCCAGCTGCGGGTGGTACATGCTCAGACTCTTCACCTTATGCATCGGCAGCAACACCCGGGTAAGAAACAGCTTGTGCTCCTCCTTCAGCGGTAGGGCGAACCCATTGATAATGGAGCCGAGGATCTCCAGGAGCTCGGCAATGCCATTGAACCTTTCGGTCTCGTAGGTGAACTGGAAGAAGACGTTGTTGATCGAGCGCCTGATAAAGGAACGCAGGTTCAGGAATTTGCCGTATATGCGGTGCAAAGTGGTCTTGAGGAAGTCTCTCTCGCGCGGATCTTCCGAATCGAACAGTTCCAGGAGCTGCAGGACGAAGCTGTGATCTATGTAGGCCTTGGCGATGTTGGTGTTGAAGTCTTGGCTCTCTATGAACCGGAGGAAGAACTCGTACACCACCTGTATGTGAGGCCATGCGACTTCCAGTACCGGCTCGTCTTCCTCGGGATCGAACGCCTCGCCTTGGGGGTTGAGCGGCGGTGGGATCGGGCGGAAAAGGTTCTTCGCAAACATGTCGACCACGCGGGGATACATAGGCTCGGTGATGACTTGTCGGTTGTTCGCAACGTAATCTAGCAGCTCGTGGAGAGCGAGTCGCTTGATCTCCTTTGACTTCATGTCGGCGCTGGCATCGTTGAAGTCGAAGATGACGTTGCACTGATCGATCTTTTCCATGAAAAGATCCTGTCTCCGGGTTGGCGGCACTTCATGGAACCCCGGCAACTTCTCCAGTTCTCTGTTCTGCGATATGTCGAAGTGTACGGACGAGTGCTGTCGCCTGGGTGTCTTGATACCCTCAGGCATGACATCCTTGGGCGTCTGGTGAAGGCGGTCGTACATCAACGACTTTTGGCCGGCCTTGGGAGGTGGTAGGTCGTGGGGCATAGTCTCGGCGGCACCGGGAGGTGGCACTTGCTGGATCCAACCTTCGTTAGCACTTTGCAGGCCACTGCTGTGCGGATGTTCCCTTACCGGCGCGCTCGGACTGATGATAACGGTCGGCGGCAGAGTGCCGTGACGGGCCGGGGTGTTGGCGCCGTTGGCGCTCGGCGGAGGTGAGGTCATACTGCTGAACCGGTCCGGCACTCCGGGGTTCTGACCGCCGGTGTTGTTGAGCTGGCCGGGCTGACCTGGGCCGCCCAGGTTCCCATGGTCGCCGCCAAGTCCAGCGTTATTGGGAGGCAGAGGTTTGTTGCGGATGTCGTTGAGTGTTGACGCGGAAGACTGCGGGGTCAGGACAGGCGACTGGTTGTTGTTCTCTCTCGAAGAGTTGGTCGACGAGGGGGATTGAGTGCCGTCCTTTGCATCCTTGTTCTTCTTAGATGACTTGCCCGAATCCTTGCCTCGGGACAGCTGTGCACATATTGTTGTCAGTCCAAGCCACAACCGCAACATCTCGAGCGATACCAAGACGGGAGCCAAAAGACAATATTCCAAGTTGCCAGTGTGGGGGATTCAACTCACTACTCTCTGACTGAAGCGCTTCATCTTGCGACGACGACAATTGACTCCCTCTCCCAGTGGGCCGATGCGAAGCGCCCGACCTGCGCGGTAACTGCCCGGTGCGTGTCAACGGCGGACGACGAAACTGCGGCCAAGGGTTGGCCCGAGGCTGCAGAGGCCTGGAGAAGCCGACTGAAAGGATATGTCCAGACGCCAAGGCGAGACGAGGGGTGGTGTTGGAAAGGACGAGGCTGTTGGAAGTTTAAAGGTGAGGTGGAAGCGGGGGTGAAGCGCGGCTTGGAGCTCTTGTTTGGAGAGGAGGAGGTGTGCTCTTGGTGGTCTTCAGGTAAGTTTAAGGTATGCGAAGAAACAGGCCAAGCTTCGATAGATATTCCACCGACCGACCGACGACTCGACTATAAATGTGAGGTCGAAAGCGGGTCAAGAAGTCGCAGAGGCGCGTCTCAGTCTATTCCAGGATACCAGATATGGCCGTTTGTGGTCTGGATGAGGTCGGGTCGGGGCGGTAACTCTGCTGTCGAGTTGGCTAGGGAATGTGGGACACGGGGATCTGCAAGGGGGGGCGGCGCTGTTTGTTTCGGGGCCTTCCAGGGAATGGTCGCGGCTCGCAGCTGAACTCAACAACTGTTGCAGCTGGCAGCAATTTAACGTGGTATTACCTTCTGCAGCGCGGTGTCTGCAGGTGTGCTGCGGAGAAAAATGAAGTAAACCTCAGGCCAGAGCTATCAGTCAGAGCTTACGCGGTGCTCGAAGAGAACACACAACCCCAGGTACCGAGTTACCCAAGTATGACGGTACTGTTGAGCTGCTGATGATGATGAGGTGCCTTGATCAGATACCTGCCCGTGATCATTGCTGCATCTCCAATTGCGGGGCAGTAACCAGGAGAGGTGCATCGATTGACCGTGACTTTAACTCTCGAGCCACTTCTGGCCGCATTTGATCACTGCAAGGTCGGAGCCTTTTTGGACAACTGCAAGATTGCAGCGGCACACCTGACCTTGGACTGTGCTGCAGCGAAGGTAAAGTGATGATTGCTCAATATATCTAGTTGAGACATCGGTGATAAGGCTGAGAAAGGACAGAGGTAGCAACAGATTATGGTGATACCGAGGCAGAAATGGTAGCGCATTTGGCACAATAAGGTAGGATACCTCTACTTCGTACAATGGAAGCACACCTTTAGGGAGGTAGTTGCAACAGCAACGTTATGCCTGGTTCAATGGCTACCTAACCTACCCAGCCTTCAACCTAGGATTGCCAGATTTCTATTATTGAATCGCAACCTGAAGAAGCGATTCAAAGTCGAACTCACAGTGAATGTGGGGTTGATGCACAGACTGCTTAAGGTGCTCTGCCAGCTGGCTCCGTTCTGTCCCAATCACAAATGGTGATTGCTTTCCCTTTCTGGACATCACCTTAATCTCACAAGGAGTAATTGGATTTTATTGCGGGACACCAAGCTTCGTCTGTCACAACAGCATTCATATGATACCTCCCCAGGCTTACCTCACATATCTTGCACAGCGTATTCACCTTGACCTTAAAGCTTGCCTCTAAAAGAAACTGCACGCTCTTCATATGGGTGCAAGCGACATCTCTAACGCGGTGCGGTCCCAGAGATGCCTTCGTTAGACCAACCCGTGGGCGAGATGCCTCCCACTGATCATGAGGGGACGACTGGAGAGGGCTTACCGCAAGCCCCGTTCTACAAGATTCCACTAAGGAGATTTGGCGCCGTCGAACATCCCATGATAATCAAGGATGTTGACAAGGGCATCAAGACCTTTGGCCGGGGCCACTCATTCCAGACGGTGAGCATCTCATCCCTTCAGTGACACACACATGCTCATCCCAGTCGCAGATCATCGACTCAGCCAGCCCACAGATATCTGTGCCCCTGTACTTCCGGCCAGACAACCCAACAGTCCGTCCTTTGACCTCTCACAATGCGGCCACCCACAACGTCATTGTGAAGGTGACGGTTCCGAAGCGGACTGGCAGGAAGAGGAAGCGAGGGACAGACGCTCCATTCGAGTATCATGACGCGCCGCCTTTGAAGAAGACTCCGGTTCAAGTGCATCCTCTTCCGGGGAGTTCAGCTCAGGAGAATGGAGCTCTGGCGAATATAGCCCAGCTGGATGGTGCATACGCCACGACACCTAAAGGTGAGACTCATGAGGAGCATCCGGGTCAGTGGGACACGGCGCAAGGTAACAGCACGTCCGAGAATCGAAACCTGGAGAGTTTGACTCAGGAACACCCACTCCATGAGACTTGCACGCAAGAAGCGTCGGGTCACGGAAGACCAATGCAAGACCATACAGCAGCAAATCCTCACAGCGGGGACCCTTCAGATGAACCCCATCAAGACCATCTCGTCAAAGACCGCGTGCAGGGCAACCACCCCAGCTTGACAGACCGTCAACCACCACCCGAAGTTCCAGCCGGCGCAGACACCATCCTCTCCCACTCCCACCTCGACACGCCCTCACTCCTCCGGCGCAAACTCCGCGACACAGTCGGGCGGTACGCCCTCGAGCCCGTAGGAGTGGTGCACAACACGCACCGCTACCGCGGCCTCTCGGATTTCCAGTACAGCATGGGCAACAGCCCCTTCATGAACCGCTTCGTCGCTCAAGTTATGCCTGGCTCGGTCCCTCTCCTCCGCCAGTACGAGATAGAAGTCGGCACCGCGCAACCGCCCGACATCGACCTCGTGCCGCCGCCCACCTTCGCTCCGCAGGGCATGCCAAACGCTTACAACTACACCCAAAACCCCTTCGTTAGAAACCTCGGGGCCGACGGGCTAGGCTGGGACGAACGACCAATTACCCTATCAGACAGCGACTCCGACTCTTCGTCAAGCGACGGCGAGAGCAAGTTCTCGGAGGAGTTCGAGCGCGTGGTGAACACCTCTATGAGAGGTCCCGCGCCGGGCTACTTCATCCGATACAACGAGTTCCCGGCGCCGTCCCGCCCTCGCGTGCCGCCCGACCTCTCGGACCCGCACGTGGCCGCGGTGATGGCCGAGCTACGGAGGGCAATGGACGAGCGGCCTGTCTGGACGAGGAGGAGCATGTTCAACCGCCTCTCCTCGGCCGTGGCGTCGCTGCCAAAGAGCGGAAACGTCATCAAGCACTGCATCCAGTACGCGGGCTACCAGTTCCGCGGCGGGCCGTGGCGGGACTCGCTCGTGCGCTACGGCGTCGACCCGCGCTCCGACCCGGGCCACCGCGTCTACCAGACGCTCATCTTCAAGCTGCACAAGCGGCGCGTCGGCAACGTGGGCGGCACCTGGCAGAGCGTCCGCCGCAAGGAGGTGTCGACGCTCAGCGGCAGCTTCGGGCGGTACTGGAAGGACTCGGTCGAGGCGGCATCTGGGGACTCGGCCGCCGAGGAAGGGGGCGGCGCCACGACCATCACCACCGCACGCGACGCCGCCGAAAAGCCGCGGTACTACTCGCGCGGTCACGAGTTCGACGGCACGTCGTTCAGCACCGAAGGCAAGGTGTGGCAGGTGTGCGACATCACGGACCCGCTGCTGTCCAAGCTCTTCGCCGAGGCCGAGCCGCTGGCCGAGTGCGACTTCGAGAAGAGCGGGTGGTACCACCCTGTCCTCTGGTTCGTGGCGAAAGCCATCATGAAGCGAAAGATGCTGGCCATCCGATTCAAGCGGAGCATACCGGACGCGGCGTTCGAACCCGCCCTCAAGATCGTGAGGGACGCGGTGGGGGGAAACGTGGCGGTGGAGAACATCAACGTGCCGCTGCCCGACTTGGGTTTAACGGCGGAGGAGAGGGAGCAGATCCGCGGGAGGAAGGTCAAGGGCGGGAGGAAGGGGAGGGAGAGGGCCGAGAAGAACAAGAATGCTACGCTGCGGATCAGGCAGAAGGCCGGGGCGCAGAAGGCGGAGGTGAGGTTCGTGGAGTATCCGGATGGGCAGAGGTACCAGGTTGTCGGGACGGCGGAGAGGGAGCAGAGTTCTGGTCCGGTAGAGGGGGTTGCCGAAAAGGAAACAGGGGCGGACCGGGACGAGGCGACGGAGAAGGAGGAGAATCTGAGGGATCTGATTGAGAGCGATGAGGATGATCAGGAAGACGAGGAGGATGACGACGAAGAGGATGACTCGGGTTCTGAGTCTGTGTCTGAGGACGAGGAGTTGGAAGAGGAGGACGATGTGGAGGATGAACCGGATGACTACGACTCCGTGGAGGAAGAGGCTGATCTTGACGAGGAGGCGATACAGTGGAGGGTGTAGCTATTGATGCTGTGGTAGTTGACGACCTATATCCTACAAGCAATGACATCTCGAGTGTTATATTCTTGGCTCCGTTTAAGATTTGATTACGCTTCGCCATTCGTGTATGCTATGCTCTACACTAAGGCTGGCCAACTTTATCTACATATTAATCACACAATCAAACACCCTCATGCCAGGCCAACGCTCCAAGAGTCCCAAAGACGACCCTTCGCTGGTGATATAGTGCGTCAGACAACCCTCGTCAGGTGCTACCGTAGCACAGATTTTATAGTACACAGACCCATGACTTCCCGTCTAACCACAAAAGAGGAAGCCGAGTCTGAGGAGAGCATGAGAGGACTTGCACGACAAGTCGTGGCTTATAGACCTCTCAAAGTGTCAAGGGGAGTAGGTGCGAGAAGCTCCACGCTGGGACTCAAGAACCGTGACAGCCCCCTGACAGAGACCCTTGGGCTCATGCGTAGTAAAACAGGAAAGAAAAGCCAAAGGTACTGCTGGTAACCCGTTGCTCGACCCCTAGCCTTTAAGGTCTCGATGGGCGACTGTTCGTGAGTGGAGCGGGTCTCGATGTCAAACGGCGAACATCAATCTCCCCTAGAAGGGGATGTTCAACGCTTGCGGCTGGGTTCCCATGGCCTGTTGTTGCTCCTGGAGCTCCTCGCCGCCCGTCTCGATGGAAATGCCCATGCCAATCTTTGCTTGCTTCTGTTCCGTGAGTCAGCATGTGTGTTTCATACGCTAAAAACTGCAGGCAAACAGAGCAAATTACTCACCGTGAAATGATCAACCTCAGCGCCAAAGGTGGCCATGACAGGACCGCCAACGCGCTTCTCAAGCAAGCAGCTAAGCTTGCCCTTGGAGTCGACCTGGGCACGGAAGGTCGAGAGAGTGAAGTCGTACTTGGCACCGAAGGTGGTGACACCGTCCTTTTGGAGGCCGCCGCCCATCATGCCGCCAGCACCACCAGGGCTCAGGGACAGTGTCATGTCCACACCGGCCTGAACCTTGTCCGAGATGCGCCTCCAGTACGACGTGTTGAGGGCACCCTGGGATTGAAGAGCGGCGGTAGCGATCCAGTCGTTGGACTTGTAGCGTCCGACGTACGAGACGCCGACATCAGGGCCCTGGGTAAGGCCACCGCGCTGCCACACCGTCTCGAGACCGAGAGCCAACTTGGGGGTCACAGACTGGAGGTAGCTGCCGATGAAGATGCCGGTAAGACCTCCCTCCAGGAACGACGGGTTGTAGGCTTTCAGGTGCGCCGTGAAGTCGCGGCCGGTGTACTCGTGCTCGAACTGGGCCATGTCCTGACCACCGCCGCCGGGGGAAATGGAGAAGTTTGCTCTCGTGATGGATGAAGGGGTCGTCCGGTAGCTAAAACGTGTGGAGAGGTTGCCATCGTTGTCGATGGTGCCCTGGAGGAAAGACTACGCAAGGTGTTAGACAAGGCTAGGAGTCAGTATGCGCGAGATAGGGGGCACACGGACAGAGTTGGTGCCATAGAAGGCTGCGAAGGTATAGGGGTTCAACCTCTCGCCCAGAGCAAACTGATGCGACACCTGCACGATCGGCGACATGCTCACTGCCCTCGTAAGCTCCGCCCGGATGCCCTGAAACATGTAGTTGTTGAGGAAGACCTCGCGCTGGACCTCGCGGCCGACATTGTCGAAGTTGCCGGGGTTCGAGAGGCCAAGCTTTGCGCGACGGTCGTGGAATGATTGCATCAGGTCGGAAACGCCGCTGTAGATGGGGTTGTTGCGCAGAAAGGCGAACTTGGAGTCGGAGTAGGGGAGCGGAAGCTCCACGGATGATGAAGCCATTGCCGGAGGCTGTGGTTGGTTGCACCGGGGGGAAGACGATGTAGAGATAAAAAACCGATGACGAGGCGCTCAAAGGGGGCAGAGACGACGAAGGTCCTAGATGATCTCTAGTACTGGTGCCGTCCTAAACCAACCGGCGTCGAGAGCTTGGACAGATTGGAGCTATGTCCAGGGATATCGAAAAACAAGACGGAATATCTTGTTGATATCAAGGCTGTTGCTAGCTGGCGTCAATGGAAACGAGGTTTGAAGTCGGACCAAAAATTTCGCGGAGCTCGGTCGCTGCTTAGCGCGGTTCTGGCTCGCTGACATCAATGGTCCTGTTTCTTTGGAGGCTGAACCGGGGTTCAACCGGCGCACGGACCAGTGCTTCGCAGGTGGCTCCTCCCACCCGAGGCCCTGGCTCTCACGATCAGCCTGCATGAAGCCTGAGGGATTGATTCTCTTTCAAACCCAAGGATCTATCTTTTATGATAACAGGTAATATAGAGAGTGTTTGTGGAATGTTTATCGTCTCTAGAGTGTCTCTCCTATTTGGCTTATTTTGCTCCAACTCCGTCTGAAGCCACATACCCAAAACCTCGGCTTAAGTCTAATCTGGACCCGGACGGTGTGTGACGTGCAGTGCCGCTTTGAATCGGGTTCAACTCCGGTGAAGCGGCGGCCAACCTAGCTACCCGTCGAACCATCCATCATCACAACCCGCTCGTCAATCTGGTACCTGACCCTATCATCCACTCCTAAAGTCAACCTACGATACTCCACTGGATATCCCCCGGGACATTACTTCACCACATTCGATAATATCTGGACGACTTCTTGAACTGAACGAGGACTTTCAGCTCGTGCGACGCTTTCCTGGATAACTGGTTTTAAAGACAGGACCACGGTTGTCAGCGACAGATAGCGCTGCCGTGACCTCCCTGATGCTGAAAGAGTTCTTTTGGTTCACAGCATCTCTTTCTGGCCGGGCAGGGTTGGACCAACAAGTCGTATCATAAGGGACTGGGAGAATACGGTCTCCTGTCCTATCTTGACGCCGGGGCTACTGGTTTCACGACTCCCGTGTTGAGGCTGCGACAACACGACGACGACATCATGGACACACTACTGTAAGTGTTTGCTCCACGCGCGGGGCCACCTCAAGAATCATATCCTTCATCTGCGACCCTGTTTGCAACTTCCACTCACCTCTTCTCATCCTCACATATCCATCATCCCCAGGTCCTTCTTCCAAGCCCGTTCTCCTGCTCTGAATTTGACCCCTCAAACCGGGATCCTCACTTCAACTTTCAGCCAAGCAAGTGCTACTGCATCAGGGCCAAAATGGCAGAGGCGGATAACGGAAAGCCTTCATGCCGCCCGGAGTTGGGCGATGAATTCAACGAGAAAGAGACTGACCAAGACAGAACGGCTGAGATCGCGGCCAACGCGCCTCGATATCGGCGTAAGAGCTCGACCTTCATTGACGGCATTCACGATGTCTCCGAGAACCAGGGAGATCTGGCTCCAGCTCAGCTCTACAGCACCATGTCTGGCCGGCTATTCCACTCTGGCCGCATCGCCATCGTCATGGTTGGACTGCCCGCTCGCGGAAAGACGTAAGTGTCATATGCCGCGATCCCTGTGAGTCAGGCACAATCACTGACACTCTCACCAGTCACATCTGCGTGTCTATGGCTCGATACCTGGCGTGGTAAGTTCAACAAGGTAACATTCTAACACTTGCAAATGCTTATACACCACACCGCAGGCTGGGTGTCAAGACCCGTATCTTCCATCTTGGAGACTACCGTCGCGCAACGGTCGGCAAAGGAGGTCAGGTACCCGAAGACTACTTCTTCCCGAATGCCTCCCCCTCGTCCGTCATACTCCGGCAGAAGATCTTGAAGAAGTGCCGGGAGGATATCTACGCCTGGCTGAACCACGAGAATGGCCAGGTGGCCATCTACGATGCAGTCAATCCCACGGCCAGTTCTCGTCGGGCGCTCGCAAAGGAGTTCGCCAAGCATGACGTTCAGGTGAGTCATTGCCTGTACTGGTTTCAAAATCAAAGGCTGACGTAACATTATCTAGACCTTGTTCCTGGAGTCATATGTCGACGACGAGAGTATCTTAAGAGAGAACGCGCGGAATGTCAAGATCAATTCCCCTGATGTGAGATGCCCGATAACGAGGCTCCAGATGAACTCGGGTTTTGCTGATACCAGTCGCAGTTCGTCGGTATGGATCCTGACGAGGCCGCAAAACTCTACCTCAAGCGTATCGACATGAAGATCCCGGTGTTTGAGACGATGAACGAGAACGAGCTGAACTACGTCAAGATGATCAATGCCGGGCAAGCCTTCTTCTACAACAACGTCAGCTTCAACTACCTCTCCCACCGCATCGTCTTCTACTTGACCAACCTACACATCAAGTCCCGCACCACGTTCTTCGCTCGCGCCGGCCCCGCGGACGAGGACTCGTACAAGGCCGACGGGCCCCTTTCGGAAGAGGGTCGCGTGTACGCCAAGAGGATAGCCGAGACGCTCATCAAGCATCGCGAGCAGGAGCGCCAGGCACTGATCAACAAGTCGGGAGAAGACGTGCCCCTCCGACCCCTGACGGTTTGGACGTCAACGAGACTTAGGACGATCCAGACGGCCGAGCCGCTCAAGGAGATGGGCTACCAGGTCCGGCAGCGTTCGCAGATGAGCCAGATCAACCCTGGTGTCTGCGAGAAGATGTCGGAGCGCATGATTCGTACCTTGTATCCTGACGAGGTTGAGAAACACGAGCTGGACCCTTATCATCATCGATATCCGCGTGCTGAGTCGTACCACGACCTCGCCGTCCGGCTGGAGCCCATCATCCTGGAACTGGAGCGTGAGCAGAACGACCTGCTCATCATCGCGCACGAGTCGGTTCTTCGCGTTCTGTATGCGTACCTGATGCACTGCTCCACCATGGACATCCCAAAACTCAAATTCCCGCGCGACCAGATCATTGAGATCATCCCCGCCGCATATCAGAACGAGGCCAAGCTCATCCACGTTACGGGACTGGATCCGAAGTGTGTCCCTGGATCTCCTGAGGATATCCGCATTCCCGTCCCCAGTGGGCCACCAAGTGGCAACCTGACGCCTATTCCCGGCATGAGCAGCCCTGCGGAGATGGAGGAGCCGCCTACCAGGCCGCCCGAGATTGTGGTCAACACGGCCAAGGAGATGGTTGCCGACAAGGTTGCGGATGAGGATTAGGTGGACATGTAAACCCTTTCAAGCGCGATGCTTTTCTTGACTGCCACTGCATGCATAATGGACAGCGATATGGAAATAGGGGCTATCGGGTGATCAAGATGGCTTCACAGGGTTGTACGGTCTTGATTCGGCATCATCCAACAGACACCCTTTCTCACCGCTCACTGAGACGACCGTGAAGACGGTGCTGCTGCAGAAACATGGTGAAGAGTACACAACTTGTATAAATAGGGCGCCTGGTCGAGCAACCCCGACATGCTCCTGCTCCCCTCTGGCATCAAACACTTGCCTTAAAACACACTAATACTGACCATCGCTACGATCTTACAAGAACACCCAATAAGGTACCGACAAGCCTGTACTCGACATGTGCGATTATATCAGGGGCTACTACTGGTGCGGTCATTGGGACTGGGTACGGAAGCTGGGCGCCGAGTGCACCTGGTTCTGGTCCAACTACCCGTGTCCACCGATGATGTGTCGCTTTCTCCGGTCCGAGTCCACCAGCTTGGAAGGGTACTGCCGCCAATGTCGACACGGCGTGTACAGTCCGCGGGCATGGTAGCCGTGTACTCGGGCATTGCGAGTCGACGGAGTGGAAAACCCTTGTTCCAGAGGTCGCTGACTCTCTTTCTGCTCCAGCGTAGCACAACCGGCTGATTTGAGGACATCGGATCGTCTGTAGACGGAATCTCTGGCGGGAAACTTGAGTGTGTTTAGGATTCAATGGTGTCTACAAGCATTTCCCCGTTAACTTCTCCTGATTCCTGTGTAGCGTTTCCAAGAGGTAATCTAGCCTTCCATATGTCCTGGCGAGTTCTACTGTCTAAGGTAGGTAGGTATGCCTCGAACCGGACACGATAACGCCGAAACGGGTTGTCAGATAAGTCCGCGTTTTCCGGAAAGAAAGACATCTTACACGGATATTGTCAGGCTTGACCTTGTCAAGATGGTCTTACTTTCCTGGCAGTTGATTCTCTGAGCCGCTGACCGTACTTTGGCCAGAAACAACACCTCGGAGCTTCCTGTTCCCCTTCCAGATGCCACAGACCCCGAAGTCTCCTAGCTATAACTATGTCGCCAGCTCCGCATATCACGGTTGGGCACATCGTGCTGGCAGTCGAACTCTCAACAGCAATCTACAACCATCCATCAGCCTCCACGACAGGCAGGGAGACTAAAGATCCCGAATCAGCCCAAGACTCGTCATGGCACCCATCAAGTTCAGGGGCTTGTTTCCCCCAAGCAAGACCAGACATGTCCCCAGAGCGAGCCTCTTGACGGTGAGCCCCCGCTAGAACATCCCCCATTCAAAACCTCAACCTGAACGATCCCCTAGTTCGTAATCAAAGACCTCTTCAGCATCCCCCAACTCCTCTGCCTCGGCGCCCTGTCCCAGACCGCCCTCCTCCTCCTCCTCCCGCCGCACCTCGCCCTCGCCCCCACCCTCCTCTTCCTTCTCTACACCCTGGCCTCCACCGCCCTCCAGTCCATCCTTCCCAGCCACAACCCCTGGCTGTCCGACATCATGCCCGACCGCGCGACCGCCCAGTTCCCCAACGCCACCTACGACCCAAGCCACCCAGACTCCAAACCGCTATTCGGCTCCTCCCCGTCCTCCAGACAGGTCGTCGTCTTCCACATCGGCGTCCGCTACAGCCACCCGCTCGGCCTCCTCGCCCCCGGCGTCCTCGAGTTCCGCGCCCGCCTCGCCGCGCAGTACGACGAGCTCGCCCTGCGCGCGAGGGAGTACGGCTTCCTGGGGGGTTCCTTCTGGCGCGGGGCGGAGCGCTCGCGGGTCAACGCCGGGATGGCGGTCATGTACTTTGCGAGCCTCGAGGGACTGCACGCGTTCGCACACGACGAGGTGCATAGGGGCGCGTGGGAGTGGTACGAGGGGTTCGTGAGGAGGACGGGGCACAGGCATATCGGCATCTTCCACGAGACGTTTGTGGTTCCCGCGGAGCGGTGGGAGACGATCTACGGGAACTGTCCGCCGGTGCTGATGGCGGGGACGAGCGTGCCGGTTGTGGATGAGGGGAACGGGGAGGAGGAGTGGGTGAGGCCTGTTGTGGATGGGGCGACGCCGCGGTTGAGGAGCAAGTATGGGAGGATGGGGAAGACCCAGGGGGGGTATCAGCTTGGGGAGTAGGGGAGTGTCTCTGGGTTGTGTGGCTATCGGAGGCTGAAAAATGGGACACTACCAGCGGATTACGACGGGAAGTACGAAGCTAGTATAAGGAACTTGACAACCATCATCTCAAGGGGGAAATGCTAGGCGCCAACAGGCTCCGGAGTTGCAGCTCAAGGAGGGTCCAGTGGAAATGCAAAGACCATACTTGACCATGTGAAGTCTAGCGTGCCGCTCCGGGCTGCTGTACATGGCGTATCCCCCCGCATGCCGAACCGCAACCCCGCACCCCTCGAGGATTCTTAGCAGCTTATCGGCATCGACGTCACCCCACCTTGTATGCAGCTCGGTGGGAGCACACCGGCGCAGGGCAGCTCGTTCCCGTCTCGGACCCTACATTTGACTGACACAGACCCGGTAGGTTCGCGGATCATTTTGATTGAAGGAGAGGGGCATATGGAGCACAGCAGGAAGTATCGGCCTCATTCTGATTCTAGTAGATCATACCTTAAATATAGTAGAGCTTCCCCAGCTTTCCGAATCCTCGGTGTCACTTACATCTCATCCCATCTCTCCGCATCTTTCTTCCCCAGACCAGGTTAACATTCCCCTTCTCTGCAGTTCCTGTACAACCCGCTGGCCAATATGTCGGCCAAACACTTCATCAACGACCCAACCCACCTGGTCGCCACGGCCCTGCACGCCGTGACCCTGACCAACCCCTCGGTCGCCCTCGACGCGGAAAACAAGATTGTCTACCTCCGTCCCGTGCAAGATGGCTCGCGCAAGCAGAAGGTATCCGTCATCTCGGGCGGCGGCTCCGGCCACGAGCCGTCCTTCACGTCCATGGTCGGCCCGGGCCTGCTCTCCGCCAGCGTGGCGGGCACCATCTTCGCCTCCCCCTCGGCGGAGCAGGTGCGCCGCGCCATCATGGGCAGGGTGGACAACAACGAGGTCGACAACAAGGGGGGTGACGGCGGCGGCGGGGTGCTGGTCACGGTCATGAACTACACGGGCGACGTGCTCAACTTCGGCACCGCCGTCGAGAAGGCCAAGGCCGCGGGCGTCAACGTGGAGATGGTGGTCGTTGGGGACGACGTCGGCGTCGGGAGGGCCAAGGCCGGGAAGGTCGGGCGGAGGGGCATCGCGGGCACGGTGCTGGTGCACAAGATCGCGGGCGCGCTGGCGGCGCGGGGGCGGAGCCTGCGGGAGGTGGCCCAGGTGGCGCGACTGGCGGCGCAGAATCTCGTTAGTGTCGGGGCGAGTCTGGAGCATGTGCATGTCCCCGGCCGGCGGGCTGACGGGGCGCAGTACCTCAAAGCTGGCGAGGTGGAGATCGGCATGGGTATCCACAACGAGCCCGGTTCGAGCAAGGAGAGTCTCGAGCTGCCGGAGCTGGTGGCCAAGATGCTGGGGCAGATGCTGGACCCGAGCGACGAGGACAGGGCGTTCTTGAATGTGAACTCGAACGAGGTGGTGTTGATGGTGAATAACCTGGGCGGCGTGAGCGTGCTCGAGATGGGAGGGATCACGGCAGAGGTGGTGGCGCAGCTGGAGAAGAAGTACAACATCAGACCGGTGCGGATCCTGAGCGGGACGTATATGACGGCGCTGAACGGGCTGGGTTTCAGCATCACGCTGCTGAACGTGGTGAATACGGATATCGGAGGCCCCAGCATGATTGAGCTGCTGGATGCGCCGTGCGAGGCGACGGGCTGGGCGGCGCCCATCTCGAAAGGGTCGTGGGAGGCCAAGAACACGGCCACAAGAGAGCAGGAGGTTGCTAACCACGACGATATCAGCCCTAGCGGACTGAAGGGTGATGCAAAGTCTGCCCAGGAGGCGCTTACCCTTGGTTTGCAAAATGTCGTCGATGTCGAGAAGGAGGTTACGAGGTTTGACACTATCGTTGGTGATGGTGATTGCGGCATCGGCCTCAAGCGCGGTGCTGAAGGTAAGCTCGATCAAAATATCACATCAGACGGACTAGGCAGGCTAATGAAACCCAGCAATCCTCAAGCGACTCTCAGAGAAGCCCCTCACGGGCGACGCGGTCGTCGACGTCGCCAACATCGTCCCCGTGGTGGAGAGGACCATGGACGGCACCTCGGGCGCCCTGTACGCCATCTTCCTGAACTCGCTCGTCCACTCCCTCAAGACCCTCGCGCCGGGCGAGATGACGCCCAAGGTGTGGGCTGCCGCCCTGAAGCAGAGCGTCGACGCTCTATCCAAGTACACACCCGCCCGCCCCGGCGACCGGACGCTGGTCGATGCGCTGCACCCCTTTGTAGAAGTGCTCGGCCAGACGGGCGACGTGAAGCAGGCTGCCAAGACGGCGTTCGAGGCTGCCGAGGGGACCAAGGGCATGAAGGCCAGTCTCGGACGGACTGTGTACATCGGCGGATCGGGGTACGAGGAGGTGCCTGACCCTGGTGCGTGGGGACTGGCCTACTTCTTCCTTGGTTTGGCTGGTGTGAAGTCTGTCGAGGACGCTGGTTGGGAGAAGATCTGATACTCTGAAGTTCTGCTGCCGCCCGTACCCCCATAGTTGTATTTTACCATAGGCGATTTCATACCAAGCGCCTCTGTCACTGTGAGAGTTGAGATATGTAGACCGGGCCAGGGGTACGCCAAATCAGGATTTCACCTTGCCCTAAAACAAAACAAGCAAATATAGCACACACACAACGCCATTTTCTGCCTTCGAATGTCCCGTTTTGACCTCATTGCAAAGTTTGGAGTCTATTCGTAACGTCTCCTAACACACCGACCACCTTTACCCTTCCCTAGCTTAACTCAACAGGACCAGAATGACTGAATCTCCTCTTAGGAACCTGCAAAGTAATATATGTCAGCAATGAGTCCAAATGTTGATGCCGCACAGAGCTTGCTCACAGCTTGCTGATGAACCTGTCCTTGTTGACGGGCTTGCCCTTCTTGCCGCTGGCGAGCCGCGGCGTCTCGGTCCACATCTCCTTGCAGTTCTCGAGGATCATGTTGCAGTGCCGATCGAAGGCCTTCACGCGGGCGAGGATCTTGCGGTTGTTGCGGACGGATATCAGCACCTGCGTGTGGCTGCGCACGGCGGTCTGGAGGATCGAGAGGGGACCGGCGGAGAACTGTAGCAGGAGTGTTAGCCACTGAAGGCGCACCAGAGACTGTAGCCGCATGGGAGAAGATCCTACCTCATGTTCCTCCAGCTGGGAGATCTCGTATTCCCTGTTCGTCGGTCAGTAAAGTTGACTCTCTCTACGTGGGATGGAGGGCAACAAACGTCAGCTCGTTACGTGGCTTCGTTAGAAGTTCCCTGTAGGAAATGTTAGCCCCGAATCCTTAGTATTATCGTCCTTGGATCTTGTACTTACTGAATCTTTGCGTCGGCCATGGTTGCTTGTGTGTAGCAAACTGTCGTTTCTAACAGCAAGTAGGCGAGGCTGAAGTTCTGTGGACGCGAACATGGACGTTGCGGCCAGCAAAAGCTGGAAACTCATCTGATTGGATGCTGCACTTGGAGTGGGTACCTCCAGCATCAGCCTCTGGAGCCCGTGCACTCTCCCGTCAGCCGGCTTAGCAGTGAGGAGCTGTGACATCGTTGAGGTGTCATTGGAAAAGTATTGCCGCTGTCCCTGAACCCGAGTAACCGGCTTATACTTGTCTGCGTTGCTGCCTCTGAGAAGCTGTGCAGTATCCTCCAATTCCAGGTTGCACACCGGGATTGCGCAGGACGGTCCTTTTTTGCGCCTACTTATTTAATGTTTTTCCGTTCGTTTGTCACCACCGCTCGGCCTGCAGCACTTGCTGCTTGCCGCGGCTGTCAGGGTAGAGTCGCGATGCCCCTTCGAGCAAAGATCCTGCCTCGAGTACAAGTAGCACAGGTAAGTGGACAATATCTGACGGCTTATGCTCGGCTCTCCTGGGCGCAAACTGACAATTGGCAATCCCAGATGTCTACAGGAAACGAGACAGAAAACGAGACAGAAGTGCGGACCATCCAAGAGCTCTGCAGAGCACGCCCGGACGACGAGCCCGAGGATGTCCTCTTCAACAGCCTCTACGGTCTCCGGACTGTACAGCTCAACCGCCCAAAGAAGCTAAACTCGCTCAATGGGTCGATGGTGCGCAAGATTCTGCCTAGGCTGGTGGAATGGGAAAAGTCGGACATGGCAAATGTCATCGTTATGAAGGGCGCCGGCGACAAGGCCTTCTGTGCCGGTGGTGATGTCGCATCCCTGGCAGATGCCAATCGCAAGGGTCCCGAGGGTCAGAAGGAGTCGGCGGACTACTTTGCGCTGGAATACAAGCTCGACCACCTGATTGCGACATTGACCAAGCCATACATCGCTTTTATGGACGGCATCACGATGGGCGGCGGTGTCGGCCTCAGCGTCCACGCGCCATTCAGGATCGCCACGGAGAAGACCGTGTTTGCCATGCCTGAGACGACCATTGGCTTCTTTCCGGATGTTGGAGGCTCATTCTTCCTGCCTCGGATGGCTGGCGCTACGGGTACCTACCTTGCGCTGACCAGCGCGAGGCTGAAGGGTGCCAACGTCTTCTACTCGGGAATCGCCACTCACTACCTGCATTCTACCAGCCTGCCGAACCTCGAGTCCCGGCTGGCCGAGCTGCGCTTCAAGGACAGCGACCCGCTTGAGAAGAGACTGAGCGTCATCAACGCCACGATCGAGGAGTTCAAGACCGGACTACCGCACGACGAGCCGATCCACCTGGCCGGCGAGCTGCGCAATGCTATCGATCGCTGCTTCAGCCACAGCAGCGTCCGGGAAATCATCCAGGCGCTGGAGGCAGAGACCGGGCCTACACAGGAGTGGGCTCAGCAGACGATCAAGACCCTGCACGAGCGGTCTCCCACCTCGGTGCACGTGACGCTGAGGCAGATGCAGGTGGGCAGACAGTGGTCCATCGCCGAGACGTTCAAGCGCGAGCAGCAGATCGCGGCCAAGTTCATGGCGCACAACGACTTCACCGAGGGCGTGTCGGCGCTGCTGATCCACAAGACCAAGAGCCCGAAGTGGACGCCCGCCACACTCGAGGACGTCAAGGAGAACGAGGATCTGGCGTCGCCGTTCTTCGACGTGTCCGACGACATGGAGACGATGCAGCTGGTCTACCCCAGGGATTACAGGGAGTACCCTTACAGGGAGTTTGCGCTGCCGACGGAGAGGGACGTGGAGTCGCTTGTGGCGGAGGGCACGCTGCGCCGCGATGAAGTCGTTGACCGGCTGGTCGAGAGGACGGGCCGCAAGCAGGGCGTTGAGCAGGTCGTGAAGGAGATTCTGAAGAGGAAAACGACTGTGAATGAGAATGGAATGGCTGTGTGGCAGTATTAGAGGTGAGATCGCATGTCGTTGTATGATCAAAGGGGGGGGTTTGGTGATAGGGCGTACATGTAAATACGTGGTGGATGATAGAATGCGTGCCTCCCTGAGCCCTGTGAAAATAGCCTCATCAAGAGTCATCGCGGAGGCGTCGCTGGAATGATGTCCTGGGTGTGCTGTTTATTATCCGTATTATGTATGTGATTGGTTCAGCTCTCCGGGTTGCCTTCTCTCGATGTTGGTTTCATCTCAACTCTGCTGGCAGTCATGTTGCCGTCAGGCTCGATTAAAGCGGGGCACATGTCCGGAAAGTATAAGTAGGCCCCTCCGCCGCTTTCCAGTCTCGAACGGCAAATCTGCTTTCTTTTTTATCTGTCTTTCCGGGTGCGTTGCTGCCTTTCGCAAGAGCTTCCGGACTTGTGTGTGATAAAGTGCTAAAATCCGAGGGGCATTCCCGTATCAAAAGCTCAGGCCCCACCCACCCTGCCGACTCCGAAGCTCCAGCCGCCTCAGCGTCGTCCGTCACCTCCTGCCGCGAAGGTGGGGTAGCTGCACGTGTTTTAGCGCATTTTAGCGGGATCTAGCGCGATCTCTTCAGTGCGCTGTGCCTGGCAGCTCACGTCACGTCAACGCCAGACGGGCCAGAGCCGCGTCCCGTTTGTTTGAGTCGTGAACGCCTCACGGTCCAGCGACTCCACCTCCAACCTTTAAACGCCGGCGTTCGCGATCTCTACCCTTTGGAGGCGATCTGTATAGGGACTCTTGGCTGTACTTCTTTGTCAATTTTTAACGAGACTTGTATATTATCTTTCTCTCAATTGCAGTATTCTGCCATTATCTCTAGCGTTCTGGTTTTCCAGGTTTCTCGGTCCTGGCGCCAGGTCTCCCCCGGACCAGGAATTCCTGCGTCTTGATCCACCACGACGCGTCCTCAACGCGCGACAAGGCTCTTTACGTCCAGCCTCTTAATTCAAGACACGGCCCCGCCCGCTGGGCAACGCTTAATTATACCACATTCACCTTGCACATCTACGGCGAAAAGAACGGTCCACTCTTCTTGGACTTTTCCCTCCCTCCGACAACGCCCTGTCGTCCGAGTTTCTCCACGACCGAACAACCGTCAGCCGTCCAGTATAGATCCGACGTCCTCGATATCTACTGCGGATGAAAACCCAATCGGACCATGGCTGCCCATAGCAACCAGTGGGCAATCGGCCCTGCTGCACAGATGGCTCCAATGCCTGAACAGCAGCAGCAGCAACAGCAGCGGCAGGATGATGGTTACGGGCCTCAGACGAGGCCCATGGGATGTGAGCAATGATCTCGGTTCTGTCTCTGCCCTTTCCCCGCAAAGATGCTAACCGGCCTGTCCTGCTGCAGTGAAGGTCCAGTACACCTTCGACAAGGACGGTCAGGTCAACTGCCTGGCGCGGTGGCCGCACATGCTGCACATCCAGACCATTCCGCTCGACGACAGAAATTCGATTGGCGTCATCGACCTCAGGACATGCCTCCAAGCCGTGGCCCAATGCAGTCCAGAGATAATCAACCAGCTAGACTACGACTACACCGTCTACGCTTCCGACTACTCCGAGCCCGATGTGCCGCTGGTCGGCCAAGGGATGCTATCATGGGGCCTCGATCCGAACAGCGATCCTCAATCCCAGCAGCTAGTGACAGGCCGGGTAACAAGGAATCTTATGGCACTGTTCGGGAAAGGGAACAGCGACACACTGGAGGTGAGGCTCAAGCTGACAGCAGTGCCGAAGATGCACCACCGAGCCGAGGGGCCGGGGAGCCATTCGCAGCCTCAACATCAACATAGCCGGTCCTTCCAGTCGCAACATGATACAGCACACTCGGAATGGAACTCTCTGATCCAGTCCAATCCGGGGCTGGGCCAATCCGTCAACGTTTCGAGGTTCCCCTCGCCATCAATACCTCCCGCCAGGATGGAAAACTCTGGCCCTGATCAGAGATACGCGTCGCCACGGCCAGATGGCCTTTCGATCCAACAGATGCGACCACCCAGCGCCGCCCCTGCCCCAATGCCAACACCAGCCGATGATTCTCTTCCTCAACTTCCTCCGCTGCCGCAACAGAGGTCACAACCTTCACAGCCCGCACAGCTCACTCCCGCACCGACTTCCGATGTAGTCGGCCCGGAGAAACCAGCTCGTCCATCACGACCATCCTCGCGTGCGTCGCGTTCAAAGGGCCCGACAGGTAGGCCTCGCGGTCGACCCAGGAAGAAGCCCTTGGATGCTGGGCACACATCAGGTGCCGAAATGACGGATGCCGACGACGGTCCACAACGGAAGAGGGCAAAGGTGACGACGCAGGTCGATTACAACACCACGGCCCCATTCTCGTCTCATCCAGACTCTCTGAGGGTTGCTGCGAGCACTTCGGGATCGTTACGGAACATGCGGCCTGTTGGTGCAGGCGGGGGAATCCCGGCTGGAAATCATCTCCAAGAGGTACCCCGAGCGCCGACACCTGTTCCGAACGCTTCGCAGCAGCAGATGCGACCACAAGCCGGACTGTCGCGCAAGGGTTCCATGAGTGGCTTTGACATGTACCAAATGCAATCCAACCAACCGAGCCTGCAGACGAGCATGAGCATGAGCATGACCCAAGACGCTCGATCGCCGACGGACTCTATCGCCCAATCTCCCGATCAAATCTATACCCCCGACCAGAGCCCGCCAGATCTAGGCTCATCCCCCCCTGTGCCGCGCACAAGTGCCTACCCACGGTCGAGCCCAGCGCCTTCTAGTCCAACGCTGCCGCCCGTGGATTCGGGCTTTATGAGCGGAGGCATGGAAGACTTCTTTGAAGAGGACGATCTGGCACATGATCTCCCTAGGCAGGATGGTCTCCCGGATATGCTACCAAAACTCCCCTTGCAGAAGCCTGCACCGCAAAGGACGAACCGACAAGAGGCCTTCTCAGACACTGGCTTCACGCAGCCACAGATCTTTCCGTTCCAGGAGGTCCACCCTGGCCCACAAGAGCTGCTGCCGCAAACCAGCTTGTTCAGACCTCATGGGAAGGCGAAGGCGCTCAACAGAGAGGCTAATAGGGAGGCGCTCAACCGGATGCAGGCTGCCGCATTCGAGCCTAAGGGCCCGCCAGCGCCAGTTACACTAGCTCCTACGCGTAGGCAGCTCCAGTTCCAGAGGTCCAATACGGCACCTCTGCCGCCGCGAATTGAACCCAGACCAGCTCCGGAGATATCTCCTGTGTCGAGAGCTGCTTTTGAAGTCCCACTTGAATCTGTGGAGGGGACTGACAACCCCACGCCGGCTGCTCAGGTTAAGCAGCCGCTTGAGCAGTTGGGTCAGCCTCCAGTTCAGCCGCAGATGAGTGAGGATCTCTCGTCATGTATGAAAAGGAGACCATCTCAGCCGGAGTCAAACCACGGACCACGGACAGCTCCTCCAATGGAGCAGTCTAGGCGAAATACCGAACCTCCAGTCGGCGAGGTTGCAGCCGCTGAACCATCAATCACTCAGGCTCAGCCCACGGAACCTCACGTCGCTGAAACCCCAATCACCGAACCTGAACTCCCAACACTTGGCCCAGGACAGCAAGTGCAAGCGCTCTCGGTACCACCTACAGGGGCCAAGCCCGCCTCTGCACCGTCAAGCGTGCCTGCGTCACAGACATTGCAAGCTCAGAGTGCCCTGCTCCCACCCATGCGCCCAGCATCTCCGAGGACCAAGTCTCTTCCAGCGCCTCCTGTCCCGGCAAGTGATCCGGTCGGGCCGACATTCTTGACTCTGCCTCAACTGCCAGAGGTGCCCCAATCCGAGGGTCCTTGCCCTCCTGCCGAAAACGGAGAGCAGGGAGAGCAGCCGAAATATAACAAAAACCTAGTCAAGAAGCAATCTATCAAGGACCGACTGGAGACTGCCATTGCAAACGGTGAAATGCCGCCATTCTGCAACAACTGCGGTGCCATTGAGACGCCTACGTGGCGCAAGATCTGGACCCAGGAGCATCGCGGTGTGCCCGGATTCCACGAGTTCTCGGACAAGCCAGGCTGTGTCACGTGCATCGACATCTTGGAGAGGGCGCCTACAGGGCAGCCAACACTGTACCGGCTTGTGAAGAAGAACCTTGGCGGAGATGACCTACGGGTTAACTGGAAAGAACTCCTGCTGTGCAACCGTAAGTCGGGTATGGCCTACATCCCAGGTTACTACGCTAACAGATCCCAGCATGTGGTATATGGTTGGCCAAATACAAGGGTCATCGTCCGCCTGACAGGTGGGACCAAGATGCTGAGCGACTAAATCAACCGCGCAGGAAGCGGGGACAGAACGGCGAGAAGAAGTCTAAATCCAAGAGACAACGCACCAAGAGCGACGGGCAGATGAACCCGACGTCAGATGCGTTCCCCATGACGGATCCATATGGGCCCGAGGACCAACAGGACGGTGAAGATGCGTCACGGTCCCGTCGCCAGAGTACCCAGTTCACCGAGTGCGAGCGTGAGCAAAGCCAGCCCACACAGCCGACGACGCTGAGTCTGCCGGGACCTTCAGAAAACCGGGCGCCGGGCTCGACGCACTCTAGGGGCAGCGGAACCGCGGCCAGCCCGATCCCGATCGACGAGGGTTTTGAGGGTCCGTCTGACCTTGGTGGTACCCGGAGATTGCTCTTCCCGTCTCCTCGCAAGGATGGCGTCCCGAAGGTCCTCGGCGAACTGGCCATCAATATTGTGCAGACAGCCCCGGACTTTCAACAGCCGAAAGAAGCCACAGCAGACAAGGAGAATGCGAGCTTAGTGGCGGCCCGCCCGACGACCCCGTCGCCTCCGGACGATGACGACTTAGATCAGGAACTCTTTGGCACACCGCCCGTGAGGCCGTCGACGCCGCCACCAAAGTCCGCAAATGCCGGTCCGTTTAAGACGCCGACGCGGCCGACGCCAAGCCACAGGCCGATTACTAGGAGCATATCGCGGTCCATCCGCTCGGTCAAGTCGGCAGCAAAATCCCCCAGCCAGGCACTCCTGCAACTCCAGCGCACCCCATCCAAGACCCCGCGATCTGCCAGCGGCGGGGGAGGAGCCATCAACTTCTCCCTCGGCCTGAGCCTCAGCGCCAGCAAGCGGCGCACCCCGCGCGGCAACGCCGTCCACGCGCACTTCGCGCTCGACGCGGCGCACGGACACTTCGACTCCCCCTTCACGGCGACCATCAACCAGCTGCTCTCGGAAGCCAACGAATTCACCTCCGGGTCGCCCTCGCACGGCCTGGCCGACATGGACCTCGGCAGCCTGCCCAACCTCCACTCGGACGACGTGATGCAGCAGCTCGCCGAGGCGGCAGCCGCCGGCAACTGCCATGATCAGCAGATGGACTTTCCCAGCTACCTGCCCGCGGACATGGGCCTCCTGCCGAGCTCGCCGCCGATGCTCCGGGGGTCGAGCGGGGAGGAGGACCACTCCTTCTCGTCGAGCAGCATGGACGAGAGCGCCGTGGCCGACATGTGGGCTAAGCTGTCGGCTGCTGCTACCGCCGCTGCTGACGGGGTGGCGGATGACAAGGCTTGATTGTCATCCGATTTCTCAGCGGGCGGACGGGGATGCGCTGATCTTATGTGGGGACTTGCATTGCGACTTGTTAACTTGTCATCCAAGTACGATTCTTCGGTGTTATAGGGGCGGTGCGCTGCATATCAAGCACGTGAAATTCGTTTCTGGAAGCGGAAATTTGTGCCTTCCATGCCATATTGTTCTCTACATCATCATTACCGGCACCATCAGCTGCGGCGTTGGATTTTCCTCTGTCGGAGATCATCAACAGGAGAAGGAAGTGGCCTTTGTTTTCTTAGCATGCAATGTCGTTAGATCGTACCCTTTTGGGTGTACGTAGTAGGCTCAGTTAGGTAGCCGATTGCCGCGTTGATGGCGTCGGAGCAATCCAAAGGAGAAGTGTACTCGTTGAGAGTATATGCCGTTTGTTGTACACCCCAAGGATCCAAACTTTCACCTCTGCAACACTGCTGCCAATCACCGCTAGCGGACCCAGCTCCTCCTTTCTTGAGTCGCGGGTCGTGCAATTTACGGCACATAGCATCGCGAACAGAGATGGTGACCGTACCATATTTCGATGAGATATACAGTCTGCCAACGCTGATCAGCACTTTGGTGGCCTTGGTACTTCACACCACAAGAGGATCACTCCTAGGCATGCTAGTCCCGAGTCTAATATATGGGGTGGCGTATCCGCCATTGCGAAAGGGCAGAGAGGGGTATGTCATGATGACGAGAGGGCAGTGTCGGCTGACAACGAGCTCAAGGGGGGAAGACTGCGTCGCGGCATCTCGTCCCATCGATGCCAATTGGCCCGATTAGAGAGAGATGGGGAGGCGGACATGGTACCGTGGAATAGAACGAATGATATCTGTGGGATGTGGACTGTCCACCCTGCATGAGTCGATGAACAACACCCTTCCTAGGTATCGTTCGACTCCGACAAGTCGATCTACGGCGGCTCAGTTTCGGCATATGGGAGGGATCGCTACTTCTACCGTTACTTGGAGTCGAGTCGGTATTGTGAATTGGGATCCATTGAGCTGCAAAAGGAAAACCCTAATCGGCCAACTGGCCCCAAGCGATGCGCCACCTGCCCGCCTCGTCCATGCACATCAGAACCATGACGGTGCTGAGCAGCAGCTGCTCGTCGAGACCGTTCCAGATAGCCGTCATGATCTCGGCGTCATCGTCATTATCATTGTACCCTTGCCTGCCCTTTCCGATAACGCCGTGGTGGTGCTCCCTGCCTTTGCCCTTTGGCTCCCCTTCCTCGCTGTAGATGACCTCCTTCCGCGTCTGCCGCTTGTCCTCGCCGCAATGCTCCGGGACGACCGGCTGCATCTGCTGCGTCGACTTCTTCGCCCGCTTCCGTCGCTCTCGCCGACAGCGGGTGCTCTTACTCCCACTCTTCGCCCCTGTGTTGTCTGCCTCCGCGCTCCCGCTGTCAGAACCTTCTTCAAAACCCCATGTATCTTGGTCCAGCAAGCCCCCAATTGTGGATTTCCCGCCGCCATCCTGATGCTCACTTGTACGACGGCCGGCATCATCATCGCCGATCTTCAGGTCCTGAAACCGGGGAAGCACCTCGTCCGTGACGTCCGTGGCTCCCACGTCTTCCAGGCCGAGCTTGACAGTGGTGCTGACAGTTGATGTCGTACTGACGCTGAATGTCCGACATCTGGACCCGGGTCCAGTCTGGGTACCAACCGAGGCGTCAGCTTTGGAGCTGAACCTGAAGTGTTCCAAATTCGGTTCCAGTATGGGGTTCCGGCCTATCGAGGCAAAAGAAAGGTGTGATGGTTTGGGATCCTGCTCCCGGATTGGCTGCCGTGCTGACCTTGTGGAAAATCGGAAGGTTGAAGGTTCCAGTTCTGGTTCAGATTTAGGAGAAGATCGTCGTTTAACTTGTAAACTGGAGCTGAAGTTTGTTGGCTTCAGGTCTACTCCGCGTTCCCGATTTGGTTTTGGCTGCCAGTCCTGCTGGGATGGCGGATCCTGGGATAGTAGAATAGGGAAATCATGTTTCTGACTCTTGCGAAGGCGGTCATAAGTCTGTTGGTGCTGCGAACGGCTGGTATCTTTGTTGCGGGGGAGGCTGCGACGTAGGACGCGGGGATGATGTTTACTTGACGAGCGATCGTCTTCTATTTGCGAGAGTTGGGAGCCGGCCGGCCAGACAAGAGAGACACGCCCACGGCCGCCGGCGGACGACCGTCAGTTGTAAACCCCGCCGCCGCTGCTGGCGTCGTTGACGAAGAGGCCCTTGACGCTCGGCAGCTGCGTAAGCTCCACCACGGTGCGGCAGAGATCAAAGTCTGTAGTTGCAGATATCCCGATTAGGTCCAGGTCCATGTGCCTTACTCGTTGTAGGAAGCGGAAAGGGTTGGGAAAGGGTTCGGCAAGGGATCGGAAAGATCGCTTGATCCGGCCCCTGCTTTCAATGCATCACTGAATGCTAAAATGGTAAACCTGGTTCTTCATAGGCGCGAGACTTACCGACGGGGACGGATTGCTGGAGATTCAGCGAGCTAAGCACCTTGATCGAGAGGTCAGGGTTCACCTTGCCGATAAGCTGCGCCCCGTTGCCGACCGAGAGGTGAGCATCCTGCGTAAGCGGAAGCAAGCATGTCAGTCCAAGGCCGTATCCGACGTAGCCAGACGCCACGCGTTATCCGCAAGGTAAGCCACCCTTTTGTCTCCCTTTCGTGTCGTTGTAGAGGAAGAAATTGGAGGCGAGGGAGCTACTCACGCGATTCAGGTGAGCCGTGACATTGCCGTCAGCGTCGATGATCGCCTGGTCACCCCGTAGCTGGACTACCTTGCCGACGACCATGACATTGCGGCCGACGTAGTTGTCCAGAAACGGACCCGAGACGCGGGGGGTAGAAGTCGCCTCCATGTTTATCTCTCCCTGGAACAGTGTAGTGGGTTGAGGATGAGGCAGAGCGCGAATAACGGCGCGTCCGGAACTCGGCAATTGCTTCGCGATGCGCAGAAATCTCCGATAGGCAGGCAGGGCAAGGCTTCAGGGATGGAATGTCAGGCGTCGCAAGTGCAGACGTTGGCTTGTGGTTGAGTTTAGAGCTGCACGATGACGTCCTAGATCAGGCCGTGTTAGCTTACCTGCCCCTCATTGTAATTGACCAATGGTGTGAAGGTACGGTGGCAGCATGCGGCTCAGAGTGGGGTAAGCAAGGGCTTCTCCGGAGCTTTTGTTCCTGTCAGTTCGTTCCTGGTCGTTCCTTCCTCATTCCTACACCATTGTTGCTCCAACACGGCTCCTGATAAGTGTAGGGGATCACGACTTTTAAGCCCCATCGAAGAGATGCTTGCGGATCAGTTCTGGTAGTCGGTTCCCTAGGTAAACTCAGTATTGTAGGCACAGCTAGGGTCGTGTTATAGCATGAGATCCATCTACTGTGTAGTGTCGGCCCTCGGCAGCATTTACTATACGTATCGGACAAGGCTAGGTCGAAGTGTCTAGCATGGGGAAAGTGAGAAGGACCGCTACAATTGAATCCAGTAGTGTACCCTTGGCTGCTTGCCATTGGACATCGAATTTCACTTAAGCTCTATACAGGTTAGGTTGACGCTAGAGGTCAGGTACCTTAGCCCGCAGGTTCCACGGGTTGTGGACGGTAACAAGAGCTTCGCTTGCTAGTGTAGCGCTGACCGCTTTGTAGCTCATGTGGATCAATCGATGCTTTGCAATGACATATACCTGTAGCTACACGTGTGCCTTACCTACATCAGAGTACGGGCAGAGAGACCTACGATCGGCATTACTTGTAGAGCCAAAGGCAGCCAATCATCTGGGCTGGAACTAGCTGAGGGTGCTCGTGGAAGGACAGCGGAACTTTATCTCCTGTTTTGCGGCACTGCCAAGCGAAGTATCACCAGTGTACCGCCCAACCTTAGTGCCGTCCGGAAGAGTTGCAGGCGTAAGTTGCAGATTCCCACTCTCTCATGACATGGGAATTCGCAGAACTGGTGGCCAAGTGCCTCCCGTCGTTACCGCTCCTCTTCTCCTACCGTGGTAGATTTGTTGCCAGTGTTATCGCCATTAGGAAGCAACGCTGCCATTCCCGGAACTGTTCTGACCTGTCGATCTTGCCGTTTCTATCTCTGCGACTCTCAAGAGAAGCACGTAAGCTTTGAGCTACGTCAACGGTGTCGCCCCCCTCCACACAGCCCCGCCGGAGCTTTCGCTCATGCCTTGACCAGCTATGACGAGTGCCTTACTGAATGGCTGAAGTACAGCAGCCGGGCAGAGAGTGCAAACAGGTTGAAAGAACACCGGGTGGCACCATCGAAGCTTGTAATTGTTCCTGATCAACTCTGTCGCTGTGGACTTTTGCAAGACCTCTCTTTCCGCCCTACCCAACTCAGTTCCAATCTTTTCTATCTCATCTCACCTGATTATTGCTCGAGGCGTATCAACCAAGCCTTGCATCTGCACGGGTCTACGAACGACGAGACTCGTTCCTTGACCTTGTACCGCGTCGTTTCTGCCACCAGTTTCCAGAGCTTCAGCTCCAGTTGCAGCATCTGAACTGTCGTGGTATACCAATCGAGGCCGTTGCGGTCTATCGGACGACGGCGACATCTCGGGTACCATCACCAACTTACAGAGCCGCACTGCAAACAGAGAGAGGTACGTGCCTGGCTCACATTGTATGGCGTCATTCGCTTTCCGACCAAACCCCCGTTCCGTCAATTGGACCAATTGCCCTTTCTAAGCCGCGATCAGTCAATGAAACAACACTGGCTAAGACATGGCAACAGCTGTTCGCACAGTTTCCAGGACTGGAAGACAAAGTTGACTTTGCCCGTTGCGACCCTGCGTGACCGGCTACTCCTACAGCGCTTCGGCCGTTCCTCAAACGCTATTCCCCCAACCCTGTCTCAAGCCATCTGCCACTAAGCCCTGGTCTCTACCTAGTGGGGTAGACTTGACCGACCACAGGTATGGAGACTCCCTCTTCACTCTTCGTCGATGTCCTGGGCATCGACGGCGCCTTAGGCGACGGCTGCAAGGCGCCCACACTTGACCAGAACTTCCCGATGTTTGCCGAGAACGTGGTCAAGCGCGGGCTGCCCTTTTCGTCATCGTCCAAGTTGAAGATGCCGCAAGGGCTGGACCGTTGGGATGATGCGACTGAAGCGACAACAGAAGCCGCCGAGACGGGCACGATCGAGATGGAGAGGATGTTTCTCCGCCCTGCCGGACTGTATGCCGAAGGAAATAACGACACAATGATGACACTCCGAGACCATTCAAGCAAAGTGCCCTTGACGACATCACCAGGGCCGACGCGCCCTACGCGCCCGAGCACCAGCCGCAAGACCACATCAAGTCTGAACTCAGACTCTTACGGCTCGTCCAGCTCGCTGACGAGTGTGGCCACGGATATAACAGAGCCTGACCCCGAACCACCCAAGAAACGCACCAGGTCAACCATGAAGATCAAGAAAGAGGCGCCAGAGGACAACAAGAGGAACAAGTTCCTCGAGCGGAATCGGATAGCAGCAAGCAAGTGTCGCGAGAAAAAGAAAGAGTTCGTGTCCAAGCTGGAGGAGACAAAGACGTCACTCGAGCACAAGCACGCGCGACTCCAAATGGAATACAACGCACTCCTCGCCGAGGTGGGAACACTCAAGCACGACCTGATGACGCACGCAAAATGTAACGACACCAACATCGACAAGTGGATTGCCAACGAGGCGCGCAAATTCGTCCAGACTTCGGACATATTTGGACACGGGGTGGCGGAGGCCCAGAATCCAGGCCAGCAAGACAACCCCTTCGGCCACACGCACACGCGGCAGTCCAGCACGGCCTCTAGCGTGCAGCCCCACGGACTGCCCAATTTCAGCAACGCCAGCGGCAGACGCAACAGCATGGCCTATTCGCAAGGTACGTCGTTCGACTACGGACCAATCGAGGACAGCTCGATTGACCCGGCCTGGACAGCGTCGTCGGTGCAGACGTCGCCCACGGACCTGGCCTTTCCGACCGTCGCTTCGCCAAAGTTCGGCAGAGATATAGGCGGCATGAACTTTGATCACATGCCCGACGACATGTTTGATGCGGAGCAATAACTCTCAGCGATCGATGACGTGCCCACTCGGGCGCGCAGTGGGGGTTTTCCCCCTCCAGACGAGGCTGAGATCTGAGCTGAGATTTGTCGAGGGCCGTGGAGGCCTGCAGCAGGCCGGATCGACGATTTATGACGGTTGGTGTGCTCGCAGCAGTAGCAGACTTTGAAACGCGGCGTTGGGGCGAGGGTCTCGGAGTTTCGAGGCGTAATCGACACAGTCGGGATGATGGATTCTCGAGGAACAGGTAGTCTGTCGCGGTTTTCCTAGGGGCGTTCAGCGATTGATAAATGGACGTTTGGTTTGCTTTTCGATCTTCCAGAGAATGGTATCTCTAAGGAAGACAAGGTTTCAAAAATGACAGGCCGGGAGGTATATTGTTTGTTACCTTAAAAAGGTGTGGCTCTCCAAAGTCGCCACAGAAGACGGATTGACTGCCACTCAGGGCCCGGCGAAGTGTGGCAGGAAAGCGTTGCCATAGCGAATTCCAGTTGCTCAAGGACCAAAGGACCTGGCTATAATAAACAGTCTCTTCCATGTTGGCTGCATATCCTTGCGCTATTGACGGTGGACCTTAAAGTCGACATGCTCCGTCCGACCTGTCGAGGCGGACTAAGGGAGAGATGGCGTCATTCGAGCGAGGCGGCAGAGGGCCTCGAGGAAATCTCACCGAGATGCGGCCTCTGTCATCTGTCAACCGTGAGTGTCATCTGCAGTTTGCCAAATGGTCGTTATCACGGCGTGTTCGTGGCTACGTCGGTCAAGTCTTGAACTTCCTCGCCATCGCTCGTGGTGTCCAGACGTAGAGAACGGAAGCACTCAGGCCCAGGTTCCATCTTCCGAACGTCTTGGACTCGCCTTTGTATAAAGTGTATGCACATAGCAGATAGTGAACGGATAGACAGCAAAGCAGGAGGAGAAAAAAAAAGGAGGGAAATGATGGGGGGCCGGACGCTGCGGGAGAGTCCTGTATACACCTGCACGGTACGTGTGACCGTCAACTTGGGCGCCATAAGACGCAGATGGATATGATATAAGCATTCTATCATGTTTACATTACAACTACGTTTCGGCAAAAACTCTCCCAGCTCCCCTCCTGTTGTTCCAAGCCCGCCCGACTCCCCGATTCTAGGCGCGCGCTGCCATGGTTGGCCATCGGGCCGCCCCGCGCAGAGGCAAAACGACGTCACAACGATGCTATTCCAAGGCCATATGCGTCATCCCAACGACGACCGAGCACAATTGCCGGCTACAACCAATCAAGACTTTGATGTGGACGGACAATTCTCATCTGTTGGTCGTGTGTATGCCAGGTTAGGCATGTTTCTCGGCCGAGTTGCGCACATGAAGCTATTCCCAGATATATGTCTCCATGGTGAGGTGCAACTTTCTCGATCCGGTACACCACATAACGTGATGCAAGTTGCCTTGTTCACGTCAAGAAATCATCCCAATGCATCTATTATACAGCACGATATACAAGGCGATCAGCTCCTCTAGTACCATATACACCCTCCTAAGCTCCCACCACGGGACTGCCCAGCTCCGGGCCCCTGTACCTCACCCCATTAACGACCACGTTACTGACCAAGTCACTCTGGTGCCTCTTGATCATCTCCCTCAGGGCTTGCTTCTCAATCACGATCCTCCCCGTCTCCAACAAATCCTTAACATCCACATCTTCCAGTTCAAGCGCCCTGCCCTCCTCCCCGGCCACCTCCAGACTAGTAAACAAGTTCGCCCGCCTATCCCCCGTGACAAACGTCGTCCTCCCATTCTCCGCACCCCAGCCCAGCCCCTTCATCAATCCCCTCATATACCGCCTGACAAACCCGTCCTCCAACTCGGTACTCTCCTCCATCCCCACCCCCCTCAGCCTGCCCGCCTCCACGAGCGCCAGAAACTCGTCGGGAAGCGGCAGCTCCATCCCGTCCTCGGTAACCACCAGCTCGCCCCGCCTATACCTGTAGCTCAGCGCCGTCCGCCACGCGAGGTCGTACACCTTCCTGTTCAGGCCCGTCGCGAAGTCCCGCGGGCGCGGGCCGAACGTCTTGCCGCCGCCCCGGCGCAGGGGGCTCTGCTTGTCGCCGACGCGCGCGCGGCCGGTGCCCTTCTGGCGGTAGAGCTTGCGGTGCGAGCCGTGGACCTCGTAGCGGGTCTTGGCCGACGCGGTGCCCTGCCGGGCGGCGTCGCCTTCGAAGATGACGGCCTGGTGGAGGATGTCCCGGCGCAGGGGGAGGTGGAGGTGTTTTGTGCTCCAGGACTCGAGGGAGCGAGGCTCGAGGGAGGGGAAGGCGTAGATAGTTAGGGGGACCGAGGTCAGGGGCGTCCAGGGGTCGGAGGAGGAGCGGGTTATGGACGGGGACGGCGGGGTGGTGGCCATTGTGCGGGTTATGGAGGGGAGAGCTCGGGTCTTGAAGCGAAAGTGTTAGTGAGCCTGAGGTGAGAATGAGGGACTTGGGGAAGCAGACGTACTGGTAGTGTTCGGCAGCTCTGTGAAGATAGCCCCAGGACCTTCATGGCCTCGGTCAGGCCTTTGACGCCTGTTCCCGCCATTGGTTGTGGTTATCCACCTTCTTGTCGCTGAATCAGCCCGGTCCTTGCGATATTTGTCGAGGTGAGGGCTGGCGGCGTGGATTGTAGTTCGCCGTAGCTGGAGACTCGACTTGTTGGATATGAATTGAAATTTGTCGCCAAACGGCATCAATGTGCACGGACCTCATCGAAGCTGATGCCAGTACGTGGTGGGGCCGTTAAGTCTCTGGCTTGGCTGAAACTTTGGCCAGCTGCTGCCGGTCCGCTCCTTATCACACCCGTCTGGACCCTTGGCGCAGGACGCAACGCCTTGATTGACGCAACTTGCATAAGTGGCGTCGTCCCAACAAAGTCATCACCTCATCCTCCATAGTGACGGACAAACAGTTGATATCCGCTGTCCTCGATGTGCAAACCTACAAGATGAGGCCTCATCCCGCCAACTTCCCGAGCGTCGTTACCATCCTCCTCTCCGTCCTCCTCATCCCGCTCGCCGTAACAGCAGCCGCCACCGGGCCCCTCCACCAAGCCACATCCCCGTCGCACTCCCCATCATGGGGAACCGCCTTCCCCCGCCTCCGCTGGCTGCGCGACAGCGCCGTCGAACTGTTCTTCGGCCCCTCGGCGCGGAGTAAAGACCTCGGTGTCGCCGCGACCTGGGCGGCCGTGCACAAGCGGTACGGCGACCACGTCGTGGTGCGGTTCAACGTCACGAGCCAGGCGGAGGAGGAAGCCCTGCGGAAGGGGGTGGATATGTTCTTTCTCGACGTGTGGGCTTTCGTTCCCGGCGAGTATGTGGACGTGGGGTTGAGCAGGGACAAGCTGGGCAGGGTTAAAGCGTGGCTGCCCAGGACTCTGCACGAGCCGTTCGTTCTGGCGGATGATGTTGCCGAGCGGGTGTGGGCGACATATCCGAATGGGAAGAGATATGGGGAGGGGAGGCTTGGGGGACGAGAAAGAGGCAGCATTGAGGAGTGGGAGGAACGGGTTGGGCGGGATGTGGTTGGAAGACGGGAGGATGGGTTGGATAATATGTTCTTTCAGGACTACCAGCCTTTATCGGTAAGTCCCCGTGATCTGATGTCTGCTGGCGAGGCTGGAGGGGAAGCTGACAAAGTGCGCTCAGGTCATAAGTAGCTGGCTGAAACTGCTCGAGGCTATGTTCCCATCCCATGTGGAGCTCCTTACTGTCGGCACCTCATACGAAGGGCGCGATATCCTCGGGATACGGTTGGGAGCACACGAAGAGGGCGACGACTCCAAGATCTCGGTAGACAAGCGCAAGACCATCCTCATCACGGGCGGCATCCACGCGCGCGAGTGGATCTCTACCAGTAGCGTCAACTACCTGATCTGGAGCCTCACCACCTCGTACGACAAGGACCCCCTGATGACCAAGTTCCTCGAGCAATACGACGTCGTGCTCGTACCCGTCGTCAACCCGGACGGCTACGCATATACCTGGTCCGCGGATCGGCTATGGCGGAAGTCGCGGCAGCAGACCAACATGGCCGTCTGTCCGGGTCTGGATCTGGACCACGCCTTCGGATACGAGTGGGCCGGCGACGGCGCCCGGTGGCCCAAGTCGGACCCCTGCTCCGAGAGCTACGGAGGCGACAAGCCCTTCCAGGCCGTCGAGGCGGCGCAGCTGGCCGACTGGGCCGTCAACGAGACCGAGTCCAATGGCGTCAAGTTTGTGGGCCTGCTGGACCTGCACTCGTACTCGCAGCAGATCCTCTACCCCTACAGCTACAGCTGCGCCGTCGATCCACCCAACAGGGAGAACCTCGAGGAGCTGGCTGTCGGGCTGTCCAAGGCTATACGCCTGTCGAGCGGGGAGGTGTACTCGGTCGAGAGTGCCTGCGAGGGCGCTGTTGCGGGGGATTACAGCGCCAGCGAATCGATGCCGCGTGTCGAAGCGGGTGGCGGTTCGTTTATGGACTGGTTTTACCGTATGTTCTCCCTCCTTTTAACAAGATCCGGATGAGAGTGTGATGCTAACAGAGCGAAACAGACGAGATGGGCGCCCATTTCAGCTACCAGGTCAAGCTGCGGGACACGGGCAGCTACGGGTTCCTGCTGCCGCCGGAGAACATCGTCCCGACGGGAGAGGAGATGTACGCCGCCGTGCGCTACTTTGCCGACTACCTCCTGGGCAACAATGGGCGGGAGAAGCTGGCGAAGAACAAGAGCCCGGTTGAGACGGATGAAGGGCAGATTGCAACGAGCAAGAACCAAGACGCCGGTGAGCGTTGGACCGAACTAAGGAGGAGGGCGGAGGATGTGTAGGACTCGGTGCATGATTCTCTAGCGATGAGTTTGGTCCTGGCGTTTGGGTGCTGGTGTATAGTCGGGAGACTGGGTTTGGCGTTGCGAGTGTGGCAGGTTGTCGGTCATTGACTTTACGATATCATATATGCTCAGCAGGTCGATAAATATTTCTCGTGCCATCACTATTGCAGTTACATGCGAGATGATGGCAGCTGACTCATGTTCTGGGCAGGTTGTTAATGGTGTTACCTCGTACTGTGGTAAGAGAGCGTGGTCCTGTCACATAAAAAGTAGCTCAGCAAAATCGAGTCGAGACGTCAAACTTGCGCTGGTATTTCGTCCCGGCATGATGGCTGATCATCATCCCATTGTCTACCCCTACCCATGCTGTGGAGAGATGTTCCAGTTGGTACATACAAGAACAAGTACATCGTCGTCACTCACTCTCCCATCACCGCATCCCAAACCGATGCCCCAGACTCCGCATCCCAATGCTTTCCCATCGCTAAAGGAGCCCCCAACAGGGCGCCCACAGATTCACAGAGAGATGACTTCACATGGAGTGGGAAAAGGTCAGGGAGACAAAACCCAAAAAAAGGAGGGCAGAGGAACGCCACATAGCATGATTATGCGCCTTCCACACAAAAATAACAGGAAAGACAACCTCTTCATTCCCTTCAACTCCGCTGCTTTCATCGTACTTCCGGGTATATGAGGTGCTGCGCTGCTGACGTCTCGTATCTTCCATCTCTCGCTGGTGGGGAGATTTTGCTTTCAAACAAAATGTCAGGCCATGGCTAACCAAGGACTGACTTCGGTGGAGGTGTGATTCGCTTTGCTTCATGTTGGCACAAAGAGTTGTGTTGTTGTTGTTGTTGTTGTTGTTGTCGTTGTCAGGGCCGCCAATTCCTCGCTTCATCATCCCATCATCTCCTCTTTCTTATCCGACCTCATCGAATTACCCCCCACTCGGCCAACCTCCCACCGCCGCCGTCGCCATCCTCCCTCGCACCGGGCCTCTTCCCGAACACGTTCCAAAACCGCAGCGTCTCGTCCCCGGCACCCGTCACCACCGTCCTGCCGTCCGGGCTCATAGCCAGGTACAGCACGCGGTACGTGTGGCCGGTGAGGCTGACAACCTGCGTCATGGAGGGATACTTCCACACCACGATCTGGTTCTGGCTGTAGCCGTGCGTGCTGACGATCTCGTTTGAGTTCTTGGACCACGCGAGGTTGCAGACCTGGCTGCCCGTGTCCACCTCGCTGATGACGCTGCCGCGCACCGTGTCGTGGAAGATGATCCTCCGGTCCGCCGTGCCGCCTCCCGAGGCCAGCAGGCCGCGCTGGTGCGGCGACCAGGCGATAGCTTTCACTGCAGCCGTGTGGTCGGAAAACTTCCACAGCGGCGTCTCCGACAGCTTGTCCCACACCATCAGCTTGTTGTCGTTGCCGCCGCTGGCCAGCTGGCCGTCCTCGCAGTTCCACTTGAGGCCGCAGACCTCCTGTTTGTGGCCCACCAGCTTGCGGAGCCATTGATCTGGCGCCCTCACGTCGCGGTGGTAGATTAGCCTGTCCCTCGAACCGGATGTGAGGATGTGCGTGTTCCATGCTAGGGATCCCACTCTGGCGGTGTGGCCCGTCATGGTCCGTAGCCTCCTGGTCCGCTCGGCATCCCAGATCTGCACCAGACCCTTGCCGGTGCCGATGGCGATGTGTGTTCCTTTTTGAATCCACGACACGCTTGTTACGGTATCGTCTTCCAACGTGCAGAGCTTGTTCACGCGGCTCGTCTGGGCGTTCCACATGTAGACACTTGATCCTAGACCGACTCCCAGCACGTTCGCGCTTCCCCAGTCCACTAGATTCAAGTAGAAGTCGTCTGCTAGTTCAGGAGCGTCCAGCACCTTGTAAGGCACCTTGCTGACTGCTCGTGGCTGTCGCCGCGGGCTGAGGAGCATCTGTTGGCTTCCGAACCTGACGGGGGACAGGCTGTAGATCTCAGCACGAGTGTCCATGTTCGGACCATGCCGGCTTTGCGGCGTCCGGCTTGGCGTCGGATGGCCGTTGATATTAGTATGATGCCGCGGTGACATGTATGAGAACAGGTTCTTGTGAGGTGTGGAGGGTGTGAGTGTGGAAGGGAGGGAGGATACGGGCGGGTTATTTGGAGGAGTATGCGCCCTCCTTGTGCCGTCGATCGTGTTGGTACCGTGCGAGGGGACGGGCAGGGTGTGATCTGGTGATAATGTTGGCGGGGTCGCCTGGGGTATTGAGTGCTCAAATAGCTCATTCCGGAGCAGTGTTGAGTACGTTCGGTTTGCTTCTTCAGCTGTGAGAATGGTTAGCTCGAGCACCATGGGCACCTATTGGCGGACAGCAGACTAACTCTTTTGGAAGTGCAGTTCTCCGTGGGGAGTCCGCTTCTTCTGCCTAGAGGGTGTGGCAGGCGACCCGTCTTCGTGCAACAGGCTGAAGCTGGCCTGCAGGTCCTGGCCAGACCGAGTCGGGATGAAACTGTCACGACGGAGTGTAAGCAATGTTTCACGTCATTCCAGTGAATAAGAATCGGTCATGTACATACCGGTCTCCATTGATGCGCTGCCTCTTCCGGTGCGGACTGCTGCCGGGTGTCCCCTCTCGCTGTTGGCGGTTGATCTCCCTCCTCAAAGCGTGGTCAACTGCCTCGGCATTCAGCTCCGACGTCCGTATACTAGAGCGGCCATGGCGCGAGTAATCTGACGTGCGCGCTTCCGAGTATCGCCTTTCTGACGGCGGAGGGGGCGTTGCTATCCGTGCTGGGCTGGCGACGGCTGGACTGTCTGATATCGGACGCTTGGCGGCGCTGGACATTGCGGTGGCGGGGCCGTCACCGTGGAGCGGCATATTGTAAAGCGGATCTAGGCTCTGTTGACGGTCGATGTTGGTAAGAATGATAAAGGCGGCAGGAGTGTCGCTTTGAGCTCGCAGTGCACTCCGGTCGATTGAAGGAGTATTAGCAGAGAGTGGTCGCAAGTCGGCAACGGCGACAAAGACCGCAGCTATATCCAGTCCCTGATCGAGTTGCGCTTGAACACAATCTGTCCCTTCAATAGCTATTATTCCTCCTCCTCCTTGGGACTGATCTGTGATTCAGCGCATGCTCGTGGGTCGTGGTGGGAAGAACAATAGTCGGATAGGTAAACAGCGTAGCGGGCAAGGCGTCGGTCGGGTGGTTTAGCGATAAGGACTGCAACTCTGTCGATACAATATTACAATTGTTTCAGAGCGGGTGTATTGACTACTCGACTATGACAATAGAACTGTAGCTGCTATTGTTGACGTTCAGAGTAGCGAATATGGGAAAGCTGGGAGGTCGGCTTTCGGGAGGTGGTGCGAAGGAGGTGATGGTGGATGGCGGGCGGTGGTGATGTTGACGAGGAGGTTACAGATGGTGGATTGATCGAGGTTGGCGGATCCATTGGGTGCCCAGCGCTGTTCACCACGCAGCGAGTCCCGCCTGCCGCGACTTTGAGCTTTGGGCCTCTTCGCGCTAAAACATCGTTGGATTAACCGGATGTGGTATTTAACTGGGGCATGCGATGTGCGCACGGTCCAGCACAACATCTCCCAACTCTCTGCTCACAAGTGAAACCTCACGGCGCCTAACAGAAAAGGTTCGTTCCTGCAATATTTGGTCACAACAAAATGTCCGGATCGCGACTACATATCGTTTATTATGAGAGGCTGGTGCTTGGATATCAGACTCTGACTGACTCTGAGTCTTTCCACAACACCTTTGCGCTTGACAGATCAAGTGTCCTCGGCTTAGTCTAGGAGCAGTGAGACAGTTAGCAAGGGAGTCCCTTTGGGCAATTCGCAGCCAGTCGAAGCCGTATCTTCTGACAGTCTTTAACTCTCCTTACCTCCGTCAACAAAGGCTAAGGACCTGGTCCATCCACCTTCTCTGGCATCATGGCATCATGGCGAATAGGGCGGGTTTCGAAGCTTTTTTTTGTTTTGTTTTTGTGTTGTTGTGACCCATAACCACGCCCAACTGGCATCGCATCGCATCGCGTTCTTCAAGCTGTAGCAGCTCCCTTCCCACTTTCACCGTTGTCCCTTGATAGGGAGCTGGATGCTCGAGTGTTTGTTGTTATCGTTTCCAGTTCGCGCTGGGAAGCGCTCCTATTGGCTACGGAGCCCCAGCGTTCAGCAACCTCAGGGGTGAACGCCCTTGGCCGCGGCCCCGCCATGCCACCTTGTGGCTGGCCAAACGCCTGAACTAGAGAGAGCACACGTCCGGCGCGTTCTTTCGCGTCGAACTCATTAAACTTCCCTGTACTTCGTAGGAGCAACCACAACAACAACAAACAGCAAGACTGACTCCCAGTTATTTGACCTAGGTGAACGGCAAGAAATGGACGATGAAGATCATCGCCGTCTGTGTCAATCTGACAGCGGCTGGACAGCCCACAGCGAATTGGATCTCGAATCAGACTTTGACTTTGCATCTATGTCTAGATGTAAGAGCGAAATCAGATCATTCATGTCGCTGTGTTATCTGAACGCCATCCCATGATATCTCCAAGCCAGCTAACTCCAAAAAGAATATATGAAGCATCCGAGGTATGACTGCCCTTCGACGAGCTGGACTAACTAGACTTAGTCTAACTGACCTGCATGTAATCAGTCGTCAGATTCCCTCCCAGACTCTCCCAGTGGAGGGTCGCGTTCCAGTTCCTGGCCGTCGTAGTCGCCCAGTATGCATAGGTCATGGTGCCATTCTCGCCAAGGACCATGATGGCCGTGCAGTCACTAGCCGAGCTGTCACACTTGAAGTTGGTTACCACGGGCGCACTGTTCGCAACGAAGTCGCCCACAACTTCCCACTCGCTGTTCCAGGACGTCCCAACAAGCGCTTGATGCATAACGCGATCATCCGGCCCCAGCGCCACGACGTCGATCCGGTGCCTTGGGCCGCTCACCATGACTGACGGCACGCTCTCAAGCGCCAGGTTGCCCACGGCCTCCAGTTTCGAAAGCCCGTCTGCGGCCGTCCAGCTCGCGTGCTGGAGCACCTTGCTGGTGGCATCGATGCCAAAGAAATCCCAACCATCATCGCCCACCGCCACAGTGACTGGATCGCCCGTGAACCGCGTGCCCGGGATCTCTTCCCAATCCGACCAATTGCCGGTCTTGTTGCTGTACGAGTGCCACCTCGCCACGCCCTGCGGCGTGTAAACCAGCAAGTCGTGCTGGATCGCGCTGTCCCGGCACGTCACCGCGGGCACGGAGCCGACGATCTGGTTCCACCCACCCGCGTTGTCCCAGCCGGTCGACTGCTCCGGGCTCATCCACACGTTCCTGTCGGCCTCCCAGTAGTCATGCTCCACGCTCTTTGAGCCCGTGGACACAGTCCACACATCCAGCCGGTCCGGCACTGTGACATTCGCCTTCTGGCCTGCGGTGTAGCCGGAAAACCAGACGTCCTTGGGGACCACACACATCGATACGGCCCCAGCAGCCGTCTCGCCGAGGTTGAACCACGGCTCGAAAGTCATGCCGCCCGTCTTGGGCGTGACCCAGGTCGTGAAGACGTTGCCCTTGGCCGCGCGCTGGCCGGTGCTCTTGTCGGACGATATGGCAGTGACCTGCACCTGGCCGTTGTTCCAGGCTATGGAAGTCGGCTGGCTCAAAAACTCGACGCCCGGGACGGCTTGCCAGTCGCCCTGGCCGTTGTCGGGTGCATAGCGCCAGTGTATCAGGTTGTCGGTTCCGCGGGCAAAGATCGTGAGGCGGCCATTGTAGTTCTGCGGTACAGCGATGGTCTGCGGGCAAATCATATTTCGGCAGACGCTAGTCTGGTTGCTGGTGCTGGTGCCGTTGCCTGCGGTCCTGTGACATGTCAGCGGTCATTGTGAGAAGTTGGCTGCAGAGAGAAGGACTTACGAATCCGAATCATCTGACTTGCTCAGCCCGAATATGCAGCCAACCACTATGGCGACAATGGCGAGGACGGCTATGACGCCGCCTAGCACGTACCACTTCTTTCGCCTTCGTAGATGTCCGCGCATTGCTCCCGTCTGCATTTGCCCATCTTCGTTACCCACGGACTGTCCATCGCCCATCAAAGCCGGTGTGTTGTCGGCGGGACTCCCAAATGTCTGCGTCGCCTCCTGCTTCCAATGCTCCGGACTGGTGTTGTAGTTGTTAGGGTGAGGTTCCAGCGTCGAGTACGGCAGACCTGCGTATTTCCACGCCTCTCCGACACCAGGCTGTACCGGCTCTAGCGACGAATGCTCCACCGGCTCGAGGCCGGACTCGGGGTGATGTACCACTTCCGGGGCGTCTGAGTACGCGTACGACGGAGGGTTGTTTGTCGCCGCCATGCTGGCTGGGATTACGGACGACTGCTAACGAGCGACAATTGAAGGGAAACAGCGAAACTTTACAGTCCATTCTCGAGCACCACAAGGAGAGCGACACAAGGGTTTCATATTAAGGCAGGCAGCCGAGCAGCCCTCGGACCCCCAACGGTAGTTTCTCACGTCGCTCTCGCTGCGCTTAGTTGCAGACGGACCTATCAGTGTCGTCCCCTTTGGCCCCTTCGCCTCAGCCCTACATGCACCTCAATTTAGGACTCAATATCGCCGGGCTATGATTTACCTTACCAAGGAGGTGTTACACGGTTTGCATCGCCCGGTTTGACAAGCTGGTAGGATGCGGCTGTGACCCAGTCATAGGCGCTGGCGGCTAAGTTCCCAGCTAGCCCCTACCTATTACTGGGACGCACGGACCATCAGGTAAGCGAACTTGCTTAAACTGCCCGATTTGGCCTTGTATCGCGAGCAAGCATGGCAACTTACAGTGACAGAGGCGAGTAGAGATCCCGACATGTCAAACCCCGCTGGCTGTCCCACAACAGCTGAAATCATCCAAGTGCTCTGGTAGCTAACTTGGACCTTGAAAAGGTCTGTCGCTCGCACGAGCACATGGCTTCAGTCACGTCTCGCGGACTTACGGCACGGAGTCGGTGGTTGCACTTGGGTCGCGCTTCAAGAGAACCTTCCCGATTGAGCCATGGCCCAATCACTACACCGTTGATCTTGGCAGGGATTCATGAAGCAACTCGGCGGCACAGCATCGACGGGCAAGGCTGGTCGCATCCTTAAAGACTGGCTCTTTTCGTTCATCGTGCCATCTTGATACGTATCAGTACGGCCCTACCTTCGAAGCTGCTCCTGTCGACTGGTAGTCGGTCGCCAGCATGGCCTCCAACTGCACTGACGACGCCTTCGGGCCTTGGGCGGGGACCTCCTGTCGAGGTGGCTTCGATTTCACCCTGCTCTTTGAGCAGTCGATCATGATGATTGCACCAACTGCACTGTTTGTCTCAATCTCTGTGCCGAGATTCGCGATACTCGGGAAAAGAAAGGCCACCACACTGCCCAACCCATCCCGTACGGCAAAATTGGTCTGGTTGTCTCCTACAGGTGAAGAGTGGAGGTACACGGGAAGCTAACTTGCGGCACAGACCGTAGCTACTATCTTCGCGTCCCTACAGCTTGTACTGCTTGTCCTTCAGGTTCAGTTGCTTGGTCATAGCCTGGCCACGAGAGTGTCAGTCGCCTCGGCCGTCATCAACCTGGTCGCGTCACTGCATATCCTTGCACTATCATGGGTAGAGGACGCCCGCTCGGTCCGGCCTTCATCCCTGATAATCCTCTATCTTCTCTTGTCACTCTTGTCCGACTTGCCACAGGCTCGAACAAGATGGCTGCTAGGGGCTCATTTGCCCTTGGCTGCCGTCTTCACTGCCAGCGTCGGAGCGAAGCTCGTTCTCCTTGCCCTGGAAAGCTTTAACAAGCGGCAATATCTGCGCAGCGAGTATCGCAGCTTGCCTCCGGAGTCTACCAGCGGCATCCTGAATCGGAGTTTGCTGTGGTGGCTGAACGATCTATTTGAGCGCGGCTATCGCACTTTGCTCCCGTTTGACGCGCTGTATGTTTTAGACGGAGAGCTGACATCGGACGCCCTGGCAGAAAGGGTTGCGCACGCATGGCGCCATCGGAGGACTCCGGAGCGCCGGTTCGAGTACCCTCTGACTATATCCCGCGCCCTCTGGTGGCCGATCCTGCAGATTGTTATACCGCGCCTGTTCCTCATCGGATTCACCTTTGCTCAGCCTTTCCTGATCACCTCCGCGCTCAACCTGCTGCTTCAGCCTGCGACTGAATTAACCCGCGATCAGGGTTACGGCCTAATTGGTGCGACGGCTCTCGTGTACATCGGCCTTGCGATATCGATGTTGCTGTTCGAGCACCGACTGTACCGAGCTATTACCATGTTTCGGGGAGCAACGGTGCTGCTTATACACCAGCATACTTTGGAGATACAGGATGGCGCTTACGATTCGTCGGCAGCCATCACGCTTATGAGTACCGACACTGACAATGTCATCAAGGCTATCGAGAGGGTGAATGAAGTTTGGGCACGAGCAATCGAGGTAGCCGTGGGCATCTACCTCTTGGCGCGGCAGCTAGGATGGCCATGTGTTGTCCCACTCATAGCAGTGCTAGGTAAGCCGGCCCTGTTCATAGCAGGGCGAGACTCAACTGAATCTCTTCTCCAGTGTCCTCTGGCATTACTAGTTTCCTATCAAAGAGGATCGGCGGCAATCAGAAGAAATGGGTCGATGCCGTCCAGAAACGGATTGCCCTTACGAGTTCGGTGCTGTCAGGCATCAAGAGCATCAAGATGATGGGTCTAAGCCGAGTGCTGACGTCCCTTATCCAAGAGGCTCGGGTAATAGAGACAAACTTGATGGCGAGTTTCCGGTCCAACATCGTCTGGATGAATGTAGCGGCCAATCTTCCGGAGATCTGGGCGCCTACGCTCACTTTTGCGGTCTATGCTGCTCAAGCCTCGGTCAACGGTTCTGCATCGATCGGCACCACCCAAGCTTTTACTTCCTTGGCAGTCATTGGGCTTATGGCTAAGCCTGCCGGCATACTGGTATCCTCGATGGTCTCCGTGGCGGCTAGCACAGGCTGCTTTGACCGCATACAGGAGTTCCTTGTCTCTCCAGTTCTCAAGGATCAGCGGCTCCAACTCTCGACAAATCCCAGCATATCAGAGTCTTCAGCCCCAGGCTCAAGCAACATTGAGCTCCAACTAATTCGTTCGGAAGCCTCGCGCAAACAGGCGGAATCTTTCTCTGTCCAAGTCGAGAATGCGACCATTCGTCCCGCTTCCTCTGCAGATATCCTCCTCCGTAGCGTCGGATTCACCATCGCTCCAAACTCAGTCACGATGATACTGGGTCCAGTCGGCTCGGGAAAGACGACCCTGCTAAAAGCCATCCTGGGGGAACTTCCATGCGACACGGGATCAATCTGCGTGTCTTCTCATCGCATCGCATACTGTGCCCAGAGTTCATGGCTGCCTAACACCACAATACGTCAGGCCATCTGTGGTCCAGTCGGCCACCACCAAGTGGATGAGCAGTGGTATGAATCGACGGTGAAGGCTTGTGCATTACATAACGACTTCACCCTCCTTCACGAAGGAGACCTCACGCTTATAGGGACCGGCAGCACAGTGCTCAGCGGTGGTCAGAAGCAACGCGTGGCACTAGCACGAGCCGTCTACCACCGTCCTGACCTTACTCTCCTAGATGATGTCCTGAGCGCACTAGACTCCCAGACAAAGCGCCATGTTGTGGAAAACCTGCTCGGGACTAATGGCCTTTTCAGGAAGCTGGGCACAGCCGTAGTGTTGATTACTCATGACGGTAGCACTGAATCTGGCCCTCTGATCAAAGCACATTGCTAACTCAGGTAGCTGCTTCCCTACGCTATGCCGACCAAACCCTCGTGCTATCTCGCGCAGAAGACGAATATGGACGCACATACACACATCTGGCCTCCAAAAACGTATCGGAAGCCATTGTTGAGATACAGACGTCCCACCAGGATGCAGACTCCAAGGTTGACGAACCGGCCGCCGCAGCTCGTCCAAACGAAGCTTCATCGGTACGAGCCAAGAAGGTACAACCGGCAGATGCGACCAGAGCAACCGGAGAGTACGCGACCTACAAATACTACTTCAACTCCATTGGTTTATGGAAAACCCTCATGATGACTGGCTTCTGTGCTTCCTATGGCTTCCTCATCAACTTTATGGGTACGTTGTCGGATGCCAAGTGAGTACACCTTACACTGACACTCAGGGGCTAGGAATATGGCTGAAATGGTGGACCGACGTAAACGGCGGCCATATAGGCCTTTACATCGGCGTCTACCTCCTCTTATCTGCCTTGTGCACCACTGCGTTTTGGGGATATGTTTGGTAAGTCAAGATGACGACCCTGATACGTATATGTGCCTGATGTTAATCACTTGTGTGCAGGTCGACCCTCTGTGTAATTTCTCCCTCTACTGGCCGAAAGCTGCATTATAGACTTCTACAGACAGTCATGAGGTACCCGGACTCCCATCACCACGGAATGTGCTCCCAACTGACTCGCACAGGGCGCCCGCGGCCTTCTTTTCTTCCACCGACAGTGGCACCATCCTCAACAGGTTCAGCCAGGACATGACATTGATCGAGAGCCAACTCCCTGTTGGCCTTTTGATATTTGTATCACGTACGTAGTTTTCTTCTCCGCTTTCAATACCCGTAAAGCTGACCGCCCTCTTATAGATGTCTTCATGGCCCTTGGAGCCGCTGCTCTGGTGTTTACCGGATCCAGCTACATGGCCATAACCATGCCTTTCCTCATGGTTGCTCTCTGGTGTCTGCAGCACGTCTACCTGAGGACGTCCAGACAACTCCGGCTCCTCGACCTCGAAGCCAAGAGTCCGCTCTACTCCCATTTCTTGGAGAGTATCAAGGGTGTGGTCACCATCCGGGCGTTCGGGTGGCAGGTCGAAAACCGCGCCGAGAACCACAGGCTGCTCGATCACTCTCAGAGACCGTACTACCTACTCTTCTGCGTGCAAAGATGGCTGAACCTCGTATTGGATCTCATTGTGGCTGCAATGGCTACTTTGTTGGTTGGCTTAGCCATCGGCCTGCGGACGAACACTAGCCCTGGTCTCTTAGGTGTTTCGATGAACAGCGTTCTCTGTAAGTTGTCGGTATCCGTAGCATGACTGTGATGACTGACAGACTCCCTGCAGCATTCAACACCGTTATGTCCCAGCTCATCTCCGGCTACACACAGCTCGAGACTTCGCTTGGATCCATCGCCCGGTTGCGCGACTTCGAGCGAGATGTCGTCCCGGAAGCGAAAGAAGGCGAGGACCTTGAACCCCCACCGAGCTGGCCCGATCGGGGCCAGATAGAGTTCCGCCATGTCACTGTGTCACACAAGTTAGTCAACCCGGTGCCCATACCAACAGTTTCCAGCAGCTAATTTCGTTGAAACAGCCCCGAAAACGTTGCCCTTCGGGACATCTCACTAACCCTGAGCCCGGGCCAGCGCGTCGGTATCTGCGGCCGTACAGGAAGCGGGAAGAGTTCCCTCCTCGGCTCCCTCCTCCGCCTGCTCGAGATCGACTCGGGCGACATCCTGATTGACTCTATTTCCTTATCGACTCTGTCCCGCGAGACCATCCGCGAGCGCCTCATCGTCATCCCGCAGGACCCACTACTCCTAGTCGGCACCCTCCGGCTCAACCTCGACCCCTCCGGCTCCTACTCCTCCCACCCGGACAGCGCCCTCGTCGCCGTCCTCACCCGCGTGGGGCTCTGGCCCGCGCTCGCCGACAGGGGCGGCCTGGACGCCGAGATGGGCGGCGGCGGGACGGAGCTCTCGCTCGGGCAGCAGCAGCTGCTTGCCCTGGCGCGAGCACTGCTCAAGAGGGATAGGGGGAGGGTGCTGCTGCTCGACGAGCCGACGAGCAATGTCGATGCCGAGACGGACGCGGTCATACAGAGGGTTCTGGCTGAGGATTTCGGGGGGTGCACGGTTTTGACTGTTGCGCATCGGCTGGAGACCATCAGGGGTAGTGACGTGGTTGTCGTCCTTGATGCGGGCAGGGTGGTTGAGGTTGGGGCGCCAGATGAGCTGTTGCGGCGCGAGGATGGGTGGTTCAGCGGGTTGGTGAGGTCTGGGAAGTAGGAGGGTGCGTAAGTGATAGGAGTTGCGTGCAGGCATTGTGATGGTCACAGCGTATGGGCGCATCTCTCGGGCGGTAATTGTTACTCTCCTGTAGGCTCCGTTGAGATTTCAACCTCTACCTAAACTCTTAAGGGCCTCAGGAACATATATATTCTTCCTGCAGATATCGGGAAGCCCTAGACTACCGTTGCGGCAAAAATTTACTCCGGAAGAAGCAGGTACCACACATCTGGAGAAAAACACGCGACATGGAGAGATGAGCTCGCATTCTTAGAGAGGATGTTCCACATCTGGGGAATATGCGTTTTTTGGTCGGTTCGATTACCTGTGCCGCAGATGCCAATGTCGCGAGGCTGTTCGTGTTGCTGCCTGGGCGGGAAGCCGATATCTTCCCCGCTTGTACGGTTGTACCTGTACCAAGTCTACCTCCTTAACCAATAAACCCAAGGTCAAGCGGTCAAGGGACAAACCACCTAGAGCAGGCACTATTCCAGGGGCAACATTGTATTGCTGCCGTTCCGCAAACCATGGAAGTTCTGAAGAGCAGCGAGGGAACTGCGCAGACGGTTACGAAAGCCGAAGCAGATGCTGGCAGGCAGGCTGCCCGCTCCATCCACCTGAACGCCGATGTCTGGGATCTCATCATCCGAGAAGTATGTTTTCACCAATAATCCAGGCCGGAGTATGTTATGGAGCTTGAATTGACAGGCTGAGCTGTAGGTGGATGGTCGAAAGAACTTGAGCAATCTATGTCTTGTGTCCAAGAATCTCTACTCCTTGGTCATTCCCCACCTATACCGGAGCATCCAGATAGGAGCCAAGCCTCCGTCGAGTGAGGCTTGGCTCCGGAGTCTCTGCGACGACGATTTCCAGACGAAGGAACCAACTACTCAGTGGGATGAGTCCCGCGCTCTGATCCGCCGGTTGGTCCAGAACCCAAACGGGCTCCAAGCGGAAGCCGTGCGCGAAGTGGAAGGTCCTTCGTTGGAGCGAGACGTAGACGACGACTTTCCCTCAGAGTCCGAGCAAGACGACCTGTTTACCTCCCTGGTGAATGCGCTGCCGAAGCTGCAACTGGTCCGGTCCGTTGCCGCCGGCTCTCGTTCCGGAAGCAAAACGACACACAGCTGACGATGAGATACAGATTGCCCCGGCCGAAGCCAGCTTTCGAGCGCCTGATAAGCGCGCTGAGCGGGCACGATAACGAGCCTGAGCTACACCTACTCGGCGAGGACGGGTCCAGAGCTGTTACGGGTCCGATGCCGTGCGTCACCGTTCTGAGAGCGAGGGTGAACCCGTACTGCGAAGAGGGTGACATGCCGAACCGGAAGATGCTAGGCCTCCAAGAGCTGTTCTTCGCCTGCCCAAACTTGAAGTCATTCTCTCTTGCCGTGCACGGCAATTACGGTGGATGCGTAAGGGTGGTACCTCGCCACCCTATGGTCAAGTCCTTCGAGCTGAGCGGGAAGGAGACTTTCCCGCCACTACAGTATCTCTCGCTAGACGGATATCCCATGGAACACGGCGAATGGATGCGCTGGCGAGAAGGCCTCAACTGGTCTAACTTGGCGTCTCTCAGCCTAGGGCCTCGTCCGGACCTGGACCGCATGACGCGCTCTGGGTCGAATGCGCATGCAGAGTCGCTTCAGCTGCTGAAGCGCTTGACGAGCTCCGGAGTGCACGCCAAATCCCTCCGCAGATTCGAGCTGAGGAACTGGGCCGGGGAGGGCCGGGAGTCCTGCTCGGTGCTGAAGCGGTTCCTCGCGTCCTTCGAGACCCTGGAGCAACTCACCGTCAAGGGCCACTTCGTGCCCGTCCGCGCCGTGTGCAACCACACCGGGCTGAGACGGCTGTGTCTGCACGCCATCGAGCTTCCGAGAGGCGCCGCCGTCGCCCGCCCGACACTGGGCGTCGCCGAGCTGAGCGAGCTCGACGCGAGATGCCCGCATTTGGAGGAGCTGGAACTTGACATCCACCGCGATAGTAATGGATGGGTAAGTTACTCCCGCAACGTTGCGCGCAGAAAAATCGTGCCTGGTCTTTTTGCTAAAATGTCGTAAAAATGACAGCGAAAGGATATCACCACAGCATTGGCATCCGGATTCGCCAACCTCCGCCATCTGACGCTCCATTCCGAAGTCGGGATCGACTGGTCAAACAATCGCGGGCAGCAGAAGGACCGGGAGCCGCTATTGCTTCCGAAACTCGACGTAGATCTAGCCAAGACACTGGCAGAGCCTTTCTTCGCCGCGCGGCCGCGGTCGAGGTTGCAGACGCTGACGATAAAGACCGGCGAAGACCTGCGGAGGTTCCCTCAGTGGCCGCCTGCTTATGAGAGGCATGAGCGTAGCGCGACGCTGACGGTTCGTATCCGGGCACCGTCGTCTCCTGGGGGTGAGCTTGCGGTTGAGACTGAGGGTCTACCGTGGCCCTACTGCATGGGGTAGGCGCTGGTTGCGTCTCTCCGTTCCCTGCGATGGACGCTGCACCGGATGATGACCGGAGTAAAGCGAAGCAAGCAGATACCCTAAAGCACTCGGGATTATTGATCTTATCACCGGATCATCTCTCGATTATACTGTGCTAGAACGGTACCGGAATACGGGTCTGGTAAAAGAGACGTCGAGCACATGGTGACATGAACACATTGATTTCAAATGGCAAAACGGCCTGTGCTACTCTCGACAGAACAAACAGGGGGTATCAAGTCTCTCATCCCCATCCTTGCTCAAATTCCAACACGAACACCTTCCCCTCACATTGCCCTTCATTGCCCAAGATCATAATAGACACACCTGCCACTCCGGAAATTGTACACAAACGCGTGGCGTCCCCCCTTCTTAGCCTCCCACTCCGCCCTCCAGTCCTTGAGCATATCGTGGATCTCCCTGACGTACTTCTTCTCCGCCGTCGTAACCCCCTGCTCGACCCGCCTCCAGCTCTCGCCGTCCCCCATCCTCGTCTCGGAGATCATATCCATGACCCCGTCCGTCGTCTCGATGGCCGCGATGGGGCCCTCCAGGAAGCCCTCCACCAGCCTCTGCGCCGCCGTCTGCGCCTGCTCCACCACCGCCCGGCGGTTGAACTTCTTGCTCTTCGTCTGCGCCACCAGCACCCGCACCTCCTGCTCGTGGTACTCCCCGTCCGCGGCGACGGCGTGCGCGCCGTGGCCCCCGACGACCGCGGCAGCACCCGACAACGACGACGACGCCCCGCCGCCGGCCTCGCTTTGGCCCGACGACCCGCCGACGCGGGAGCGCGTCAGGGTGCGGGAGTCGCGCTCGCGGATCTCGGCCTTGAGCCAGGCGAGCAGCTCGCGGGCCGAGATGTCGGCGTCCGGGTGGTCCCGGCGGCCCATGCTCTTGATCTTGAGCACGTTGTCCTGCTTGATGATGACGACCCAGCTGTAGCTCTCGTCGCGGTGCTGGCCGAGCAGGTCCTCCGGGTTGCGCGCGTCGGCCGCCAGCTCGGCGCTGATGCCGTGCGCCCAGAGGGAGGACAGGAGCTCGATGCCCGCCGACCTGAGGATGGTGGGGTCGAAGCTCGCCACCAGCACGTCGCACCTGCGGGTCCGGAAGATGGACTGCGTCTCCTCCTCGGCTTTTTTGAGGAAGGCTTTGCCCGTCTGTTTCGGGATGGGCGCGGCGAGCTGCTTCTCCCAGTTGAGGCTGAAGCCGACGGCGTGGCGCTCCTGGAAGTGTGCGCTGCCGATCTTGGGGCGGTACTCCTTGATGAGACTGTCGTACCGACCGCCTGCGGCGAAGACGTCCTTGACTTTTTGGTCGTAGAGGCAGGTGAAGAGGAAGCCGCCGGAGAAGAAGGCTTCGTTAATGCTGGAAAGTGGTGAGATGTAGATCTTGTGGGTGACGCCAAGACGCTTGGAGTACTCGTAGATTTCTTTCAGGTGGGCTAGGGTCGATGAGGCTTTCTGGTACGCGTCGCTGCCGTCGAAGATATTCTTGAGTTTGGAAAAGGCTTTGCTTGGTGTGTCTGGTGTGATAGGTCAGCTTTAGGTGGACGGAGTGGTCAAGGCAGAGCAGGCTTACCCCTGAAGTCGAACCTCTGCAGTTCGTCGATCGTTGTGGTGGATACGCCTACCAAGGGCGACCTGAGCTCGCCGCGCACTTTCTGCCAGTTGAAGTTACGCACGTTGAGCTTGCTGAGAACTTCGGCCACAGCACGTCTGCATCCCGCATCGACACCGCAGAAGTCGAATATGACCTGCAATAAATCCGAGTGGCCCATCTGGAAGCACATAGGAGTCGTAGCTGTCGTCGGAAACGCGGTGATAATTTCGTCCAGGACCTTGATGACCTCGGCCTCTTTCAGAGCCAAGTCCAGCGTGTCCGTGGTGACGATGTCGAAATCAACTTCTCCAAACATGGCCGGCTGGCCGCCGTCATGCCTGCGCCGGAAGACATTCCCGAACGTGTAAGAGCGGTTGACGACTTCCCTGGTTGTCACTCGGGCGAGACTCCTCGCATGTCCCATCATAAGATCAAACGGTAACTGCAGCAGTGTCCCGTTCTGATTCAGCACCTGCACGACGTTCGGTCCGTAGTGAGCCGAGCGCGGATAGATCTGACTCCTAGAAACCTCCACGGCACCATGGCGGCGGAAGATTGAGATCAGCGTGTCCTTGACGATATACTGTCTCATCAAATCGTTCGCAGTGGGAGCGTGACCTGAGCCGGCGGTGGACATGTCCCAGGCGTAGTCTTTGGTCTGCTCAACCTGCCTCGAAAACAGCAGCTGCAGCATCTTCTGGTAGTAAGGAGAGCTGGGGTCCGCAATCCCGTCAAGAGCCCGTCGTATCGTCTCGCTTTCCATTTGCAGCGGCAGCTTGCCGCTCTTTAGGAGTTCGCTGCTCGATGGGCGATCCTTGGGATTGTGGGTGACAAGCGATAGTACGATCTCCGTCTGCGTCTTCTCCGCCGGCTTCCAGTCTGACGGCAGCGTGGGCGGCGAACGTCTCAAGTCCTCCAGGACGATGGCACGTTGCATGCCTAGCATGGGTGGATAGGACATCTCGAAGAATATGACGCCAAGGGAGTACATCTGCGCCGGTCAGCGCTATGCACCTGATTTTAGGGAACCGAAGACTTACATCTACCTTGGCGGTATACGAGCCACTGCCGCCCGACCTGACCTCGGGTGCAACATACACAGAAGTACCGATACTCCTCGTCATGTCACCACTATCGTCCTTGGAGCCGGCCACGTTCTTGTCCACAGCCAGCTGGCCGGATGTGGCCAGGCCAAAGTCCCCTATTTTGACGTTGTTCAAGCCGTCTGGCGTGACCGCGATGAAGATGTTCTCCGGTTTGAGATCGCGATGGACAATGTTCAACCCATGTATATGGACCAAGCCTTCGAGGGTTTGGCGGAACAACCTCCAGACTTCCTCGGTCTCTCTGTATATGTTTCGTGCGATCAAGTCTCGCAACGTCTGCAGAAATAAGTCCACGTCAGATATTACTGCTCACCCAAGGTCCTGGCGTGCTACTTACCCGCTTCTCGCAGTATTCCATCGATATGTAAAGCACAGTCCGGAACGGCCTGGTACTCCCCCTCCGATGCAGGTGGCCAGGGTGGAGTTCTGCGACTTTGTCACCTGCTTCAGAGTCTTCTTCTGAGCTAGACGTGTCATCCTCGTCGCCAACGGCATCATCGTCGTCGCCGCTCTCCGAGTCGTCGTAGCCGAACTCAACCGGTGGATAGCCGCTTGAAGACATGAAGTCCAGGCCTCGAGAGCTCGCCCCGAACTCGATGTCGATGCCGTGTGAGACAGTATCCACCGAGTCTTCCGTCGCAGCGCCTTCCGTCGACGTCTCGACCTCACCACCTTCAAAGTCGGGTATGTCCTCAAGCCAGGTGTTGTAATACCGGACCACAGCTGGATGGCTCAGCTGAGAGAGCAAGCGCACTTCCTTGAGGATCTCCGACAGCGTCGCCTGCGATTTCTGGGTGATTTTCTTGATTGCGTAGATCTGCCCGTCGAGCTTCTTCCGCGCTCGGACGACTTCGCCAAAGCCACCCTTACCTAGGCGGGCTTCTTCGACAAAATCCTCCCGATACCGTGAGGCGAACGGAGCTCTGCCGGTAGAGTCGTGTCGCAGCCTCCTAGGGAGCGACTGGGGTAGGGATATCATTGACCCAGCTATGGCAGACTCATCCTCCACGATGACAGCGGCATCGGTGGCAAGAAACTCGCTGGACGTCAGCTCGAAAGCCCGTGGCCGTTTCTTCGGATCTGATTTGAACAGCTTGGATACGAGCTCTTGCAGTGAATTAGACAACGAGAGCGACCCCATCAGGTCAGCCGGCGAGTGGTACTTCTGGAGGACGTCTAGGCCGAATATCATCTGCAGGAAGACAATCCCGAAGTCCCAAACATCTGTTTTCTGCGTATACTGGGGTTTCGATACGCCAGCAATCTCAGGCGGGAACCAGTACGCAGACTTTGCAGCCCTGGTCGAGGTCAGGGTCTGAACCTTGGTGCAGATATTGTGCAGCTCCCTCTGGAAGCCGGCATCGGCTAGCTTAGGCACGATCTCACCGGTTGGTTCTCTGCAAAGAAGGATGTTTCCTGGGTGGAGGTCCTGATGGACGATACCGTGGGTGTGGAGAAACCCGAGGGCTTCAAGGAGATCAGCGGTCCATGACCTGACTTTGCTGACGTCCACATGCCCGGCGAGATCTAGCAGCTCGTCGAGGGGACCCTTCTCGGCCAACGGCGTTAGTACATAGACTGTCCACGTCGTACTACCCCCAGACGACGACGATACGGTGTCGCTTATACCTCTGTCGATCCGAAAGTCAAGGACTTCCAGCAGGTTTCGGTGGCGGATCGTCTTCAAGGACTCGAGCTGACTCTCCAGCGACTGCAGTTGTTTCTTGAACTGAGCCGCCTCTTTGCCTTCCGAGTTGATGTTTGCCTCTTTCAAAGCCAGGCTCGGCCGCAGTTCTCCAGCAGACAGGACCGGTTTCACTTTGAAGACCTTGGTGATGGGCCCGTCGCGGAATAGGGTCTTGCCTGTCACCGTCTTGAAGTATACGGTATCCCCGGACCTGTCGACCAGTTTGCAAGGCTGGTCAAACACGATCGCCTCATCAGTGTCCCTGGGATCCTCCGCCGTACGACCTGGCGACAGAGTGTAACTCCTGTTCTTCTTTCGAGACTCCTTGGCTTTGGTCCGCTGGCGCTTGAGCTCCTCTTGGAGCATGTCACTCAAGACCCGCTCTTCCTCCTTGCTCTCCTCCAGCTTTTTGCGCTCCTCGCGCTCCTTTTCGTCCTGCGCAAGCTTAGCCAACTTCGCCTCGTGGGCAGCTCTCTCTTCCTCCAACGAAGGGAGCTCGCGGCCCTGAGCCTTAACCTGGGCAGCGTCTTCAAGGATGTTACGGATGTCCTCGACGATCCTGTATATCATTTCCTCCTCCTCCGTGGCATAAATTTTGGGTTGAGTCTCGACATACTTCTGGATCTTGAAGAGCGTCGACTCTCTCAGACCTTGTGTATTCTTGATGGTGAGTAGTGGCGGGGATTTTGGGTAAGTTGCCACCAAGACAACGCCCAGGGTCATAGCCAGCTCTTCGTCAGACGAAGCCTTAATCCTGATGTCAAACGAAGGCTCGGATTTCTGGTATACGCGTGAGCAAGTCGCACCATCTACCGGGGCGTATCGTCATTTGACCTACCTTCCAGGCACTGTGTGTAGCCTTGTGCTCGGTGAAGTCTTCAGCATAGATGGCCTGCAGCACCATCACTTCATTCTGTTGGAGCTCTTCATACTGCGTCTTCTTAGTGGCCTCCGGACCCGGCGAGGCGAGTCCGGGGAAGCTGGTGTCACCATTCTTCTTAGCTTGTTGTTTAGGGGGCTTCCTTTGGCCGGCCGGTGTCTTCCAAGCCATCCTGGATCTTCAGCTAGTGACTGAGCTGGTTCAGTCCTTGTTTCCTCGAATCATCTAGCTCTCCCCGAAAAGGGACGGATGTCAGATGAGTTTCACAGCCAGATCGGCTGTGGCGGACTTTAGTGAGAAGCGCCCATTGTTACGGTACCGGTCTGATATGTGTTCCAATTGTTGTTTGGTGAAACTGAGTCAAGGGACCATCGTGAACTTCTGACTCCGCCGTGTCGTTTCGATAGGTACGTACCGTGCATGCAGCGCCAGCCAGAACGGCGGGGTTAAGCTGTGCGATAGCGCTGGTGGGGGCGGCTGAGCAGGGATGTGATAGCGGCCGGCTGCAGGGATCTTCTTGCCCCGCAATGACGGGTGCCACGCTGCCAGCTGAATTGGAGTATCAAAGTAAACAAAGCTAAGCGCAGCGTTCGAGCTCACATCTCCAAACACAGCACAACAGATGCAAGTCCCGCCAATTCTCCCACAACAGTCTTCTGTCTTATATGTGATCTTTCTATTGCTGACGCGCTTGTCACTATAATACCAAAATGCTCGGGTGGGCATTGAAGCGAGGCGGTGCTAAGGACGCGCCTGGACAAGGTACGGTTACTCCGGAGAACACGCGCTACGTTGGAATAGGAAGCAGAATTGACCTACTTAGATCCTGATGATACTCATATCGAGCAGCCAGACACACCGGCGCCGGTATTCGCCGTTCGAGCCCTAAAAACCGCCCTCTTTGGCACCCCAGCCCCTAAGAGCTACCAACCGAGCGATGCCCCCGACAATATGCCAAACAAGAAGGATCCCGTAACAGGCGCGTCGGATACTCCTGCCAGGCCTGCGGGTATTCTACTCACACCGGGCACCGGAACGACGCGTCGGAAACGCGTCTCGTTCGGCCACGACGTAAAGGCAGAGTCGAATGGCATAGTGGATGGGAATGCCGCCCCCGGCACGCGCCCCAAGACAAGACTCACACAAGCCCTCGAGAACTCGCGCAAGAGTAGGAAGACACAGTCTACCTCTTCGGACACGCGGCAGCCTGCATCGCTGCCGAAAGAGCCCGACGACATTTGGGAAGAGGTAGACGACGATGACGACCGCGACCCGGATGTGACCGTCGACCTGAACGAGCCACACTCCCGCTCGGGTAAGTACTGGAAGTCCTGCTTCGAGAGCTACCACGCCGACGCCAAGGCCGAGATGGAGAAGCTTGTCAAGTACAAGCAGCTCGCCAAGTCCTATGCCAAGATGAAGGACTCGGAGGCCCTGGACCTGCAGCAGAAGCTTGGCGAGGAGCAGGCGCGCGTGATGCAGATGGAGGAGAAGGTGGCCGAGCTGAGCCGGAACATCCACGCCGGCCGCGCGAAGGGCGACAAGGGCACCAGGAAGGACAGCGAGATGGTGGCTGAGCTGCATGAGCAGAAGACGCTTGCGGCCCAGTACCGGCAGCAGGTCGAGGAGTTGGAGGAGATGCTTGTCTCGGCGGGTCAGGAACCCGACGGCGACAAGAACAGGAGAAACGCGGCGGGTACTACGTCGCCCAGGACGGCGAAGACGCTCATGGAGATAAATCGCGAGTTGAGGAAGGCGAGGGAGCAGCTAAGGGAGTTCCGGCATGTGAAGGAGGAGGTTGATCGGTTGAAGGCCGAGTTACTGGCTGAACGGCAGAAGTCCGGCAAGTTGGCCGATGAGAACCGGAGACTGGCTGGCGACTTGTCGCGAAGCAGCTCGAAAGTGGTCGATTTGGAGAAGAAACTGGACGACTCCCGAAACGAGGCACGCTCGAAGGAGCGCGAGTTCAGACGGCTCATGAGCGAGCACGAACAGCTGAAGGAGAATGCCAAAGCGCGCTTCTCCGAGGCGGAGCAGGTACTGGCCAAGAAGAACGAGGCAATCTCTGGGCTGAAAGATGAGATTAGGAGTCTCAAAACGGAGAATAGTCTCAAGAAGGAAATTAGCGACAGACTGGCTACCCGTGATGCGCAAAAGGCACATCGGCGCAAGAGCTATTCGGAAGCCACCTACAACAAGCGGTCTCACGAGATGGTTCCCGAGGACAACACTACCAAGATACTCGATAGTATCGAGTCTCGTGGACGAAGCAGTATGACCAACGGGTTGAGTCTGCCGCAGTTGTCGAGCAACATACATATTGATAACGAGGCCAGATACGGCGAGAAGGGCAAGGGTAAGACGCGCGAAGACGAGAAGCTTGCCCTCACCTCCCGTGCGCTGCGAAATCGCATCGCGACAGAGCTGGGCAAGAACGACTCCTCATCGTCAGTCCTCAGCGACCGGGTAAATCTGCAGGAGACCAGGCCAACGGAGACGTCGAAGAGCAGCAATAGACAGTCTTACCCGTCCAAAGATACGGCAGAGCCGTCACTCCCAACACTGCCTCGGATTGACAAAGGAGACGGCAACTATGGGCTTCGAAGGAAGACATCAAGGAGCTCAGTGCAAAAGAAAGCGTCAGAGGTGCGACCTTCGTCGGCCGATAGCGAGGTGCCGCAAATCGACCTGATGCAGAGCCATTTTGCGCGACTGGGCGATACTGTCAACACCAGTACTGCATGGGATATCAGCACGGTCAAGACAAGTCTGCCTGCGGATAGGAGAGCCGCTGCTATTGCGCGGCTGCAACGGAAGAAGGCCGAGAGGGCCAGGGTTGAGAGGGCGGAAGGGCGGAATAAGGAGAATATGCCGCTTGCCTGAGGTTCAGCTGGGTGATCGGCAGTATTGGAGAGTGGGAGTAATCGGTTGTATTATGGGAATCACGGCTAAGGTCTTTTATGGGATGATCAACTTGGGCAACGGACTGGCATTGCGTGGCGTTTGGAGTCATCTGTACTTTAGCACTGGGAGTTATCATCACCAACTGGAGTGTCCCGTCCTAAATTGACCAAAGTCTAGCACAGGTCTAGTTAGTGTAGGCGATACCCCCCGCTTTTGCGTATCTTATACCGAGTCGTACCTCAATTGAGTAAATAGAAACACGCCATGACAGCACCAAGCGATACATAAACACAAAAGGGATGCAAGATGGATGGCAATGATCAAATCCAGAACCAGATCAATGAGCTAGAGGCGCAACTAGCCCGACTACGGTCACAACAACTCAAGCCACGATCTCACCCTCACCACGCCTCTCACTCACACCACCCTCCCAGCCTCACTCACACCCCAACATTCTTTCCCTCAACGCACTACCTCCTCCTCCTCTCC
>JANBVN010000051.1:0-174540 GCA_030052785.1 Coniochaeta hoffmannii | reverse complement strand
GGGGGGGGGGGTTTACCCGAGATTCTTGGCCACAAGACCGTAGGCGTCCTCGTTCTTGAAAGTGAGCATCCCGCACCCGGTGTGCTTTACCAGCAGGATCTCGGCGGTGCCGAGGAGTTGCTGGGAGATGATGATGCTACGGAGGGCGTCCTGGGCGGAGGCGCCGGCCTAGAAGGTTCTTGTTAGGACGTTATGGACTGGGGAGAATGGGAAGGGGTGATGAAGGGGGTTGGAATGGGGCTAGGGGGAAGGGCAAGGGGGTGACAGTACATTGCGGATAACGTGGGCGTCGCCCAGCTCGATGCCAAAGGCTGATGCCGGGTCGATGCGGGCGTCCATGCAGGTGAGGACGAGGTACTTCTTCGCCGGGGGCAGGGCGAGGTGGCCCTTGGTGAAGGTGGAGGAGTAGGCCTTCGAGGCGGACTCGAGGTGGGACTGGATGGCGGTCATGGTGTTAGCTGAGGGTAAGGGATGGGTTGTGTGTTGCTTGGGGAGAGCTGTTTCGCTGCTTCAAGATCGGGAGAACGGAATGGTGTGCAGTAGAAGCTATGGTCTTTCCTGGGGATGGGTACTTGCTTTATATACATATCTCGGCTTTGTCACAGCCCTGGGGGTTCACGACTCGTCGCAAAGCACGTTGGCGTGCCTGAGCCCCTCCTTGAAGCTATCCTCCCCCACCACCAAGCTCGCTGTGAAGCTTGGCAATTGGCTCGTCCAAGATATTCAAAATTGCGTGCTCGCTCTCACAAGATTCCGGGGTCTAGAACGGCTAGCCAGCTCTTGGGACGCGATCGGGATCCCAGAGGATGCGGAGCCTTCCCCGACGCAGATGTGACAGGTTATACTAGCCCTGCATTTTGATCCTGCACGTTGGTGCGTTTTGTATGCCTCTTGAGGAACAGTATCCTGGGTATAGCAAATGTCCTTGGATATTGATTACCAGTCTCATCTGCGCTACATAATTGTTGCTGCTTAGAGCCTGTTGTGTCTGACGCAGTGTCTCGTTTGGATTGCAGAGCCATCGCTGTCAACCGTGTTCCGGGCTTCCGGGATAGAGGGTTGTGGTCAAGAGAGGTGAGACTGATTTGGTGCACTCACCTTAAGTGGGGTTGCTGTATATTAGGTTCCCTTTATGGGATGTACCCCTCGACTTAGACATAGTCCTCTTCTCGGCCATGAACTGGTCAAAGATAAGGGACATTTTAGTTCACCAACTCCTACCCAGCTACGTGTCATTGAGAGGACTGTCCAGGCTTTCCATCAAGATGCCTGGGCCGCTGACAACTCCCAGGCGCTGCCGAGCCTGATTGGGGTTGGCGCTGCCTCAGCCGCAGCAAGATGCATGCCGTCTGCATTATTAGCGCCCCTAATAAAAGCCATCCGGCTCTCGGATCCCTCCTCTTCCAACATCTCCCTGGAGATGGATCTTCAAGCAGCACACATCGGTGTCCATGGCTGAAATTGCTGGTCTAGCTTTGGGCGTCGTAGGAGTTGCAGGATTGTACAGCGTTACGTTGCAGGTCTTCGAGCAGATATCCGACATCGCCAGCTTCAACCGAGATTTGGAGACGCAACAGGCCAAGCTGAACGCAGCCTCGGCCTCCCTGCGACAATGGGGTGCCGGGACCGGGTTCACGCCGGCAGGCGACCTTCTGCCTGACCATCACGCGGTCTTTGACGACCAGCGCGTCCTATACGACGTGCAATCGGCTCTCTTCTGCATCAGAGATGCGTGTTCGCAGTTACGAGGTTGTTTCGACAAGACTGACCAGCCCGGGAGCGGCCAAAATGGCTCCGGGAGCCAGAGTCGAACCGCCGCCCGGAAGAAGATCACGGCCGCGGGGAGGCGGCTGCGGTGGGCCTTTCAGGAGAAGACCAAGGTTGAGGACCTGCTTAACCAGGTCATCTGTCTTGTCGGCCTGTTGTACCACATAGCAAGGCCCAAGGATGCTGCGTCCCTTGAATCCGATGCGAAACTAAACGAAATCCTTCTAACGAGCCAGGGTGGGTGCCATCCATTGCTCCTTCCGTTGGCCCTGGACCCCCGTACTAATGCCTGCGCAGAACAGTCATGGCGGATAGCTGATGGGCTCGTGAAGCAAGCAAAGGAGTTACAGCTTCGTAAACAGGAAGACATAGGTAGGCAGCTGTACCCCCCCTCCTATTGTCAGTGCTCAGCGCTCACTTCCGGCTGCTTGGCAGAAACATGGCTGGGTGCACCTCGCACACATCTTGTCTATCATACAGCACTCTCAAAGGCATTGCCCGGAACATGCCAGTGGATCATCGATCATGAGCTCCTACAGCGATGGTGGACCGACCAAGCCGTGGCCTCGTCCCCGGATTCGGCCCAATGTCTGTGGCTGTACTCCCGTATCCCCGGAGCCGGAAAGACTATTGCTGCCTCGAAGCTAGTAGAGTCATTGAAGAGAGAACGAACTCGCTCTACGGCATACTACTTTGGGACGCATGAATCAAGCACCAATCACGGCTTCAACGGCATCGTGCGTAGTTGGATTCACCAGTTGATTCGCTGCCATGGTTGGGAAGCCGTCGAGGCGGCATACGATGACTCGAGGGACGATGACAGACCTATGGACCCCTGGGTCATCCTCCGCTCAATCCTCACGAAATCAGCTTCCACTTATCTCGTGCTCGATGGACTGGATGAAGTTGAAGACCGAACAGGGAAGTATGCTAGTGGTGTCCGCGCCGAGTTTCTGAGAACTCTTCTTGCCTCGATTCGGGGAACGACCACTCGTCTGGTGATCGTCAGCCGCTACGAACGGGACATCGACGAAGTTGTTTCTGCTTGTAATACAGGGGAGGAGCGCGTTAGCGTCGTCCAGTCGGAAATCAAGCTGCAGCAGACGGCAGTCGACCTTGAACGCGTGGCACAATATGGAGTGTCTTCCATGTTTCCGACATGGACTGCAGAGCAACGTAACGACGTCGTTGCGGCTCTTGTCAAAAGAGCCGATGGCATGTTTGTTCTTCTGAACGCCATCCTGAGACAGCTGCAGACGCGGTCGACCTACAGCGACGTGCTGTACGCCATGTCGCAGCCGCTATCCGGCCACTCCAATACTGACATGCTTCAGCAGGCATACCAAACTCAGGTCGTGAAGATCCTCAGCTCGCCGCCAGCTGTGCGAGACCTCTGCCTCGGGGTCCTGCTGTGGGTTCAGCAAAGCAGTCGCCCCTTGAAGATTGGAGAGCTGCTCGACGTTCTTCAGGTTCTGTCGAGGAGAGATGTGAACGCATTTGACATACCAAAGATACGGAATTTGCACGACCTCGACCTATGCTTGCTACGACATTGCCCGCTTTTCCTGTCCCTCCGCAGCGATGCAGAACGGTTCCAGCATCGCACTCTCCATCTCAGCCATTATTCCGTCAAAGAGTTCCTCCAGTGCACTGGATTCCTTGAGCACTCGCAGTTTAAACACTGGAAACTGTTCTCAGGAGGACCGTCGGCCAATGCCTACCTCGCCAAGGCATGCCTGGCGTACCTTCTGCAGACCGAGTTCGCCAAGTACCCAGCCCAACCCATCTCCGGCGCTGCCACGGGGGTATTCGAGTATAGAGAAGACTTCGGAGACAGTCTTAAGCGTAACCATCCCTTTTACGACTACGCTGCTTTTTTCTGGTGGCGCCACTTGGACCTGTCCTGCAGCAGGCCGGAACTCGTCGCCTTTCTCGAGTCTGGAGCCACCGCAGTCAAGAAGAGATCCAATGACATGACGACTACCGCTATGGAAACGCTCCGACAAGCGGAGCAGTTACTGGAAGTCATCTCACCGAAAGAGACCAAAGGGTACGAGAAGTTCATGCCGCTCGATAACGAGCTTCAGGGTCTCTGCCTGGAATTCCTGGGGCTCAAGGGAGACGGTGCTTGTTGCAACTACAAAATCTGGAGGCACTACTACCTAGGTATCTGGAAGACAGCCGACGACGACTACCTCTCACGCGCAAGGGACCAGTTGGCATTTCCACTCCGTATGTTTGGGCCAGAATGGACAACCAGACCGATATGGCGCACCCTCGACATATACTTGTGGCAGAACCATCTCTTCACCACGTACCGAGACCTGCGGAAGCTGCGACTGCAGAGCCGTCTGCTGGAAGCTATGTGCATGCACTCGACGGCACTCACCGCCATCCTCGCGGACGAGGGCGCAGACATCAATTTCGTGTGGCCGGACCACCGCCAGACACTGTCCATGTACACCTCGTACGTGGGAATATCCTCGTCGCCGCTATTCTTCCACATCTTTCAGACACACTTCGGTGCCAGCACCGAGCTGAACAAACCCGTCATGCCGGTGCACATCCCGATCAACGGGACGGTCTTTCGCGCCGGCGGGGGCGGCTGGGCCAGTCCCCGGGTCCTGTGGGGGTTTTTGTTCGGCAATGTCCTCCAGCGGAGGGTATATGACGCGTGGCGGTTCGACGATCCGGGTCCGTACGCTATGTCGGACCTTGACACCATCCGCGCCATGATCAACTTTCACATAGAGGCTAATAATCGGAGCTTGTTCTTTCCGTCTGCGGTGCAGGCTGCTGTCTTGAATACGCAGGCTATGACGGCGAACAAGGTCGAGATGCTCAATGTTCTCTTTGCTAACGGTGCTGATGCGAATGTCGGACCATGGCTACGACCTGTTGCGACTTTTGTGGGTGACTCTTCCTCAGTACGAGAGACGTTGTGGGAGATGCTCCCTCAGCTCCTCCCCAGCAACGGTGTCTCGCAGGGCAGGACCTTCGCCAGCTTGCTCCGGCTCGTGGAGCACGACACGGACGAGTACCACAGAGACGACCTTGTCTCGGCGCTAATCGGCAAGCAAGCCCTGAGCTGCAACTCGGCCGGCTGGGTAAAGCAAGAGAAGCTGCAGCTTGCCGTCCGGAGAAACGACGAGGAGGAGGTAAAGCGCCTGCTCGACAGCGGCGTCAACGTCAACAGGTGCGGACCCTGGTACGGCTCCGCGCTCTACGTCGCGTGTTATACCGGGAAGAAACACATGGTCGAGCTACTCCTCGACCGCGACGCGGACCCGAACCTCGCTGTCGAGACGAGCATCGTCCCGCTCGAGCTGGAATGGGATTTCGAATGGGCTGGCTTGTGGCGCAAGCGTCTCGCCAAGGACGGCATCACGTACTCACCCCTCCAAGCGGCGGCCTCCAAGGGCCACCAAGACATCGTCAAGCTCCTCCTCCACCGCGGCGCCGAAGTCAACCGCACGGACGGCACCTCCGGCGGCTCGGCGCTGTACTTCGCCGTGCTGGCGTCTAAGCCGCGATATCTGGCAGCCGAGTGGTCGCAGGAGCGGAACGAGGGGGCCAAACTGCAGTACTGGCGCGACCTCAACAACAAGGACAGAGACAAGTCACTCGCCCTCATCCGCCTCCTAGTCGACAACGGCGCCGACGTGAATCAACCAGGGGGTCGGTACGGGACACCCCTCCAAGCGGCCTGCGTCGTCGGCGAGGCGCAGGCGGTGCTCTACCTCCTCAACAGGAAAGCCGACCCCAACGTCACCGGCGGGGAGTGGGGCACCGCGCTGCAGGCCGCGCTGGTGCACCACCCGGACCCGGACGTCGAGGCCGTGGAGAAGGGGGGCGTGTATGACCCCGAAGATCCCCCCGCGCCGGTACCGCTTGGTATTCGTCTGTATGCCGTCTGCTTGCTGGTGGCTCGCGTCTTTGAGTTCCGGGATCTGGCATGGCTGGCGGGAAGGGGGGCGCCGGATGATAGGGGGCTGCTGCTCGCTTACGCGCTGCTGGAGTATGGGGCGGATCCGACGCTCGTCGCGGGGCCGTGGGGGAGTGCTATCCATGCGGCGGCATATTGGAGCAGTTGGCCTGCGCTGAGGGTTGTGCTGGATGCGAAGTACTCGACGCCCACGGCTAGGAGGGCGGCTGCGAATGTGAACGGAGGGAGGATGGGGAGGGCTATCAACGGGCCTGTGGTCGCGGGACGGTGGGATAAGGTTGCGCTGCTGCTTAGGGGTGCTGGTGCTGGGTATAGCTATGTGCCGCTGCTTCGGTTTCGGGCGAGGAAGGTAGCTTTGTCCGCGTTCGATCGGCTGTGCTGGGTCCTGGGCTGCGCGTGGGCGATACGGGATGTCTTGGTCTTTAGTCTCGTCGTTGCGGTAGCGTCGACGGCTTGTGTGTGGGTCAAGATGGCATGGGACGAGCTGGATCGGAAGGCGAGGGAGTGGGATCCGAGGCTTGGAGGGCTGTGGATGCTTGTCTCCCTGCTTGGGGCGGGATATGTGACGAACTTGAGGCAGAATTGGGCCGAGGATACCCTGTGGTGATCACCACGATTTGAGAGAGGGACTATGAGCATGAGTGAGATGATCTGATCAATATGTGGCAATGCCGCGTGTAATTTTGGACGCCTTCCTACCGCAAATGATACCTAAACGCCTCTGAGCATGTGCCCCAAATCCGACCATGACCGCAAGGAGGAGAAATACAACGCTTGCTATGATAGAGCCAAAACTCGAAACAATGGCAGATACCCCTGAGGAGCGAGGCTCACTTCGCCTCACTCTCACAGTTGGCATCACTCCGCATCCGCGCCTCGGCCTGGTCAACAGCTATCTCCCAGTCGATGCGGAAGAGGTACACCAGCTCAATAGCAGTCACGCTGTGACACGTTAGCTTTCATCCTTTCCATGCACGCGGGTCGAAGAGGGAAACTTACACAGCCAAACCAGCCGTCAAGCCGAACCACAGTCCCGCCAGCTTCCAACCCATCCAGAATCCGGTTCCCAGGCTCACCGGCAGCGCGACGAAGTAGTACGAGAACAGGTTCGCGTACCCTCCCACCGCCTGTCGCCCCAGCCCACGCAGCAATCCGTGTGAGACGGCCGCCAGCGCGTCGAAGATCTGCAGCACCGCACAGACAGTCATCGCCTGGGCGACGATGGCGGCCACGTCCTCGTCGTCGGTGAAGATGAGCGGTATCTTGTGGCGGAGGGTCGAGAGCATCGTCAGGTTGAAGAGGCCGACGACACACCCAGCCGCGAGAGCGACCTTGGCGGACGTCCGAGCCGCACCGACCAGTCTCGCGCCGATCAAGTTCGCCACTCGTGTGGAAGCCGCGATGGCGAGCGGGAAGGGGATGTTGAACGCCGTGCTGGTGGTGGTGACCAGCACGCTCTGGGCGGCGAGGTTGGCGGTGCCGAACTGGCCCGCCGCGATGGTCAGGATCTCCAGGACGGAGAACTGAGCCTCGATCATTATCATGCCCGGCAGGGCGAGCTTGATCATGGGCCCCCAGTTGGAGAAGGCGCGCCGGCTGAAGCCCCTCCAGCACTCGGCGCCTTCGATGAAGTAGACGTATGCGACCAGCAGCAAGGGGAGGAGGTTCTGCGTCACGGCCATGGCCGTCGCGGCTCCCGCGAAGTGCCAGCCTAGTTTCCAGACGAAGAACCAGTTCATGAAGAAGGAGAGCGGGGCGGCGATGAGCAGGGCGTAGGTGGTGGCGTGGAAGAGGCCCTGGGCTTGGACGAAGCGCTTGCCGCTCTCGAAGGCGGCCACGCCGGGGATGCCGAAGATGAGGATGCGGAGGTACAGCGCCGCCAACCTCGCGGTCTCGGCGTCGGGGACGACGGAGGCGAGGATGGGCTCGGAGAAGAACCAGAGGGCGCCGATGGGCGGGATGAGCAGCCAGAGCAGGTAGGTCATGCGCTGGGCCTGTAGGCCGACGAGGTGCTTGTGCCCCGATCCGTAGGCTTGTGCGCACAGGGTGTCGAGGCAGGTTGCTAGGCCCTGCACGGGGACGTAGCAGGTGATGCTTGCTGTCATGGTGGCGAGGTTGACGGCGCCGAGCTCGAGCATGCCGATCCGGCCGACGGTGAGGACGGAGCCGATGGTGACGGAGTAGTGCAGGAGGAAGGCGACGATGAGGGGGGCGGAGTATTGGACCAGAGTCTTGGCTTCGCGCTGCCAGGTCGTCTTGATGACGTTGGCAGCGACGGCGGCTTCCCAGCGGTTATGCTCTTCATCCGAGTCCGGGGTGGGGAGGCCAGCTTCGTAGTCTCGCTCTAGAAGAGGGGTGGTCTCGACCGCTTTGGCGAAGATGAGGTCCGTGTGGGTGTCGGCGAAGAGGTCGTCGAGAGAAGGGTCCCGGACCTTGGTGCTGAATATGCGGCGGTAAAGCCGGCGCAGAGTAGACTCTTCGCCCGTCCGGCGGTGTTTCGGCGGGAGGAAGTGGTTGTCCCGGAGGAGGCTGCGCTCGGCGTTGCGAGACTCCTCAATCTCGTGAGGGACTGGTGGTGGAGGGTGTGGTGCTTGGGGTGCGACTGCTAGACACGCGGTGCCGTAGGCGATACCGCTGGGGTGGAAGGCGAGAGGGGCGGCCGGGTGCTGCTCATGGTACTCGTGATGACCATGATGGCCGTTGAGCGGCCTGGACTCGTCCACATCCGAGTCCGAGTCCGAGTCCGAGACATCATATTCGCCTTCGGTGTCTGTAGAGCACTCTGCAATGTCTCTGATAAGTATCTCTTGGGCGAGAGGGGATGTGGCCAGGAATGATGAGGAAAGAGGACCAGCCTCAGTAGCTTGGTGATGATGATGGTGGCCAGCCTTGGCCGGGATGGGCAGCGAAGGAGACATTGTCGAACAACTGGAAGCTAACAACAGGACGACCAATAGGAACACGAGCAAGATGCCAATGACAAAAACAAGGGCGCTCAAGCCTCGGTCAAGTCCTTATGCTGGTTCTGTTGCAAGAAACTTTACGGATCTCCTCGAAAGTCGAGGAGTCGCTGGGGGGAAGCGAAGAGCAAGTCATATTAAATAGCAGGAGCGAGGCGAGGCGAACTGCTATCAGGGACGAAGGAGCAAGCGGCGATAGCAAACAAAACGGCGGTGACCGACCAAAAGAAAGATGGTGTGCAAGTGGGAGTGTAGACCTCATCGGTGAGACATGGATGGTGGCGACGATATCACCGGCCCGCCACCACCTAGCTGATAACACCTCCGGAAAGCAATGTTGTTGGTACGGCTGGCACGGATAGATAATGATAGACGACGCTAGGTGACCGTCGATGGATGCGGATCTTGTCTTGTTTGGCATGCATACGCATCCAGTGCATCCCAGGTTTTAATGTGCGTCAGATGCGTGTCGCTCAATGCGCAGGCTTGCGCCATCACGACACCCAGAAAGGATCGGCAGTGCAAAGAAGAGGCTCCTCTGGAATTCATCGGTGTGCAACACCATGAGAATCGAGCATTGGCCTACCATATCCGACCGGCTTATCGAGCGGCGAGCCCGGTACGACGCCGGCCACTGTAAATCCCCTAAGCTCGACCGACAGGTTTGCAAGATGATGGTGTGGACTTGTCCTTGGCGGCAGAGTCTGAAGAGCTCTGGGAGCTCCCACCCACAGATAGGTGATGCAGCTGACCGTTAACGGTTCGGCGGCTTGCAGACAGCATATCGCCTCCCCCACCACAGCTTTGAGAGATCGACACTTGTGCAGCTTAGCTTCCTGCACACTGTGAGATCTCTTGGTGGCGATATCAGCGCTTTGTGAGTCGAGAGGACAACTAGACATATTTGTTCTGATTTGTTTCACAGGCATGTGCGATGGAATGGTGACCTCTCCCCGCGCTGGAACTGCGCCAACTCCTAATCTTTGTACTGCGGGTGTTGTTTGCCGAATCTGGCTGCCATCTAGGTATCTATGCTACGAAGTTACAATACAACCCATGGTCGTACAGAACCCAAGTCAGCAGTCGTGGGGGTTCGATCTTGATCTGAAGCTCGTTGCCGCGCAGGACACCTATGTAACTCAGGGAACATCATTGCTGCTCCCGACGGTCTCCGAACTGCAGAGCGCAACGGCGCCAACAGGCGCCAAAGGTTTAGACTTCTGTGGCTGAGACCACGAACAGGTAATATTCAATACTTTCTGTTAGAGAATGCAGGGGCTGAAGGAGAGCATGCGAAGACGCCATGGTGGGAAGTACAACGATCCAATACGTATGTATAAGATTAGCAGCTAACCGTGCAACAGACCCACAAGTCTACGACAGGTGTCCAACATCTGTAAGTCTTCCGTAGTATAGTGGTTAGTATATGAGCTTGTCATCCGCCATCCGGCTGTAGCATTCGCTCGGGACCCGGGTTCAATTCCCGGCGGGAGAGTTCTCTTTTGCGCGTTTGGCCGCATCTTTTTGTTCCAACAGACCAGCAAGCTTCTATGTATTCTCTCTCGCTGACGAGTTTGATGCATGTAGGACGTTTACATGCCCACTCAAATCGCGGTCGCTACTGTACTGTATTTATATGCAACGGCGTGCTCGACATCTCCGTCTTTATTGGCGCTCGGCTCCAAGCAGTCTGCGCTTCGCCTGGATAAAATCTCCGGCGGTGCCTTGTACAGGACAGGGCGGCCAGCCAGCAGCATTTCAGGGCCAGTGGGCCCGCACGTATGGTGGAAGAAGGTCCGACATGCCTACTTCGGTACAATCCGGGCCTCCTTCGCAATCGTTGCGAGCCACGGCAGCTTTGCGCCATTAATGCATTCGGACCTTCAGCTTGTCGACTCCACCATCATGCTGTTGGACGTTGTAACATTGACGGGAACATGGAGCTTTCCTTGTGCAACATCGAGCTAACGGGATTTTATCGCGAGACTCATTCCCTGGCTGACAGGGGCTCACGGACGGTAACTTGACCCAAGCGCCCGCTGTAGCATCGGACGGAACAAGACTGGCGAAGGGCAATTTCTGCGCTCCCATCCTATGTCTAGGCTTTACGTGTAGAACTCACAGTGAGTAGAGGTACAATTACGGCCAACATAAATCTCCCTCGCCCACAAAATGCAGTGTTCATCTGCCATTTCAGTTGGAAGGTGCAGTTGAAAGATTCGTCCAGCTGCTGAGCCATTGATCAGGTACTTCGTACCCCGCCAAACATTCGCTGTCACTGACGTCGGTTACCCCACCATTCATTGAAATTCCAAGACGGACGGGAGCTGACAGTGACAATCTACAATACCTACCTACCTACCTTAGCCAACGACAGCCTCTGCCGCTCCTCCTGCAGTTTTCTTTCAACAACCGCCCGTGCCTTTTTGCAATACCTATCTCAATAATCCGCTTCCTTGTGTCGGGATCAGTTCAGGTCGTCTCCAGGCCTCGTGGCGCGATCCAATCTCTTCTCTAACGAACTGCCACAAAAGTAGGAGCTATTTTAGCGACCCGAGCCTCGAGAATCAACTACGTCACACGTTCCGGCGGAGCTAAAGTTTGTCTCAACAGACACTAACGTCGGACCACCTGCATTCCCTCTTCCTCCATCCAAATACACGACAGACACAATGCCGGGCGTTGTCGACGACAGTGCCTCCGGGGGCCGGTTACTCCTCATCTCCAACAGATTGCCCATCACCATCAAGCGCTCCGACGATGGCAACTACACCTTTTCCATGTCGTCGGGCGGTCTGGTCACCGGCCTGAGCGGTCTGTCCAAGACGACGACGTTCCAATGGTACGGCTGGCCTGGTCTGGAGGTACCCGACGCAGAGGCTGGTCCTATGGTCAAGCGCTTGAAGGAGGAGTACAACGCACATCCCGTGTTCATCGACGACGAACTGGCCGATCGCCATTACAACGGCTTCTCCAGTGAGTACCTTCCACTCGACCTCTAGAATGACCTAGGATGCTAACTGCGCTGCAGACTCGATCCTATGGCCCCTCTTCCACTACCACCCCGGCGAGATCACCTTCGACGAGTCCGCATGGAGCGCATACCGCGAGGTCAACCGGCTCTTCGCCAAGGCAGTCGTCGGCGATGTCGAGGACGGGGATATGATCTGGGTCCACGACTACCACCTGATGCTGCTCCCCGAGATGCTGCGCGAGGAGATCGGCAACAGCAAGAAGAACGTCAAGATTGGCTTCTTCCTCCACACCCCGTTCCCCAGCAGTGAGATCTACAGGATCCTGCCCGTCAGAGAAGCACTCCTGCTCGGTGTCCTGCACTGCGACCTTATCGGCTTCCACACTTACGACTACGCCCGTCATTTCCTCAGCAGTTGCTCGCGTATCCTGTGCGTCCCAGCTTTCTTAACCCCCCCAAAAACACCCCGTTCCTCTAGCTAACAAGCGCAGCTCAACACCCACCACCCCAAACGGCGTCGACTTCAACGGCAAGTTCGTAACAGTGGGCGCCTTCCCCATCGGCATCGACCCGGAGAAGTTCGTCGAAGGCCTCAAAAAGCCCTCTGTCCAGGCGCGCATCGCCGCCCTCACCCGCAAGTTCGAGGGCGTCAAGCTCATCGTCGGCGTCGACCGGCTCGACTACATCAAGGGCGTCCCGCAGAAGCTGCACGCCCTCGAGGTCTTCCTGACGGAGCACCCGGAGTGGATCGGCAAGATCGTGCTCGTGCAGGTGGCCGTCCCCTCGCGCCAGGACGTCGAGGAGTACCAGAACCTCCGCGCCGTCGTCAACGAGCTCGTGGGGCGCATCAACGGCAAGTTCGGCACCATCGAGTTCATGCCCATCCACTTCCTGCACCAGTCGGTCTCCTTCGACGAGCTGACGGCCCTCTACGCCGTCAGCGACGTGTGCCTCGTGTCGTCGACCCGCGACGGCATGAACCTGGTCTCGTACGAGTACATCGCCACCCAGCGCGAGCGCCACGGCGTCATGATCCTGTCCGAGTTCACGGGCGCCGCGCAGTCGCTCAACGGCAGCCTCATCGTCAACCCCTGGAATACGGAGGACATGGCCAACGCCATCCACGACGCCGTCACCATGAGCCCCGAGCAGAGGGAGGCCAACTTCAAGAAGCTGGAGCGATACGTCTTCAAGTACACGAGCGCCTGGTGGGGCCAGAGCTTCGTTGCGGAGCTGACGAGGATCAGCGGCGGGCAGGCGGAGGGGACGGCGGCGGGCGCCACCGACAAGCGGAAGGGAAGTGGGGTGGAGAAGAAGACTATGCCGCTCCGGGCGCTGGGCGACGCGGCTACCGAGGCGGCGCACGCGGCTAAGGATGCGGCGCAGAGCGTGCTGGAGAAGGTGGAGGGGGAGAGGAAGACGGAGTAAAGGTCTAGGGAGTTGGATAGATAGATCGGGGTTAGTAGGAGTGTGGTTCATGGGCGATAGCTCTTGTCCCGACTGAGGCTATGGTTCTCATGAAAGCCGTTTTTTCTGGCGTTTGTCATGCTCGTAGGGTCGCTTGGCTTTTTGCTCATTGAATATAGCTATTGCAAGGCTGAAGTATGTGTTTGGTTGCTGGAGACTGAGTGAGTTGTAATACATGCCACAGGACCTTATTAGACATGGGATATTATTGCGAGCAGACCTCATATGGAGGCGATATCTCTAAGACTAACCAAAAGTTACATATCAAGCTCTACACAGTAGGCCAGGCAAAAGCAGTGAGAGACAGCCTCCCGAAGCCGGAGCACATCGTTTCCTGATTCCCGAGGTATCTACCTAGTGCAAAAGCAATCGAACTCCAGACGCAGAAATGGTGACAAGTTCCCGTGCCCTCTTGGATAACGGCAACGCAAATTCCTCCTCTTGGATCGGAATAAGAACAACGGCAACAAGTTCCGAATTGACGTACCAGTGCACACGTGCAACAAGAATAAGGAGACGTGAGATCGTCCAGATCTTCTAACTCAATTCAAAAGAAGTAAAAGTCATTGCTCGAACCATTCATCCTCGCCAAATCGCATGGCTAATACTCCTTCACCACGTCGTCCTTGCCAAGCTTATACCGGCCACTCCCCGGCGTGCCGATCCTCCCGCTGCCCCTCCGCAGCGCGTTGAAGTCGCCCGCGATGCTCTCCCTCGTCGGCCTCTTCAGCCTCGCCCGGTCCACCATGTTGACCTCGTGCGGCAGCGCGACGATGACGTTCTTATCTGTGCCGAACTTGAAGTCGTCGGCCTTGATGTCGTCCGTGTAGCGCTTGATCAGGTAGGGCGCCTTCTTGCCGGCCAGCACCTTCTTCAGGCTCCACTCGACGATGTAAGGGCCCGTGGCGGTGATGATGCTGGTCTCCTCGGCGCCGGAGCCCGTGTTGAACTTGGCCGGGGTGAAGGACACACCCTTGCCCGTCTCGTACGAGAACTGCGCGACGTGCTCCGGGGTGAGGGCCAGGCGGCGGGGCTGCGGCTTGGAGTCGGCGGCGAAGGACCGCTCGAAGCCGAGCTTGCCCTCGTTCTTGCCCGACTTTTGCTGCGCGTCGATGAGGAGGAGGTAGGTGCGGCACGTTGCCAGGACCCAGCGGCCGTCGGCCGAGACGTCGAGGCCGATGATCGGTTCGCCGAGGGCTGGGATGTGCGTCTTGGCGTTGATGCCCAGCCGGTCGAAGAGGCGGATGTCGCCCTTGTTGGAGGCGACGGCGATGTAGCCCTTCTCGGTCGTAGCGAGGGCACTGAAGTCGTTCTTGCTAGCGTACTGCTTCAGCTGCGAGTCTACGAGCTTGGTACCGGCCAGGCGAGGGTCGACGCGGAACAAGGCCTTGTCGCTGATGCCGAGGAACGTCGGCTCGTGCGTCATCTGGGCGAACTTGTTCTCCGGAGCAAACGTCACCACAGGGATGTCCTCGTGCACCTTCCATTCGTCGACCACCTTGCCGTACTCGAGATCCATGCGGTAAAGCTTGTTGGGGTCGTCGTCCTTCTGGAGGATGAGGTTGCGATCCTCATTGTGCAACATGACCTTCTTCGGCGAGAAGAGGCGGCCTTCGGGCGTCTCGACCTTGGAGATGTTGGTGCTGAACTCCAGATGGTTGTTAGGAGTGTGCTTGAACACTCCAATCTTGGAGCCGCGGACGACGAAGGAGCGATCGTGCTTGTAGCCGACGGCAATCTGCTTGTTGACTTCGCCATCCTTGGGTTGGTATTCTTGGTCATCCTCCTCCTCGTCGCTGTCGTAGTGCTCCGACTGAGCGCGGTCGTCCTCAACTTCCTCCTCTTCCTCGTCCTCATGCTCGTCTTCCCGCTCAGCATCTTCCATGGCCAGGTCCGCGAAGGCATCAGCGACGTAGTCGCGCTCCTGCTCTTTGACCTTGGCCCACTTCATCTCGTTAAGCTGCTCCCACAGCGCACGCAGGAGACCCTCTTGGAAGCGCTCCAGCGTCTTCTGGTCCTTAAAGCGGAGGAGCCAAGAGTACGCGTTGCCATCTGGGGTGAACTGGTTGAAGATGAACGAGAGAAACTCGAAGTTGAATACCGGGTTGATGTCGGCCACCACGGGAATTCCAAGCCAGTCCCGGTCGCTGCCGCTGACTTGCAGCCAGTATTGCCAGTTGCCGACCTCGGTTACGGTGGCTGTGACGGAAGGATCCTGCAGGACAAATGAGCCCGAGGGGAAATCGAAGAAATGAAGCTCGGCATTTTCAGCGCACAGAAGCTCCCGAGCCTCCGGGGTGGCTGCAGCCTGGGGCGGCTTGTGATCCCGGAGGGCTTTAGCCGGCGTCGCCTTTGTGGGCGTGGTGTCCTGGCCCGCCTCTAGGAGCATCTCCTGCTTCGAACTCGTGTTGTGTGTCGGTTTGGAGAGGAACATGGAATCGGATGATTCGATGGAACGGGTGAGAGTCGGGCTGTGGAGAGGGCTCGCTTGCGGGATGGGCTGCTCGTCGTCGAACTCGAACTGCCGAAGGTCTTCGTCTGTGGCCGTCGTGTAAGGCTTGCGATACTTGCGCTCGTACTGACACTGCTTGGCTATGACCTCGAACTGCTGGACTTGGCTGGGTTGCACCGACGAATCGCAAACGAACTCGTAGACGTCTCCGATGTCGCCGCTCAGATCCCGCCAGGCAAGCACCCGTTCACTGCCGTCTCGGTTCTCGACCCGGAAGTGCAGTGCCTCGTCGAGCAGGAACGTCTTCTCGTCGCGCTCCGCAGCCAGGATGTCCGCGTCGGCCTCGCTATCCTCGCCGTCTTCCTCGGCGAGCAGCTCAGCTTCGCCTTCCTCGTAGACACGTTGCACGACAAGCTGGTATTGGAAGTCCTGCGCAGTCTTGCGGATTCGAGCGGTAGCGTCCTTGTAGATGAGTTCCGAGTAGCCCTTGGGCGAGAGCGGCCGGACTAGATATAGTTGGCCTTGGGGCAGTTCGATCAGCGACTCTTGGTTGCTGGATCCGAAGATCAGCTTTCCCACTGTAAGAAAAAAGAGTTAGCGAGTGAAACGACGAGGCATATCTGACCGCACCAAGAGAATAAGACAATAGAGCTGGTCAGGAGGCAGGCATTCGCGCCCGCGTCCCTGACTGTCTCCTTCTTGTTGACCATTTTCCCTTTTCGCGGCGTTGCTGGGGATGCAGATAGAGGGGCGGGCTTATCAGGGCGGGGCAAAAAGTACTTACCATTTCGTAGGACGAACATCGTGACCGCAGTCTACTGTTCGACAGCAGAGCTGATGAAGGGTAAATGGCTTGGATATGTGGTCGGAAGGGACAGTAGGCAGATGAAAACGAGTTGACAAGTCGCGACTGCAGAAGTGACGCGGTTGCGCCAGGCGGCAAGCCGAAACTTGTTGGAAGATGTCGTGGCAGTTGTGGTTGATGAAAGAAGACTGCTGTGTGACAGGGCAAGAAGGCAGCAGGGACGTCATAATAACCCGTATCCACCACTGAGAAGGTCTGAAAGCGGCCAGGGTCGGCCTGTGGCGCTGATCTTGACGCCACCAGCCACATATACCCCAGCTATTGGTATATCACATGACTGAGGCTAATTTTCGAATACCCACCCAAAGCAGCGAAAGGCTTGTTCTCTTCTCATTGGTGCACGTGTAAATATGTCGGTTTTGCACAATCGAACAGGCATCGGTCACGTGCGAAATGGACATGGAGCCTTGATGGTCTTCTTTTCCCCTTCTAAGTATATGTCGTCAGCCTTGGTAGATTTTTGGTTAGGCTGATACGTCTGTCTGGCTCTTATTCGTACCCGTTTCGGGATCGGCCATAGAGCCTCTCCTTCTCCTATGTCCGTCCGCCACTACGACTGACCATCGGAGCAGGAGGGAATTCTGGCAACGTAAGCCTTGCGTACGCTCATTGTCATAGTGCTTCTCGGCTTTAATCATGAGGTCGTTGTTTTAGCGCAATCTGAGTGCTCGAGATGCTCTTTGCGAACAATATATGATAGGTCAAATGCAGGGGTTTAGCGCGTGTTTAAGAGACTGGGATATGGAGTTGAAAGGGACTGCATGCTCGGTGATTCTACGTAGGATTGCGAGCACCGGGGAGGCGTATGTTACGTTATTCATACATGAGCAAAAGCTTAGGTGGGACGTGCTAGGGACAGCCGAATCAGTGGTTTCTTAATAGATGGACACATGAATTTGGGCCTAGTGGGCAAGGTCTTCGCGATCAGACGTCATACAGATGACTTACAACTCTTCCTGGAGAAAGTTTCGACCGCCATCATCGCCAAGTTCCCCAACCATGGTACCTTTCTCTTCATCGACATCCATCATACGGTCAATGATCAGGCGCGCCACATTCTTTCCCATCAGAGCGTTGGTCTCCATGGTGGAGATGAAGCTCTCCATACCTGATTTGTGAAGATCTTGTCAGAACCGTAGTTGGGCCTTCGTACTGCAGAACTGAAAGGCCACATACCTGAAGTGTAGTATAGCCCGTCGCGGATGACAGGGTCTTGGAAGGTAACGCGGGGAAACCCCTTGGGGTATGATTGGAAGACGTGTGGGTAGTACCACGAGATGGGCTCGACGGCCTCATGGGCGGCCTCCTGCTCTGTGCTTCCGATGAAAGTATCTGGGACCTTGACTCCGAGGAGATCACTTGGAAGTCTGTTAGAGAGAGACCGGATAGCAAGTGTATGCAAAGAGAGACCGCGTACCTCAGGAGCTCAGGAGTCACTCTCTCAGGCGAGAATATCTTGTACAAATATTCAAGCTTGCCTGTCCTTGGGTTCCCCACCCTCCTCAAGGTACTGATGCTGTAGAATCCGGCTTTGCCGGCTCCCTGAACTCCAGAAGTAGGCCCCTCGCCGTCAGCCAGCGTTGTCAACACCGTGGCTGGTCTCTTTTCTGGGGAGACCTTGAAATAAGCCGGGCTCAGCTCGAATGGCGAGGTGAAGATGGTGACATGCAGCGTGATGTATGGGATCTCATCGATGGCGTCCTCTAGCACATTGTTGGAGGTGGTGATCTTGCTGAACTGGTACGGCGTGGCAACAACGACGTCATCGAAGGCGACGTCCTGTGTTTGCTCAACTGCAGCGGAGTCGCCCGATGACTGCGTCTTCAGGATGTATTTCTGACCCGACGATGGAGCATCTGCCTCCTCGATATCTATGGCCGTGACCGATGTGTTTGGGAGAAAGGTTGCGTGAGATGCCTTGACCATTTCGTCAAAGATCCGCCAGTTACCGCCCACAACGGACATGGCTCCTTCAGGAGCTGTGGAGACCATGGTCTCCAGACCGTGGATGTGAGCAAGATTGGAGGCATAGTTGACTCGAGTGAGTGCCTGGATGAACTCGTAGCTGAGGAGATCCGGGATCTGGCATTCATCAGCACCCAACATTGTTACTGCCATAGAACAGATGAAGATACCTTGTTCTTCTGCAGAAACTCCTCTCCAGTCAAGCTCGTCTCATCCAATAGCTCGAGCTCGTACACCCTCTGGGTCAAGGACTTGAAGGGGAAGTAGGGTGGCTCGTAGAGGTTGAGGAACTTGGCAATAGTCTTGTGCATGAGCGTCTGGGATTTCTTCAGAGCAAAGTAACCGTAGCGCCAGACCAGCCTGGCCTTGGTGTACCATTCAGAGCGGCTGCTGTCAATGGTGAAGCGGATCTTGTCGCCGTCCCAGAAGACCATGATGCCACCAACGCCATCTTCCTCGCGGGTGGTAGTCTCGAGGCCGAATTCGCGTGTGGCATTGTACAGGATGGCATTCAGTTCTATGAAGATAGAGGCACCGAGCTCGACGCTCTCCGGCAGACCGGCGATGCCAAAGGGCTGGATCGTGAGGGTCCGGCCCCCGATCCGATCCGTCTTCTCGAACAGGGTAATGTTCACGGCGAGGTCATGCTCTTCGGCGTACTGCCTTAGGTAATACGCGGCGGACGAGCCGGCAGCACCAGCACCTGTCCCGATGTAAGCCTCGTGCCATTACCGCAACCGTGATAGAGCGTTTGCTTCGTGGGCCGAGGACCAGTAGAGAGGTAGACTCCTCTCGCACTAGGTCTAGGGTACGCACCTATGATTGCTATGTTTCTTACTTGCTGGGGTTTGAGAGCCTGTTCTGCTCTTGCGGATGCGGGTAAGACATCAGCTCCTGATATTGCCGATGCTACCGAGACCGCAGCTAGGATGAGCCTTTGCAGCCTCATGGTACCGGCGCTCTTTCTGTCAGTAAAGGTCAATAACCGATTGTGAGCTCGCCGGTGACTCGACGAAGTGTATCTCTAAACTGTTTCAGGGATGCAGTGAAACCAACGACGAAATCTTTTGAGGCTATTTGGCGATACAAGGCCAAACGAGCATCGTTCAAACATCGAGCCTCACTGTTACTTCTACTGTCAGGCGTGATTTACTCCATCAAGTGAGCAGAGGGTAACGAGGAACGCTTGGGATGGCGCTGTTAAGGCGATACGTAGATTACTGTTGTCTCCCAACTTTAGTGAGAGTACCCCCTAACTCCATATTCCAAGTTGCCATTCGCTGAAGCTCCCCCGTTTCAGCCCCACCAAAGCTGGCAGCTGCTGACGGAACAACAGCAGCCTGCCATGCAAGGCTCTCGAAAAAAGTTCAAGGAGCAGCAGAAGCGGAATCGCGACTTTGAGCTTGCAGCTTCATTTGCAAATCACCCCTCCCACCAATCCCAACAACAACAACAACCCACCTGACGGCGCTGTATCTACCTCTTTCTTCCGTTGCGCTTATCATACAAAACCGTCGTCATGTCTGCAGCACAGCTCCTCAACCCGAAAGCCGAGTCGAGAGTAGGCATCTTCCCCTCGAACTATCCTTGCATGACCGACGTATTTTGGCTGACCATGTCCACAGAGGCGGGGTGAGGCCCTACGGGTCAACATTTCTGCCGGCGAGGGTCTGCAAGAGGTGTTGAAGTCGAATCTGGGCCCCCTAGGGACCATCAAGATGTGCGTCGTCCTTGTCATCCTAGTGTACCTCGTTGGGAATCCCGTTAGGCTAATCATGTCATGACTTTCTCTCTAGGCTGGTGGACGGCTCTGGACAGATCAAGCTCACCAAGGATGGCAACGTCCTCCTACGAGAGATGCAAATACAAAACCCCACGGCGGTTATGATCGCGAGGGCAGCGACGGCACAGGACGATATCTGCGGTGATGGAACGACATCAGTGGTGCTGCTGGTCGGCGAGCTGCTGAAGCAGGCAGACCGCTACATCTCAGAGGGCCTCCATCCGCGCGTGATCACAGACGGGTTCGAGATTGGAAAGAATGAGGCGCTGAAGGTAAGTACCGTGTCACATCACGGGGCAGAAGAACAGTGGCGGTCTAACCTGGTGTTCATCAGTTCCTCGACGAGTTCAAGCTCCCCAAGGAAGTCGACCGAGAACTCCTCCTGTCCGTCGCAAGGACATCCCTCGCCACCAAGCTCAGCGGCAGTCTCGCACAGAAACTCACCCCCGACATCGTCGACGCCGTGCTCGCCATCTACCAGGCCCCCGCGAAGCCCGACCTGCACATGATCGAGATCATGAAGATGCAGCACCGGACCGCCTCCGACACCCAGCTTATCCGCGGCCTGGCCCTCGACCACGGCGCCCGGCACCCCGACATGCCCACACGGGTAGAGAACGCCTTCATCCTCACGCTGAACGTCAGCCTGGAGTACGAGAAGTCCGAGATCAACTCCAGCTTCTTCTACTCGAGCGCCGAGCAGCGCGACAAGCTAGTCGAGAGCGAGCGCCGCTTCGTCGACGCCAAGCTGAAGAAGATCGTTGAGCTGAAGAAGGAGGTGTGCGGCAACGATCCGAAGAAGAACTTTGTCATCATCAACCAGAAGGGCATCGACCCGCTGTCGCTCGACGTGCTGGCCAAGAACGGCATCCTCGCCCTCCGCCGTGCCAAGCGCAGGAACATGGAGAGGCTCCAGCTCGTGTGCGGCGGCACGGCGCAGAACAGCGTCGAGGACCTGTCTCCTGAGGTGCTGGGCTGGGCGGGCCTCGTATACGAGCAGCAGCTGGGCGAGGAGAAGTACACCTTCATCGAGGACGTCAAGGACCCCAAGAGCGTCACGCTGCTCATCAAGGGCCCCAACACGCACACCATCACCCAGATCTCGGATGCTGTCCGCGACGGTCTCCGCAGTGTGTACAACATGATTGTCGACAAGAGCGTCGTCCCAGGCGGAGGTGCTTTCCAGATCGCGTGTGCGGCGCACCTGAGGAGTGATGCCTTTACCAAGACGGTCAAGGGCAAGGCTAAGTGGGGTGTTCATGCGTTTGCCGATGCGCTGCTCATCATTCCCAAGACGCTGGCTGCGAACGCTGGACATGATATCCAGGAAGCTAGTGAGTATCCCGTGCCCTGACTTTTGTGTGCCGTCAGATTTCTAACATATCATCCCTCCAGTTGCCCAGCTGCAGGACGAGTACGCCGAGGGCAACGTCGTCGGTCTCGACCTGGCAACCGGCAACCCCATGGATCCGGAGTTGGAGGGCGTGTATGATTCCTTCAGGGTCCTGAGGAACTGCATCGCTTCGAGTGCGAGCATAGCCTCCAACCTGCTCCTGTGCGATGAGCTGCTCAAGGCCAGGCAGATGGGCAGGTCAGGCGGTCCGGGTCCGGGTATGGATGGCCCTGAGGAATAAGGGTGCCTAGATGACGGGGAAGCTGGTTCGGTTTATGTGTCGCGGGTGCTTTCTGTAAGATACCATCATACCTCGCTTAGACCCGGGACGAATGATACGACAATGGAGCACCTGGCGGCTGTTTTTAACTCTCATACGTGATATCGCTTGTCTAGGACCCAAATCATATCTTCGAAAAGGCCCCCTTGAAGTTGACGCTATTGTATATGTCGTCTCTGCATTTTACAACCCATAGCCACAAATAGTCAGAACTCCCCTCGTCTAAGTCTAGATATTGCTTGCCGTAGGGTAGCCAGGCAAATCTGTTATCGCAGATAAAGCAATTCCCCGCCAAAATTTGTCCCAAAAACTTCGACCCCACATCGAGAGATATCGACCCTTGGACCAGACCAAGCTCCTCCAAGTTGCAGACCATACCATTCCTCCTACAACTTAAACAGCTCCATAGGACAAATATGGCGCCCTATGACAGTGACTCCGACGACGGCTACGACCCGCAGGACTACACCGAGACCGACGTGCTCCTGGGCTACGTATCCAAAGACCCCAAGGGCGAAACAATAAGTCGTCTCGGCGGACGACCGGTATGCTTCTACACTTCCCTCCTTTCCTCGTCCCGGCTACCCTCTCTTCTATTTACTAACCATTCTTCTTCTTCTCCCACTAGGCATGGCTAGACTCCAACCCCGCCTCCCTATCCCTCGCGAAATGCAAATCCTGCAAAGACCCCATGGTCCTGCTCCTCCAGCTCAACGCCGAGCTGCCCAAGCAGTTCCCCACCCACGAGCGGCGGCTGTACGTGTTTTCGTGTAGGAGGAAGACGTGTCGCCGGAAGGAGGGGAGTATCAGGGCCATCAGGGGGGTGAGGGCCAGTGCGGACGCGCCGGTAACGAAGACCGAGGAGAAGAAGGAGGAGAAGAGGGAGGAGAAACCGGCTGTTAGCACGGGTCTGGGGGAGAGTCTGTTTGGGGTCAAGGGGCCTGCGGGCGGCGGGGGGGTGAATCCGTTTGCGAATCCGTTTTCTACGGGGTCGTCGGGCGCGAGCAACCCGTTTGCCAAACAACCCAAGCCCGTGCAAGGTACGGTTACGGAGTCCACGGCGCGGACAGAACCCCCGACAGAGACGACGACGACGACGGCGGAGAAAGTGGGCGAGGCGATAAAAGCCCTGCCCAAGACCTTCGCCGAGACGCTCAACCTCAACAACACCCAGCCCGCGGCCGGGCCACCGCCACCACCCGAGCCGTGGCCCGAGGAGTCGGCTCTGCCGCCGCCGTACCCCGTCTCCTGGATATCGGACGCCGAGTACGAGGTCCTGGAACCGACGTCGCTGCCCAAGGTGCCGCAGGCGACGACGGTTATGGACGTGGATTCCGGCGAGGGGTCTGGTTCGGGCGGGAAGGAGGACAAGGAGGTGTTCGAGAGCACGATGGACAGCGCGTTCCAGAAGTTCGCCGACAGGGTGGGGCAGAACCCGGAGCAGGTCATTCGGTACGAGTACGGCGGGCAGCCGCTGCTTTATGCGAAGGGGGACGAAGTGAGTAAGGTCCTTGGGGATGCCGGGGAGGCGGGGAAGGTTAAAACGGCAAGGGGCATGCCGAGGTGTGGGAACTGTGGCGCCGGCAGGATCTTCGAGGTGCAGCTTATGCCGCACGCTATTGAGGAGCTTGAGAGTGAGGAGGATGGGTTGGATGGGATGGACTGGGGGACGGTGATTGTGGGGGTTTGCGAGAGGGATTGTACGGAACGGGGCCAGAGGGCTGGGGAGGCGGGATACCTGGAGGAGTGGGCCGGGGTGCAGTGGGAGGAGCTTACTATGAAGCGGTAGTCTAGGCGCAAGCATGCACAACAGAGAGAGAGAGATGCACTTGCGGGAGGAAGCAGAAGTATCAGAAGCCAGCGATATCATTCCATTCCTGCCGTTGTAGAACCGTTAACGCCGTGGCACTTTTTTTTGCCGCCAGATGCAGAAAGGCCCCCTTTCAAGGTATGTAAGGCTTCCAGCACGAAAGACAGAGTCTATCCCTCCTCCAATCAACTACACAACCGTGACATCTAAGCCGCCTCCTCCCATGCCCTCCTGATGACGCGCGCAAACATATCGATGTTGACATCCTCCCTGATCTCCGCCTTCTTGGCCTCGTTCTCGGGGTTCCGCGGGATCTGCACCAGCCCGCCGTCGGCCACCTTCCACCCGCACACCTCGGCGACGTACTTGCGCGCCTCGGCCTCGTCGCTGATGCCCAGCCAGGCCTCGAGCACGCCGATGTCGACCTCGCGGAAGGCCTGCGACACGAGCTGGGCGATGCGCACGCGGATCATGTCCTCGAAGCCGGCGATGTCGGTGGTCAGGTCGGCGTACAGGTCGTCGCTGTCCATGGTGGCCCAGAAGCGGGCGTACTGGGCGCCCTCGAGCTGGGCGTTGAGGGCGCGCAGCTTGGAGACGGCCTCGGCGAGCTCAGAGGTCGGGCCGCCCGAGGCGGAGGGGTTCGCGATGGAGGGGGAGAGCAGGTGGAGGGCGAGGTCGAACTGGGGGGAAGGGAACTGGGTCATGCATTTTACGAGGATGTTGGTTATGGCTTCGTCCTTGATGCGGTCGGGGTTGAGTTGGTAGCTGTTTGTGTTTTACCTTGTCAGAGATATTGCACACCCAGGAGGTAGCGGATGGAGGGGGAGAGGAAGATGCATACAGCTTCAGGAGCGCCCGGTTGGCGTTGGCGTCGCAGAACTTCTCCTCGCACTGCTGCTGCAGGTACTGCTCCAGCGTGCCGGCCGCTTCGGGGTTGTACCGCTCCAGGCCGTTGATGATGTTCCTGATAAACTCGGGCCGTTCTTGGGGGTCTTCGCCGTTCATCTTGGGCGATCTGTGGTGGTGGTGGTGGTGCCTGGGGGTGGTTGTCTTTGTCGGATCCGGGGCGTTTCAAACAACAATGGTGGGGAGGTCGTCGTCGTCAACTTTGGGCTTGAGATTTCGAAATTGTGATGGTGGGGTCCAGGAAGTTTGCAGTTCGTTGTGTGCGGAAGACGCTAGTTCTCTAGAGGACTAGCTTGGTGTGACAAAGAGGTGCCCTTACCAGCCACAATTTGGTCAAGCCACACTTCATCCTGGTGCAGCGCTGTAAGCCACGGCGTCATTGAAGCCGAGACATCAACAACTCTCTCTCACACATACAGAGGCCGTTCGTACAATTCTTCATTCTCCTCAGAATGGGATACCATGGCCAGTCCGGCAAAGAAACGGAAGCTCAATAGCAGCTCCAAGCAGTCAGCTCTGCCCACTAGAGGCCTCGAGTACTTCTTCGCCAAGCAGCAGAAGAATGGACAGTCTGGGTTGGCAGCAACAGCAGCTGAAACCGCAGACGGTGACATCGAGAACGGCCAGACAGGAACGGGCAACGAGAAGCTGACAGATGAGGAGCTGGCCCGTAAACTACAGGCCGAATGGGACAATGAAGCACGTAACGGGCAGGTTATAGACCAACACCAACAGCCAACCGCAACTGAAGTACAGCCTCCATCGGATGCTGTAGAGAGTGTAGAGGCACCAGAAGCAGTGCAGCCTCCCTCAGACAACAAATCCGAGACGCCGGCCTTACAACTCGACCAGGGCAAGAAGACACTCTCACTCTCATCCGCAGCAGCAACGGAAGACGTCGCTGCTGCATCACTTCCCCTTGACGAGAGCCCCCTCACTTTCGAACCCTCCAATCACATCCCCGCTCTCCAGGAGTCCTGGTCAACAGATGGCGGAGATGCGTCATACGCCCTCCTAACCCGCTGCTTCGTGCTCGTCAACGGCACTAGCAGCCGCATCAAGATCGTCGACACCCTAGTCAACTGCATCCGTCTCCTCATCGAAGGCGACCCGGGCAGTCTCCTACCGGCAGTATGGCTAGCAACCAACGCCATCTCCCCGCCGTATGTCTCCATGGAACTCGGTCTCGGCGGCTCGGCCATCTCCAAGGCGCTGAAGAACGTGTGCGGTCTTGACAACAGGTCGCTGAAGAGCATATACGACAGGCTCGGCGACCCGGGCGACGTCGCCTTCGAGGCGAAGAAGAAGCAGAGCTTTACGCTGCGGAAGCCGAAGCCGCTTACTATCAAGAGCGTGTACCAGTCGCTCGTCAAGATCGCCACTACTCAGGGAACAGGGAGCGGAGAGATCAAGCAGCGGATTGTCGACCGGTTGCTACAGGATGCGAGAGGTGGCGAGGAGAGCAGGTATATTGTTAGGACGCTGTGTCAGCACCTCAGGATAGGGGCCGTGAAGACGACTATGCTTATCGCCTTATCGAGGGCGTTTCAACTGTCCCGACCTGCCGGTGGGGAGTTTCCGACGAGGGGCCCCAAAGATCTGGCTAAGCTGCGCAAGGAAGAGCTCGCCGAGGTATGGGCCAGGGGCGAGGAGATCGTGAAGGCTTGCTTCGCCCGGCGTCCGAATTACAACGACCTGGTCCCTGTGTTGCTCGAGATTGGAGTATGCGAGGAGCTGGTGATCCGGTGCAATCTCACACTGCATATTCCGCTGAGGCCTATGTTGGGAAGCATCACGAGGGATCTGTCGGAGATGCTCACGAAGCTTCAGGGCCGGGATTTTGCCTGCGAATACAAGTACGACGGCCAAAGGGCGCAGGTCCACTGTGACGCCAAGGGGAAGGTTTCCATCTTCTCAAGGCATCTGGAGTTGATGACGGAAAAATATCCCGATCTTGTTGCCCTGGTACCCAAGATCCGAGGAGAGGGCGTTGAGAGCTTCGTCATGGAAGGAGAAGTCGTTGCCGTCGACCGCGAGACAGGGGAGCTAAAGAACTTCCAAACGTTGACGAACCGTGCTCGAAAGGACGTTGAGATTGGCAGCATCACTATTGATGTCTGTCTCTTCGCTTTTGACCTGATGTATCTGAACGGTCAACCGCTTCTTGACCGGTCGTTCCGAGAGCGGCGGGAACTGCTGAAGTCCCTGTTCGTCGAGATCCCTCACCACTTCACGTGGGTGAAGAGCATTGATGCGACTTCACAGGACTCGGAGACTGTGCTGGAGTTCTTCAAGTCGGCTATCGATATTAAGTGCGAGGGGATTATGGTGAAGATATTGGATAACCTGCCTGACCTGGACTATACCGCTGGCGGTGATGCAGAGACGGCACAAGCCGCGGAGTCACGCGCCGTGACGAAGAAGCCAGCGAACGGCAAAGCAAAGGGAAAAAACAACGGTACCGCAGACAAGGACACCTCGGAGAAGAAGAAGAGCCGCCGCAAGCCCCTCCTGGCAACCTACGAGCCGGACAAGCGCCTCGACTCCTGGCTCAAAGTCAAGAAAGACTACAACTCCAGCTTCGAAACCCTCGACCTGATCCCCATCGCGGGCTGGCACGGGCAAGGCCGCAAAGCGAAGTGGTGGTCGCCCATCCTCCTCGCGGTGCGCAACGAGGACACCGGCAGTCTCGAAGCCGTTTGCAAGTGCATGTCCGGCTTTACGGATCCGTTCTACAAAGCCAACAGGGGGTTCTACGACGACGGCGAAATCGGCGGGGAGCCGAAGAACGTACTGGCTAAGAAGCCGGGGTACGTCGAGTACGCGGGGCACCCGGACGTGTGGTTCGAGCCGCAGGAGGTGTGGGAGATGGCGTTTGCAGATATCACGCTTAGTCCGACGTACACTGCGGCTATCGGGCTCGTGAGCGAGGATAGGGGACTCAGTCTCAGGTTCCCGAGGTTTCTGAGGAAGAGGGAGGATAAAGGCATCGAGGAGGCGAGCACGAGCGAGTTCTTGGCTGGATTGTGGAGGAAGCAAGAGGCGAAGACTCCTGCTGGCAAGGCAGATGCCGATGTGCTAGATGCAGATGAAGAGGAATTCTGAGACTCTGTCATATTTCCCGGATATTATTTTACGGGTGTGCTTACGAGCATTATCAATCCTGCCACGCCCGGTACATGATTCTTGCGCCATACTTCTCACCCTTCTTCAGCAGCATCTGGTTCTTCCACTCGTCCACATTCGCGGCATTCACATACCGGCTCGGCTCGACGCAGAAACCACTCCGCTTCCCACGAGCGGGCACGCCATCCACGGCGGGGACGTCGATGTACTTCCCAGTGTAGAACTGGAAAGCGGGCTCGGTGCTGAACACCTCGAGGTGGATCTTGGACTCGGGGTGGAAAGCCGAGACGAGTTTCCGGAGAGGCTCGCCCCTAGTGTCGATGGGGACCCTGTCGGCGGCCTCGTTGATGACGAAGCAGTCGTCGATGTCCGGCTCTTCGGCCCCGAGGGTGAAGGGCTTGCCGCCTTGGACCTTGCTAAAGGCCGTCGGCCCGCCGGTCGGGATGCCGCCGTCGTCGACGGGGAGGTAGGTGTTTGTTACGAGGGTAACCTGGGTGCCCTCGATGGTCGGGGCGCCGGTGAGGTTAAAGTATCTGTTGGCTGTCAGCACCGAGTCCTTGGGATGATGAGAAAAGTTGCGAACGCACGAGTGGTTGGTCATGTTAATGACCGTCTCATCCGCACCACCAGTGAGCTCAGCCTCGTACTCAATCCCCAGCACAATCACCTCCATCCCATCCTGCTTCTGCGTGCCGGCGGTGTAAACCACGCTCGCCTCCACAGTTCCGGGAAAACCCTCGTCTCCGTCCGGACTGACGAGGGTGAACTTGACGCTCTCGCCACCGTCCAACTCCCCGCCCTCCTTCAACCCCTCGATCTTCCTCACCCCCACGGGCTTGGGGCCGTCCCAGATCTTCTTGCCCCACCCGACGTTGCCGCCGTGCAGGTTGTTGGGCCCGTTGTTGGCCGCGAGGCTGTAGGACTTGCCGCCGTTGAGGCTGTTGAGCCGGGCGCCGCTGATGCGGTTGGCGACGCGGCCGATGGTCTCGCCGAAGAAGGGGTCGTTGTGCGACTGGTAGAGGGATTGGGAGGGGAAGCCCTGGACGATGTTGATATCGCCGACGCGGAGGGACTGGATTATAGCGCCGAGGGGGAGGAAGGCTATGGGTGCGGAGGAGGACATGTTGGGTAGATGTGATTGGGGGTTGATATGGTAGACTTCGGTCGTGAGTTTTGAGGAGACTCGGAGACTCGGAGACGTGATGATGTCAGGGGACTAGAGTGTCACTGTCTGTTGGTATGTAACTGTATCACAGGTAGGGGAGCACAGGAGTGTCTATCTAGGTACATTAAGAGAGCTATGTACTTCGGAGCGGGCGTTGCTTCTTCTTTATTACACCGGGCACAGTATTCAGCCTATATACCATCAGGATCACGACCCATCTTCATCGCCAACCGGCGCAAATCGATTCGAGCTCTTGGGAATAACGGCGGGGCAGTGGTGGGGTTGGCTGGAGAAACAAAGCTTGTCTTTGCCTGCACTTTAACCCGACAGGAGTGTGGGTTGCGTGCTTCTACGATTATTCAGATCAGACTGGCACTCGGATCAGATTACCCCTAGCAAAGATTAGCTTTAGTTCAGACAAACAGTGCTTACTCTGTCTACGAAGTATTCTGGGATAAAACAATTCCCATGGCAGCGGCCCATGCACATGACAGGGGTTCATCCGATTCAGGCCAGGTGGCAGGCGGGATGGCTTGCAGAGAGTGGAGCCTGCCCGCTAACGCGCGGGGTTCGGACAAGGACCCAGACCCTTGGACTCGAGATCGACTTCGACATGGACTTTGAGTAACAATCATCCGATATCTCAGCAACTTGAACGGACTTGAACACACCACGCCAACACAAAGAAACGACTCCCAACACCAGGTACAAAAAAAGCCAGCCTTTACGCAAGATTCCGCGAGACTCCCGTCCTTGGCTGGCCCCAATGACTCCTACATAGGCTGCCCCTCAGCCGAACCAAAGGCTCCCGCAATACAACGACAGCAACGAAGTATGGAACAACAGGAGGGATACATCATGACGACCGCCGGGCCAGCAGCTGTCTCGACGCCCAAGCGCAAGCGCAGTCAACTCGAGAATGACGACGCCGACGTGCCTCTACTCAACGCATTCTCTCCGGCTGACATCGCCCTCCCGCTATCATCCCCAGCCGACGATGGCGGCACCAGTCCACGCACCAATGTAGCCAATCGATTTCGCAGCCTAGCCATTGGACGACCTAGATCTTTCGCGGAGATCAACTCGCACGCCAGATTCGCACCTCATACGATAGCACCGACAACTGTCATACCAGAGTCGCCACAGCCAAACAGCAAGAGCACGAGCACGAGTAGCGCCACCATGGCAAAAGACGACGACGAACAGATGGATTGTGGTGTTAGGAAGAAGCCGAGAATGTCACAGGGCGAGGACGAGGAGGAGGCTACACGACCACCTACAGAAGACGAGGGTGACCTACCAAACACACCACCTCAACCGAAACCACGCAATAAACCCGCCAAACCAGCACCCACATTCGCCGTTGAGAGGCCGGCCACACCTCCACTACGCAAAGCAACACCACCCGCAACAGACCCAGCCGATGCCACAACGGCCTCAACACCAACAGCCCAGCCAGGTCCGACCACCTTCCAGTGGCCCCCCTCCCCCCCGCCCTCCAGCTCCATCTCCCCCCCGAGAGAGCCCGTAAGCGTCGCCTTCCGAGCGAGCATGACCTGGCAGGAGGACGAGATCACCATTTACGACCCGGACGACTCGGACGACGACGGCACGGGCATCAACGGCATCGGCTTCAAGCCAACCGCCGCGGTGGCGTACGCGAGGGGGGTCAAGCGGAAGCAGCAGCTTGCCGAGTACAGGAAGAGGGAGGAGAGGGAGGCCAGGGCGAGGAGGAGCCAGAGGCGGAGGGGGGCGAGTCCGAGACCGGTCGGTGGGGGTGGGGGTGGGGAGGAGGAGAGGGTGAAGAAGCCGGGAATGGGGGAGCAGGAGAAGAGGAAGGAGAAGGAGAGGAGGAGGGTGAGGTTTTTGGAGGCGTCGGTGGGGACGGCGGCGGTTGCGACGGGGTCTTGAGTAAGACTCCAGAAGACCCTGAGAGGAAGGATTGTGGGAAGCACATTTACACGAACTTGGCTTGGCGTTGGAGCTGGATACGGGCGGTCACGAACAGCTGGTCTTCGGGAATGGAAGGGTATGACTGATGACTTGGAACTGGGACAAGGGTTATGACTGGCTATGGATTTGCGCCTCGGCCTCTGCGATGGGGTCCATGATGATTATGAGGCTTAGGGATCAGGGTTCGACCAAGTGGTGCTATTACCCTGTCGGGACAGGTGTGATAGGATCGCCTTGAATCACGCAAAGGATCAGGGTGCTCCGGCTGCTGGGACAGCCAAGAAAGCACAATAAACGCGGTCTCTTTGCGTTGACAGGCAGATAGCTACGACTTGAACCATCTACAAGTGATTCCGCGTCGGTACGGAGCATCCCTCCCCATGGTGATACATTTACAGTCCGTGTGTTCCAATAACCCCTTAATACAGTCCCCCATCCTACATCATCCCGCTCCCAAATCCACCCACCCAGCCCGCCCTACCAAACCTTCCACCACCTCTTGCTCTGTCGTATCCTCTCCTCCTCCTCCTCCTTCTCCTTCTCCTGCTGCCTCGCCCTCCTCCTCTCCTCCTCCAGCCTCCTCATCTCGCCCTGCTTCCGGTCGTAAACCTCCACCACCCGCTTCATCTTCTCCCTCTCCCTCCGCCTGCTGGCCTGGCAGTACTCGTACTGCAGCACCGCGCCCAGCACGCCCGCGCCCACGGCCCAGTTGGCGGCCTTGGGTACGCCGGACCCCAGGACGAAGCGCAGCGCGCCGACCGCCGCGCCGGAACCGATCCCCGTCAGGAAGCCGTCGCGGCTGCAGGGCGCCTGGTGCACGGAGAGGAAGTCGCCGGCTTTCACGGAGGCCCAGGCGGCGGCTATCGTGGGAGGCGGGGTCGCGAGGGACTTCCGGGCGGCTTCGGCTTCGGCGGTGGTGGGTGTTGGGGCCTGTAAGAGAGATTGTGTCTGCGGGGAGGAGGGAGGTAGGGGGTTGGGAGGTGCCATTGTATGGGCAGGGGGTGAGAGACAGCTCGCTCGATCGAGTGCTGTCAGTCGGTGCGATGTTGGGTATAGCTTGGTTGGATACCGGTTGTGACTGGCTTCGAGTTGGGTTGTTCGAAGGTGGATTGGAAGTAATGGCAAAGGTAGCTATGAGAACAGGAAGCTGGACATACAAATGCCCGGATAACCGCCCAAACCCCCAAGGCTCGATGCGCCTGGCAGAGCTTCAACTTTCTGAATCGAGGTCTCTTTCGGATGGCCCGTGCGCTGCCAGCTCTTCGGTACGTACCATTACTGAACCCCACTGTCCCGCTGCCCGTCGGCGCGTCCAGGTCGCGAATTATTCGGGACGCGGTTTGGCGCGTCACCCGGTAAAGTGGTTTCTGTAAGTGGCCCACTACAGAGCAACCCTTGCCAGAGCAAAGCACAACCGTTTGGACGACACTACACGATCTCTTGTCTGTACACACTGTTACTGCCCCATTCGACGTTCGAAGGGGTCCAAATGAGCAGTCCTATAAGGTCCTTGACGGATATCGAGCCCTTGTGACGACCTCCCGCAGTTTTGATCAAGCGACTTCCGCTCGAGGCATTGCCGCCTCTCCCCTCGATACACAACCTGTCCTTGATCACTTTCCACAATGCCGAACACGCATCTCAACAAGCGACCAACAAAAGGCTTCCGCCGCGGCGGCAAACAAGCCTACCATGGCGCGGGCAGATCTCGGACCTTTGCGGCCAGCTCGAGCGCCCGAGGCGAGGCGACATCGATAGACGAGAAGTGGGAGCGAACAGCGCTGGCGCACCGCATCGACGAGTCCATGGGCTTCGCGCGCTACGAGTCCGGCCGCAAGAAGGAAGGATGGCTCGTCAACGTGCAACCGACTGCCATCGACGACCCTCGCGTTCCGGGAGGTGGAGGCCGGTCTGCGCTGGACTGCTACTTCATTGAGGAGGACGGCGCGACGTTCAAGGCCACGGTCGAGTACGAGCCCTACTTTCTAATAGCCTGCCGGAAGGGCCACGAGATGGAGGTAGAGGAGTGGTGCAAGCGGATACCGGGCGGCGGCGTGGTCAAGAGCGTCAAGAAGGTGGAGAAGGAGGACCTGCAGATGCCCAATCACCTGCTCGGCTACCGGAGGACGTTCTTGGAGCTGCGGTTCTACAATGTGCAGGACCTGTTGGCGGCCAGGAGGGATATCATGCCCATTGCTGAGAAGAATAAGAAGGGCATGGATGCGATGGATACTTACGCTGAGGTTGCCGCGTGAGTACGACTCTTGCCGTGCTGCCAAGACTGAATGCTCACCTGTGCTGCAAAACAGTACGAATGCCGGCTTTGACCTCTTCGACGAAGACTCACGAAGCGACGATAGACGACTTAATCCTTCTTTTCTTGACGCCAGCGATTTCATTGTCGACATTAGGGAATATGACGTCCCGTACCACGTCAGAGTAATGATAGATATGAGTAGGTCGTCACCACATGCCCACCCAGCTGTGAACAACCCTCTAACCAGGGTACAGACATACGAGTCGGCAGGTGGTACTTTGTCGAAGCAAAGCACGGGATTACCACGATCATATGCAACGAGGAACGCCTCGCGATGGCAGATCCCGTCGTCATGGCCTACGATATCGAGACCACCAAGCTGCCCCTGAAATTCCCCGACGCGGCCATTGACCAGGTCATGATGATATCCTACATGATCGACGGCCAGGGATTCCTCATCACCAACCGCGAGATCATCTCCGAGGACATAGCGGACTTTGAGTACACACCCAAACCCGAGTACCAGGGGCCATTCATGATTTTCAACGAGCCTGACGAGAAAGCGGTGCTCGAGAGGTTCTTCCTCCACATCAAGGAAGCCCGACCCACGGTGATCGCCACCTACAACGGCGACTTCTTCGATTGGCCGTTCGTCGAGGCCCGGGCGAGCGTCAACGGCATCGACATGTACCACGAGATCGGGTGGAAGAAGGATGCCGAGGACCAGTACAAGTGTAACTATAGCGTGCACATGGACTGTTTCCACTGGGTCAACCGCGACTCTTACCTCCCGCAGGGTAGTCGCGGCCTGAAAGCGGTCACTGTCGCGAAACTCGGCTATGATCCCGACGAACTGGATCCCGAGCTGATGACGCCCTATGCCGCCGAGCGGCCGCAGACACTGGCAGAGTACTCGGTTTCCGATGCCGTTGCGACATACTACCTCTACATGAAATACGTCCACCCCTTCATCTTTTCCTTGTGCACGATCCTGCCACTTGGAGGCGACGATACGCTGCGAAAGGGTACCGGTACGCTCTGCGAGATGCTGCTCATGGTCCAAGCATACCAGAAGGGAATCGTGCTTCCCAACAAGCACGTCACTCCGAAGGAGTCGTTTTGGGACGGCCATCTTCTAGAGTCGGAAACATACGTCGGAGGTCACGTCGAGAGCATAGAAGCCGGCGTCTTCCGCGCGGATATCCCCGTGAACTTTGCTGTCGACCCCGGAGCAATTGACGAGCTCTTAGGGGATCTGGACGCTGCCTTGGCCTTCAGCATCACGGTTGAAGAGAAGAAGTCACTGGACGACGTCGTGAATTATGAGGAGGTCAGGGACCAGATTGCAGCCAAACTCAGGAACTTGAAGGAGACGCCCAACAGGAGCGAGAGGCCGCTCATCTACCACTTGGACGTCGCGTCCATGTATCCCAACATCATGACAACCAACCGACTACAGCCAGACTCGATGATCCAGGAGTCCGACTGTGCGGCATGCGACTTCAACCGACCCGGAAAGACGTGCGACAGGCGAATGCCGTGGGCTTGGAGAGGCGAGTACCTGCCGGCGAAACGGGACGAGTACAACATGATCAGGCACGCCCTGGAAAACGAGAAGTTCCCGGGGAAGTACCCCAATCAGCCGATGCGGACGTTCCAGGAGTTGCCGGCCGACGAGCAAGCCGGCTTGATCAGGAAGCGACTCCAGCTCTACTCGCAGAAGGTGTACCACAAGATCCACGACTCGACCACCATCGTCCGCGAGGCCATCATCTGCCAGCGAGAGAACCCCTTCTACATCGACACGGTGCGAGACTTCCGCGACCGTCGGTACGACTACAAGGGCAAGGCCAAGGTGTGGAAGGGCAAGACGGAGACCCTGAAGTCCTCGGGCGCTACGTCGTCTGAGATTGACGCGGCAAAGAAGATGATCATCCTGTTCGACTCGTTGCAGTTGGCGCATAAGGTCATTCTAAACTCGTTCTACGGCTACGTCATGCGCAAAGGCTCGCGGTGGTACTCGATGGAGATGGCCGGCGTTACCTGTCTGACAGGGGCTCACATCATTCAGCTGGCCAAGGAGTTGGTCGAGCGGCTGGGACGGCCTCTTGAGCTGGACACGGACGGTATCTGGTGCATGTTGCCCGCCACATTCCCGGAGAACTTCGCCTTCAAGCTGAAAAACGGCAAGAAGATGGTCATCTCGTACCCTTGCGTCATGTTGAATCATTTGGTGCACGCCAAGTTCACCAACCACCAATACCAGACGTTGGTGGACCCCAAAACCTTCAAGTACGAGACTCACAGCGACAACTCCATCTTCTTCGAGGTCGACGGCCCTTACAAGGCCATGGTCCTGCCTACATCCAAGGAGGAAGACAAGAACCTGAAGAAGCGGTATGCCGTCTTCAACGACGACGGCAGCCTGGCAGAGCTGAAAGGGTTTGAGGTCAAGCGGCGAGGAGAGCTCAAGCTCATCAAAATCTTCCAGCAGCAGATCTTCAAGTTCTTCCTCGAGGGCACGACACTTGCCGAGTGCTACGGTGCCGTGGCCAAGGTGGCCAACAGGTGGCTCGACGTGCTGCACAGCAAGGGTGCGACGCTGGCCGACGAGGAACTCATGGAGCTCATCTCGGAGAACCGCAGCATGACCAAGACGCTGGAGGAATACGGCAGTCAGAAGTCGACTTCCATCACGACTGCCAAGCGCCTGGCCGACTTCCTGGGCCCTCAGATGGTGAAGGACAAGGGTCTGAACTGCAAGTTCATCATCTGCGCCAGGCCAAAGCACGCCCCTGTCACCGAACGCGCCGTTCCTGTGGCCATCTTCTCGGCCGACGAGCCGACGAAGCGCGCCTTTCTCAAGAAGTGGCTCAAGGAAGAGCCGGCAGACACCGATCCGCGAGCTCTCCTAGACTGGGACTACTACCTGGAGCGCCTGGGGTCCGTCATCCAGAAGCTCATCACGATCCCGGCGGCCCTGCAGAAGATCCGCAACCCCGTCCCGCGCGTGCCGCATCCGGACTGGCTGCAGCGGAGGATCAACGTGAAGGACGACAAGATGAAGCAGAAGAAGATGACGGACATGTTCGGTCCGCCGACCAAGGGGCCGCTCGCAGACATTACTAATCTTACCACTGGCGACATGGAGGATTTCGGCAACAAGCTGCTCAAACCGAGGGCTGTGGGGTCTATCACCACTGCCTCGCAGAAACCAGCAGCAGCTGCGAAGAGGAAGTCTCCGGAACCTGCAGCAGCCGAGTCGCTGGACCCCATGGCCGCGCTGCCCAAGACAATGCCGTCGCCTAGCGAGGACTACGAGGCATTCTTGGAGTACCAGAAGCAGAAGTGGAAGCTCCAGAAACAGGCGAGGATTCGGAGAAGGCACCTGTTCGGAGAGCGCCGCGGTAACCAGAGCAACATCCAGACGACGCTCCGGAACCAGGCCGAGGTCACGTACAGAAACACGTGGCAGCTTTTGCAGTTGAAGACGACAGACACTCCGGGGCTGGTGCTCGCCCACGTGCTCATAGATGCTAAGATGCACACCCTGAAGATCAACGTGCCGCGCCAGGTGTTCCTCAACCTCAAGGGCAAAGACCTGCCCGACATCGAGGTGGCCGGCTGCCACGTCGAGCAGGTCAACCACACGCTGCCCAACGGCCATCCGTCGGCCCATCTCTTCAAGCTGACTGTGCCCGAGGACATCTACTTCGCCGAGTCGGAGAAGTTCGCCATGCTCTTCAACCACCCCAGCGTGGAAGGCGTGTACGAGAAGCAGCTTCCCCTGAACATGCGGGCCGTGCTTCAGCTGGGCAACCTGTGCACCATCGACGAGAGCCAGCCGGGAGTGCTGGGCAAGGGGTTGGACCACGGCTTCGACCTGTCCAGTCTCATGCGGCCGACGAAGAAGAAGACGTACCTCGAGATGTCGTCGCACATGGCGTACATCTACATCTCCCACATCACGTCGGGAGAGCGACAGATCTTTGGCATCTTCTCGACCGTGGGCGACGAGGCGCACATCGTCATCCTGCACAAGAACAAGGACAGCGGGCAGGACCTGCCGAACGTCGCCAAGCTGTACTCAGAGCTGCTTGGCAAGAGGAAGGAGGAAGAGCAGGACGACGCCTGGCAGGAGTGCTTCCCTTACCAGGAGAAGCTGGCGTTCAAGGTCAAGCAGGTCACAACCCGGCGCAAGGCATTCCTCGAGGTCGGCGACATCGTCAGGAAGATGAAGAAAGACGAGGCGCGGCCGACCATGATGGTGATCCAGTCGTCCCAGCGCAACCTGCTCGTGCACGACATCCCGGTGCTGGGCGAGTTTCCCGTCCTCCCGCTCAAGTACGACCAGGCAGACAGCTCGTTGCCTCCCCTCGGCTGGCAGCTGGTCGTGGCACGACGCCTGGTCAACCACTACCTCGGGCTCGGGTCCTGGATCCTGCACATGACGGCTCTGGCACGCTACGGAGATGTCCCCGTGTGCAACCTCGAGCGCGACGACCCGCGGTTCTTGATCGACGTGGCCTACGCCCGCCGGCTCCAAGCGAACAACGTCGTCCTCTGGTGGTCGCCGGCGCCAAGACCAGACCACGCCGGCTACGAGAAAGACGACGTTGCCGGGCCGCTCGACACGGTCCAGATGCCGTCGGTCAACATCCCGGGCACGTACGCCTCGGTATGCGTCGATTTGGACGTGCGGAACCTCGCCATCAACACCATCCTCACGTCGTCCCTCATCAACGAACTGGAAGGCGCCGACAGCATCTCTTTCAACCCGGCAGCCGACGCCGGCGACGCGTCAGACGGGAACGAGACATTCTTCTCCGAGAACGCATTCGCCAACGCCGGTATCATCGTGCTGCGGGAGATGGTCAAGTCGTGGTGGGCAGAGGCGTGCAAGGGCTCGACCATGGCCGACGTCATGGTGCAGCACCTCGTCCGGTGGGTCGAGTCGCCGTCGTCGTGCCTCTACGACCGCGCGCTGCACTACTACGTGCAGATGATGAGCCGCAAGGCGCTGCTGCAGCTGATGGCGGACTTCCGGCGCGTGGGCAGCCAGGTCATCTTCGCCAGCTCGAACCGGCTGCTGCTGCAGACGACCAAGGCCGAGGTGGGCAACGCGTACGCCTACGCGCAGTACATCCTCAAGAGCATCAAGACCAAGCCCCTGTTCCACTTCATCGACCTCGAGATCAAGGAGTACTGGGACTACCTGGTGTGGTACGACCAGTTCAACTACGGCGGGAAAGCCACGCAGGAGGTGGTGGCCGAGCGCGACGAGCAAGACCTGCAGCTCATCATGCACTGGCAGATGGCCACCTTCCTGCCCATGCGCCTGCAGCCCGTCTTCACAGACTGGGTCGTCGAGTTCATCCAGCTCATGCACGGCATCAAGCGGCCCGCGACGGGGAGCGATCCGACCGCCACCCCGCGACTAACCCAGCTGCCCGCCGTCCGCGGGACCCAAGCCGGGAGCAGCAGCATCGCAGACTCGCCGGCATCTCAGGTCATCCTGGGCAAGTCGTTCGAGCGGCCGCTGAAAAAGGAAATCGCCTCCCTCCTCAACACCCAGAAGCGCGAGCTCCTCCACCCGGAGCTGGCGGGCGACTACGAGTTCCCGCAACTGCCCGGCTCGTACCTCCCCCACCTCTCCCCCTCCACCACCGACCAGCCCGACACGGCAGTGACCAAGGGATCCAGAGGCGGCACGGCCAACCCGGTCCTCGAGCTCGTCAAGTCCCTGATGCAGGTCCTCTCGCTCGACAAGAACATCGCGCTCGAGGCCCGGCTGCTCCGCAAGGAGCTGCTGGCCATGCTGGACGTGCGCGAGTTCTCCAAGCAGGCGGCGTTCCAGAACCCGTCGGAGAGTCTGCTCCTGTCGCAGGTGTCGTGCGACAGCTGCGCGCTGGCGAGGGATCTGGACCTGTGCCGCGACGAGGACCTGTTGCCTGCCACTCCAGGGGGGCCCGTGAATTGGAGGTGCGCGTTCTGCGGGACGGAGTATGATCGAAATGAGATGGAGGAGAGGGTGCTGGCGGGGGTGGAGGCGCTGGTTGTCGGGTGGGCGACGCAGGATGTCAAGTGTGGGAAGTGCGGGTGTTTGAGGGTGAACGAGTTTATGGAGCATTGTACGTGCTCTGGGGAGTGGGGGGAGAGCTTAAAGAGGGAGGAGGTGGTGAGGAGGTTGAGGGTCTATAGGGGGGTGGCGAGGTTCTATGGGTTGAGGATGCTGGGGGATGTGGTTGAGGGGGTTTGGGAGGGGTTGTAGGGGACTTTGCTGTTGAGGGGAGATACTGCATGGGAGTTCAGGGGGCATGTTTTCATGGAAGGGTTATGGAGTTTGGTAGCATAGCACATGACGGGCAGCAATCGATTTGCTTATTGCTGTTATGCTTAGGACGGTCTATGTCTACCTTAGTCACCCCCTCCCACGTTGCCATGAATCAAGTCTAAATGCGAAAAACCATCCATGCTCTTTGCAAGCCACCTCTATCCAGCCCCAAACCCACCGATAACGCCTCTAGTTCAAACCTTGCACCCATATCTTAATCTCGGCCATCCCCTTACGCTCCAGACAGACGACCCTCCCATCACAACCCAAGCATCGCAGCAACCACCACCCCGGCCATTCCCATGGCTCCGGCCACCTCGGCACCCGGCCGCCGCACGACAGCCCCGTTCCCGGAGGAGGCGGCGGTACCAGTCTGCGTGCTCTTCCCGTCCGACGTCGCGGTAGCCAGCGCCGAGGACACCAGGGCCGACGCCGCGCTGACGTCGGTCGAGTTCTTGTCTGCGCTGACTATGCTGCAGAGGCTGGGGGCGTATTTGCGAAGCTCTGTGGGCAGTTGTCAGTCTTTTCTGTTTTTATTTGACCCTCTTCACCTAGTCAAGGTCACAGGTGCGTGTATTTGGAAGACTCACGGCTGATGTCGCTGGGGGAACACCCGCTCCCACTGATGATGCAGGGGCCGATCTTGGAGACGAGGTCGGAGGAGTTGCTGCAGAGGCAGGAGAAGTCGGTGGCTGCGCAGTCGATGGATGTGGCTGCCGTGGCGAGGCAGCCTAGGGCGCAGTGCGGGAGGACGGCGAGGAGGGCCGGGAGGGTGGTTGGTGTGCTGGTTGTGGATGATGTGGTGGTTTGCGCTGCTGTTAGGGGGAGGAGGAGGGAGAGGGAGGTGAGGAGGAGGTTGGGATGCATTCTTCTGGTCGATGAGGTGAAGTGAAGGGGATGAGTTAAAATATTGCGGAAGGCTCGGAGTTGAGGTTATCACGAGTTTGCAGGGTGACCTTGGGAGATAAGTGTCTTGTTGATGACAGAGGTTTCAGTGTGGTGTTTCCGCGACAGCGAGGTTTGAGATGTTACAGTGTTAGGAAGAGACGACCGAAACCCATTTGAGAAACAGAAATTCGGCATCGAGGTCGACGTCAAAGCTCTTAACCGGCTCAGCCTCGACCGTGGCAACACGGCGGGAGCCCCGGCATCTTACATTTTGATACCCGCTCCGAGTGGACTCCACCGGGAACCCAGGAGAAACGACAGCGAAGCTGAACTGCCCAAGCAAGGCCACAGGCATTACTAGTACCTTTGGTGAGAAGCTTATTGGAAATAAGCAATGGCCCTGATCATGGCATGGTACCGTCGACGGTTAGTGATGGTCAAGCCTGCAGCTACTGGCGGGATGCCGCTTCCCGTCTGCAGGTTCCCGTACTTGATGGACACCGGAAGTGCGGAAGCGACGTCGGGACGGTCGGCTTCCACAGCGGCACTGTGGGTACGCGCGATGCTCACCTGGATTTCACCGTGGTAAGATCTCGGTGAGCCTGGTCTCTACCATAGTGGGAGTTTGGTATCCTCTATTTGTTTTGCTTCATAGTTTTGCTTCACTTGCGGGAAATGATGCAACAAGAAAAAGAGATTCTCGGTTTGAACTTTAACTCTCGTCGACCAGTCGGTCCATCCCGGGATTCATGGCGTCTTCTCCTCGATATTCGACGCCGCTGGCTCGAGCAGGTATTTTTACGTTGCGGCGCACGGACACGAGGGTCTAAGTCCAGTACAGACGACGAGACTGCCCTGTTCCCCAGCATTTACTGTCTCGAACGCAATACCTCCTCAAGACCTCTGTTACGGACGTTAGTGCCAAGCCTTCGAGTCCGGGTCGAGATCTGCAAAGTAACGGCGGCTAAGCTCCCGGGTCCCAAATCGAAACCACTCCCCGGTCATTTAAATAACTTGCTCAATCCCCCTCGGCCCCTCATACTATTGTCGTGTGTTGACATGAACCTTCTCAGCTAGGCGACCGTGTGGGGGTCGATTACTGAAATGTCGCAATGGGTACATTTACACACGACCGCCTGTAGGGAGGAGAATGAGTGCATGACTTCACGGGCAATAGACGCGGTAGCGAGCCATCTATACCCCGGACGTAGCTCTAAACTATCAGCGCCGATCAGTCTTCAACATCTGCCAATATCACCCGACACTGGAAGCATATGGACGTTCTGAACCCGACTGCTGAGTAGTTGAAGGCCACACCCAACGTCCTCTGCACGAAGGCAGGCTTGTAAACCATCCCCGGTCTACTCCTTTGCTTCGATCATGCGCGGCCTGGTCGCTCACAGCGTCTCTCTCGCTCTCCTCTGCCTTCTCCATGATGTTGTCGCAAGCCAGCACGGCATCATTGGCTTCGGCATCACGCTGTACCCCGACCTCTGTTGCCAGGCATGTCACGACTCGCTCTCCTCCCTCTCCCTGAGATGCACCGTCTTCGACACCGCCGGCGATGACATGCCGGAGATGGATATGGGAGACATGGGAATGGACATGGGCACGACCAGCGACGACTGCCGGGCTTCCAATACCCCATGGCTGCAGACAATGGCGTACTGCATCCAGCAGAAGTGCACCGCCGTAGGATATCCCGCCGACAAACAAGCCGAGTGCTTCAGCGTCCAGGCCGTTGCTGGAGCGAGCGAACCGACATTTCAGAGCAGCCTTCCGGCCACAGCCCCAACCGTCGAGCTCGCTGCGGATGACATGTGGCTGAATGAGACGAGTCTGGTCAACAGTGATCTCTATTCATCTAACTACGGCTCCGTTGGCGAGTTCAAAAGAGAGGAAGTTCTTCACTCGAGATATGCGTAAGTCTGACCCCTTGAAGCTGGCTACATATTTGGCTTCGAGGTGATTGGAGGCTAGGAGACGGCATGGCTGATTTGTACTCTTCCAGATTGGTCGACTACTTCCTCGTGATCGGTCTATGCATCGTTGCCGGTGTTCTTGCCCAGGTCACTAGCAGAGTCTCTGGCATACAGCAGCGGCTCCAGGCTTCCAAGTTCATCGCAGGTATTCGAGAGCACATCACCCTCCCTGCTCTATTTGAATCCCGGCGCCTCCAGCCGCTTCCCGGAAACGCGGGCTACGTGCCCGGTCGCGCTCTCAGCATCTCGATCGCGCTCTTCATCGTGCTGAACGTCATCTTGTCTGCCGTCTCCTTCCGGAGCTTCCAACCGAACGTGTGGTTCATGTCTTCCGGGTTTGAGTTATGCGAATATGTCGGAAACCGAACCGGCGTCCTCAGTCTCGCCAACATGACAATCGCCATCCTGTTCGCGGGCCGGAATAATCCCCTGCTCGCAATAACTGGCTGGAGCCAGACCACTTTCCTGACCTTGCATCGCTGGGTCTCTCGGGTTGCCACCGTGCAGGCGGTCGTGCATTCTATCGTCTACACGCTGGCGTATTTTGAGCCCGGCTACGAGGGCGCCTCGGCATACGCTGCGAAAGCGAAGGAACCTTTCTATGTATGTCTGATTGATCCTCTGTGTCCGAGTTACCAGTCTCCTTGAGTAGGGAGCGCTAACGAACTTCTGACCAGTACTGGGGAATCATTGCTACGATTGCCATGTGTCTCGTCGTAGCATTCGCTTTCCTGCCGCTTCGCATCGGCTTCTATGAGACGTTTCTCGCCTTCCACATTGTACTCGTCGTTCTTACCTTGGTTGGATGCTGGTACCATCTCGTCCCCCACTTTGGACACGACTTCGGATACGAGGTGTGGCTCTACATTGCTTTTGCCTTCTGGGCTGCCGACCGTCTCGCCAGGCTTGCGCGCCTCGCAATCTACAGCGGTTTTGACAGTTCCAAGGCGGTTGTTGAGGCCATCCCAGGGACCAACGTCCTGCACATAACCGTCTTTCCCCGGACTAGCGCTGGCTTCGGTCCGGGACAGCACAGCTTCCTCTACTTCGTCGGCCTGGGCAAGTTCTGGGAGAGTCATCCCTTTAGCGTCGCCGGCTGGAGCCATGGAAACGGACCGTCACCAGGGTCTGCAGTGTCGTCTCAACTCTCGAGGGCCGCATCCGGGACCGATGTCGGTGAGCAGGAGAAGCAAACATTTGGCGTTGAGACAAAGGCACGTGATGCGACTCTTCCATCCGACGGCAATAGTGGCCGCGCATCCCTGCACTTCCTGACCAGGGTTCACACCGGTGCTACTGCTACTTTGCAACGACGCCTCCATTCTTCTGCCTCCTCCAGCTCGCTTGGTGAATCACCAACACATCGGATTGAAATCGCAGTGTATAATGAGGGCCCGTATGGAGGTCACCGGACAACGCTGCTGCCATTGTATACCGCAGATACCGTCCTGTGCCTAGCAGGCGGCATAGGTATCACCAACGCGCTGGGGCATCTTCAAGAGTTCGCCGCCACGAAGAGCCTCCAGCATACCACGCGCGGCGATAGTCGCGAGGCAAGGCGCCGCGGGATGATGAGCCGCGCAAGCCGCTTCATCCTCGCATGGACCGCGCGAGAGATGCCTCTTGTCCGCCACATCGAGCGGAACATGCTGGCGGACATCGAGGGAGTCGAGTACTCCTTCTGGTGCACGGGATCCAGTGCTGCCGATGGGGACTTTGCCTCTCCCTCCGCACATGAGGACCAGGGCGCTGCGGGAGCAAAGGCCGTGGCGGTGACGGCGGGGAGGATGGACCTGAGGTCTGTGATCCGGTCCGCTGTGGAGCCTGGACGCCGGACGGCCGTCATGCTCTGCGGGCCGGGCGCCATGGCGGATGCGGCGACGAACGAGGTCGTTGCGTGTGTGAAGGATGGGTTTGCGGTCCAATTGGTTGTTGAAGCATTTGCTTGGTAGCGTGTATGCGACCTACTTGTCTCCGTGTCGGTTGAGTGATGCTGAGATGCAGCGGCAAGGGTAGCGTCAATTTCCGGAGTTACGTCCCGAATGTAGGGTATGGGCCGTCGCCCAAAGGACATGGGCACACTTCTGTGACAAAATGTTGAGGTTGTCCATGACAGGGCGATACACTGCGTTTTGGTACGGCCATCGCCGGAAGCTTGGCCATTTTCGGTTGCAAGGAATCAGCGCAAGTTAAGGTTCATGCACCCCTCGTGACGGTCTTTGTTATATCCCACCCCCGAATATTGTCGATCGTGGTCAGACATTTTGTGATAGAATTCTTTGATGCCCGGTATTCTCGGCGTTCATTGGCTGGGCAACGTGCTTTTGGCCGCTCGGCTGCAGGCATTGCATTCCCCGGCGCTATCGCCCATGCACGCCGGCCACGTCAGCGGCGCAGCAAGTGGATCTGGCCGGGGGGATGCCGAAAATCGTCGTATTAAAGTCCCCCGACCTGCCCGTCGTTCCCAATCACTGCTACAGATAAGGCGAGATGCTGTTCCCCCGACCTTTTGAAGGGTCTTGAAAATGGAAACGGCTACTCAACCGCCCGGTGAGGCACCAGTTCTGGAGCCAGACCCGAACGTGGGAGCTGATGATAACAATGACGCCGATTCGGCCGTCGACTCGGGGAGCGTGACTTCATCTACAGACTCCCTGACAGATAGTATCTACGACTACCGGAAATTGCACGGCCGGCCGTACCAAAAGTCGGAGACGACAGAGTACTGGGCGCCAGTGGACGACACGCAAAATGAGGGGCTCGACATCATACACAACGTCCTCCTCATGTCTATGGACGACCAGCTGACTTTTGCGCCTATCGGGGACAACCCGGGCAACGTGCTGGACGTCGGCACGGGGACGGGCATCTGGGCCATCGACTTTGCGGACCAGTACTCGTCCGCCGAAGTAACGGGCACCGACATCAGCCCCATACAGCCGCGGTGGGTGCCCCCCAACTGCCGCTTCTTCATCGAGGACTGCGTGCTCGACTGGACGTGGCCGCCCGACCGCTTCGACTTCATCCACCTGCGCGCCATGTACGGGTGCATTCCGGACTGGGAGGCGCTCTACCGGAAGGCGTTCAAGCACCTGAAGCCCGGCGGCTGGTTCGAGGACGTCGAGATGGACGTCAAGATCGAGTCGGACCACGTGTCGATCCCCGACGACCACATCTTCAACAAGTGGGCCGACCTGTTCTACCAGGGCGGGGACAAGATGGGCCGCTCCTTCACCATCTCGCAGGGCCACACGATGAAGGAGCTCATGGAGAAGGTCGGGTTCGTCGACGTGGTCGAGAAGAAGATCAAGATCCCGCTGCACGGCTGGCCCAAGGACCCGAGGCTCCGCAACGTCGGCCTGCTGGCCCAGCTGGCGCTCGATCAGAGCCTGGACGGGTTCGGCACCTTCATGCTGACCCAGATCCACGGCTGGGATCCCACGCAGGCCGCCGTATACATCGCCAAGATGCGCAAGGAAACAAGGAAAGCGTCAAACTGCCCGTGGTACATGACGTAGGTTGCCCTGTTTTTCTGGGGCCTCTGCATTAGACCTGCTTGTTGCTAATGATGGCTAGCACTGTCGTGTATGGACGAAAACCAAAGTCAAAGGACTGAATACAATCTGAGTCTGAGGTAAGTATAGGTAATCTCCCGGATAGGGGATTCTTCCACCTCTGACGGGCTCTGACAAGGTGGGAAATCAGTGAAGCAAGACTCTAGCCAAAGACGTGGGGTTGACTGGGCGAACTTCCATGATAGTGAAGCAGAAGCAACACCGTTCTTTTCCGCTCGGTCAAGTATTATAGGAGACCGTCGAGCTGCAATACGAAGCTTGGCCGAATTGAGTTCGGCGGCTAGACTACATGTACACTGTGGTGCATGGCAGGAGGAGATTCGATTTCTTTTCTCTTGACTCGGAGGGATGGAGAAAGGTAGTGTGGCATGCGCTCCTTGAACAGGGAAGCCTGCCATCACGCTGTCGCTGATTGATAAGTCGAGCGAATTATGGGGTCCTGTAACGGGGAACCGCATATTTACTCCCCATTGAGGGTGCTAATAAACATTCTCAAAATCGCTGCGGCTCAGGGGCTCGACGTGTAACATTGCCGATCATGGAGAAGAAAACCTCGGGCTCGCCCCATGACGGTACAACCTACCAATGCCGACGACGCATGGATGAGGGGGGTAAATCTGCAGCCAAGGTTCTATATTGCGGGTTACATGTAACGTGGATAGGTCCGTGACATATCGAGGAGCGGGTGCGCTGTTTTGAGCAGGTTGTGGAAATGTAGCAGTTACTGGCCTGTACATCGGAGGCCATCATGACTCTTTGTGTGCCTGGTCCTTCGGCTGAAAGTTTCCACCGCTGCGCACAACAGTGCTCATGGGACCAAAGTTGACATTACCCCTTTCCCTGAGGGTGTACTACTGCGGTATGTCCCCTTCCAATCAACTTTATTGTCTAGTGTCCGCCACACAAACCGTGGCTGCAAACGACGGTCAGCACGCATCAATTTCAAGTACACGCATTCGTGGCGCTATGACAGTCACACCGACTCCAAGTCAGTCTTCCGAAGAGCAGTCGCAGCTCACGGTGTGGTGGGAAGAGCCGGAGGACCAAGACCCCGAGAATCCTATGAACTGGCCACCATGGATTAAATGGACCAACATTATCACCATCTCTGTCATCAGTTTCGTGGTGTAGGTGAGACTTGGAGCTGCTGGTAGAGCCCAACCCATCTAACACTAAAATAGACCTCTCATATCGGCCATGCTGGCTCCAGGCGTAGAAATGGTAATGGAAGACTTCAACACGTCCTCCGACACCTTCGCCACGTTCGTGGTATCAATATTCGTGCTTGGTTTCGCCTGTGGACCACTTATGCTCGCGCCGCTGAGCGAGGTCTACGGCCGCGCCCTAGTGTATAATGTGACCAACGCACTCTTCTTAGCCTTCACGATAGTGTGCGGTCTGGCACGGAGCGAGTCGATGCTTTTGGTCTTCCGCTTCCTCTCGGGCTTTACCGGTGTCGCTACCATCACTATCGGATCGGGGACCATCGCAGATCTTATGCCACGTGAGAAGCGAGGTAAAGCTGTGTCTATCTGGTCGGTTGGTACTATTCTGGGCCCCATGGTTGGCCCCATCATCGGTGGCTATGTGACCGAGACCTATGGCTGGCGCTCGATGTTCTGGTTTATTTCGATTGCTGTGAGTCTTCCAAGATGGACCTCTCATACCTTGCGGCGAAGACCCATCATTAATCAGGGGTTAGGTCGGCATCATCACTATCTTCGCCTTCTGTGTACTAAGGGAGACGTATCCCGTAGTCCTGCTGGAGAGAAAAGCGGCCAGACTCCGGAAAGAGACCGGGATTGAACTTTACAAGTCTAAACTTGCATCCGAGATAAGTCCCAGCCGGCTATTCACCCAGAGTATACTGAGACCTTCAAAGATGCTTCTGTTCTGCCCTATTGTCACCGTCATGTGTGCTTACGTTGCGGTCTTGTACGGCACGCTCTACCTCCTATTCTCGACATACTCGTTTGTCTTCAAAGAGGCCTACAACTTCTCCACAACGGCCGCGGGTCTTGTCTTTCTTCCTGGCGGAGTCGGCACCCTGGCCGGGATTCTGTACGTTGGAAACCTCAGCGACAGGAACCTCAGAAGGCAGGCCGCTTCCGGAAAGCCTATCACTCCAGAGACTCGCCTTCCCCTGGTCATCATCTTACCCGGTGCTCTGGCCTTCCCCATTGGCCTGTTTCTCTATGGATGGAGTGCCGAAGCCCGCCTGCACTGGGTGGTGCCCCTGATCGGAACGGCTGTCACGGGGTTCGGCTCGATCCTGCTCTTCGTCGCCATCCAGACCTTCCTGATCGACGCCTTCGAGGAATACGCCGCCAGCGTGATTGGAGCAAACGCTGTGCTGAGGGGTCTCGCGGGCGCGCTGATCCCGCTGGGCGGCTTGAACTTGTATAAGACACTGGGCTGGGGCTGGGGAAACAGCGTGCTGGGATTTATCACTCTGATGCTTGCGCCTGTTCCTTGGGTGTTCAGCTTGTATGGTCCTAGGCTACGCACCCTTCGGGTGAACCAAGTGAAGTTGTGAGACAGAGAGATGGTCAATGCGCTCCTTCTTTAGCAGTTCGATAGCTTATGTATTTGAGGCGGTACCGAAACTATAAGGAGGTGTCCAGGTATCTCGCAAAAATGAAAATGAACATAGCACCAGCTCCTGGAATGCAGGCCTCTCATCCATGCAAGACTTTTGAAAACATGTGTTTGTCGATTGTTCAACCACCCAAGACTTCATAACCGCGTTGCAGATTGTGGGATTGGGCGAGCGCCGAACCGGGCAAGGAGCTCACTGCGAGACAGGCCCTCGAGATTGAGACTTTTCAGATTCCTCCCCGACTCCCTGTAGTTCACTCCGGTCGCCATCTCGACAAGGACAATGACTGCCGTGATGGGAGAGGCATCGATGCCCAACCTCTCGGCCAGGCCGTGCCAGCAGACCAGGAGGTCCGGGACGTCCTCCGAGACATTCCGGTTAGCCATATCGGGCGGCGAGACCAATCTGTTGTGCGGTGGTGAATTGCGCGCCAGGTCGACTAGATCTCCGAAACACTGGTTGTAGCACTCGTTGGAGATGTCGACAGCGGTGCGAGGACGGAAACCAAAGGCGGCGGCGATTTGCAGCCGCACACGGTCCACGGCCTGCATAGCATTGGCCACAGATCGCGTGAGACCGTCGGCGTATAGTAGAAAGTCGCCGCCTGTGCTCTCGATGCGGCCCGCATTCATGAGCATCATGAGTGGGTGGAAGACGCCGTTGACGTTTGACAGACAGACCTCGACGATGTTGTGGCACCATTTGAGCTCCACAAACGGAAAGAGGCTTTGGATGTCCTCATAGAAGCCTGGGCCCACGTCGTGGTGCAATGCCCCGATGAAGACGCGGCGTTTTCTGCCCAAGACGAGTAACTGTCCCTCCTCCATCCTGCACGAGTAAGGCGAGAGGTTGGTCTCGAGGATGTTTCCGACCTCAATGCCCGCGTTCTTGATGAGTGAGAACAAGTTTCCAGGGATAGCCACGATGGTGTGCTGCCGCAGATCGAATGACTGAAGCTCCTGTAGTATGGTCTGCTGCCCTGTGGATGGGACCGTCAGCACGATGACGTGGGAGAAGGCGACGACCTCGGCCATATCGGTGGTCAGATTCAAATCCGCGCAGCCCTCTATGGCACCGCTAGCACGCAGACAGCCGTCATGTTTCAAGTAGCTGGCATGCCCCTGATGGTTGGGATGGGAGTATACCAGCACCAGATTCCCGCGGCTCTGCAAGTCGGCAGCGAGAGCAAGTCCAGCCGGTCCGGCACCAACGATAGACACGCTGGTGAGCATGTCTCGAAGCCTTGGTCGTCGGTTGTGTCGAGATCATGCCCATGTGGCACTCAGTGTCCTTGCCTCTTGACAGAGATGATCGAAGGAATGATGTATAAAGTCGCTCGCTAGCCTATGCCTCGAAGAAGCAACCTGATCTGGGCAGACTACTGCTCTTCATGCTAAAGTGACTGCAAAGTCTTTGTGGATATTATTTATACCTCCGCCTGTGAGAAAACGCGACCCCTTACATTAGCATGTGTTTTCATCCAGCTGCCTTCCCAAGTATCCATCCAAGTAATAACATGAAGTAAGGCGATGCGCTGAATATTGAAGCAGAAACCTTCTCATGCAGCTACGGCGTGTAGTACCCAACTGTATAAGTGAGGTATCAGGTACTTGTTTGCTCTCCGTCCCACATCCGCACGGGACCCGGGAGATCCTCGCATTTCTGGCACATCACAATATAGCACCCCCACAAGGGGTAAGTCTTGGTACGTATGCAGCGCCGTTCATGTGCCAAGTCCTCGGAATCAGGAGCTCAACTTGGGATCTCTGTGTAACACAGACGGAAAGCCCCAAAGCTATGTGATACTAAGTATATGGATGATTCATGGATTTATTCCAAGTTGACAGGATGTTCTCAACTAAGTATCTCATATCCGGTTTGAAAGTTTGTAGGTCCCGAGAAGCCGTCCTGCGTCCTGATGCATGTTCTGCAACAGACTTTCCACCAAAGGGGAGGAGCCGAGAATTCGATGGACTCCAACTCCATTGCATCTTGAGATGTCGGGAAGTCTCTAAAATGGTTGTTTGATAGCTGCAGTGACCAACAACTCCATCTTTATCTGGATTCCGTCTTTCGTGGGTGTCTTAGACGACACGAGGAGGGTAACACGAGCAGCCCAAGCAAACCTACATCGCCGCATCTACCTGCTGTCATGCCACTCCTTCAATGCCTCGCGACAATCGTCCCGGCGGAAGGCGTCCGGCCAACCATACTGTCTGTAGATCTCGCGGACGTCCTGTTCCAAATTATCAGCCATGGCACTCAGTCAAACCACCATTCTCCTGCCTAGACCCGAAGGACTCACATCCGTCTCTGCGTCGAAGCGGTACCTAACGCCATCGTCCTCATCCTCAGGAACAACGACCCACTCGAGGCGGCGGTACTTGTCCTTCCATTCCTCAAAGAATTCAGCAAGGGGGAGGGTCCTATACGCGCGCCAGTGGTCCGGGCTGTCTACGCCGGGCGTCTGGCGCTCGGGCTTCTCGAACTGAATGTAGTCGGTGATGGTGCCGGCCTCAGTGTCCAGCATCAGCCAGCTGCCGTAGCGCCCGGCCTCGGTCAGGACGCAGACGTGCGCCGGCACGTCGCCGGCGCCGAACGGCGAGAGGGTGCCCTGGACGGCGCCCTTCTCCACGCTCCACCGCACGTCCGGGCCGTCCCACCGGATCACCGACGTCTCTGGCGCGATCTGCACGTTGCTCTCCCCGTCCGAGGAAATGTACGGCAGGTGCCGGATGAGGTCGTTAACGACGGGCGTCTTGCCAAGTGCGCCCAGGAAAGAGTCTGTGAGTTCTGGCCACCCAGGCGGCGGCGCGGATTTGATGTCCGAGGGAGAGAGGCAAGGGAGTCGCGTCAGGAAGAGGTAGAAGTCCTGGATTGAGGCGACGGCGGCGTCGCGAGAGTAAGGGCTGGTTGATGCTGACATTTCGCAGTGGATTTGGGAAGTTGTCAATTTGATGTTGAGAGAAAAAGTGCTGTGCTTACGGACAGGGTTGATGCCAAGTTATAATGCGGCGGACAGCAGCGGGACCCCTACGCAGTTCAGGTAGCTTTCAGCTGTAGCCAACTTGTATGTCTGCGAACTGGGTAGCCAAGGGAGCGGTTTCTGGAGGTAAATAGACCTCTAATGAAGCCGCATTTCAATTCTCATCCCGGAACGTCTTTCAGGGTTCGCAAGTTGCATGGGCCGCCAATCGGCGAGCAAGGGAAGCACGTATGGCCGGGTCCAATTTCAGCAATTCATGAGGTGGGACGCTGTGCCAGGTTCGTTCTTGTCACAGACTATACAGGGTTATTTGATAGCTACAGTGACCAACAACTCCATCTTCATCTGAATCCCATCTTCCGTGGTAATCTTGTCCCACTCCAGCTTCATCTCCTCTCGCGCTCTCGGCCTAAGCTCAAGCGGAATACCGCCGTACGTCTTCCCAGATGAGCTCATGTCCAGCCAGTCAATCATCTCCGTCGCGTCCCTCGCTGTCTTGACAATAGTGTTTACCACAATCTCCCTCTGCGAAAAGCCCGCCTGGTCCAGGAGCGTTTCAAGTTCCGCCCTCTTCAAGAACCTCGGTCCGCTCTCCTCCGGATAGCTCCTGTAAGGTTCCCTGGATAGCACATCTGCCTTGATCATCTCATGCGCAGCCACGAAGTCCCCCGATCCGCCCGAGATCCCGAGGCGGCCACCCGGCCGAAGCACGCGGGCGAATTCTCGGAGAGCACCGGCCTGGTCTCGCACCCAGTGGAAGGTCGAGTTGACGTACACAACGTCAAAACTGGCAGACGCGAACCGCGAGAGATCTTCGGCGTAACCCTCGTAGAACGAGAGGTTGCTGGGCTTCGCCAGTGTCCGCCCGCTTGTGGACTTGAGCGCGATGGTGATGCGCTCTTTGCTGGGGTCGATGCCGACTACCGTTCCCTTTTCGCCGACAATATCTGCCATGTGAGCTGTGAGGTTGCCGGGGCCACAGCCAACATCGAGTACTCGGTCTCCGGGGGAGATCCCAAGGCGCTGGAGTAGGAACAGACCCGCGTTGTATTGCGTGTCGTTGACGAGAGTATAGCCGACGGCAAGATCCTCCGTGTCCTGCATACTGGTCTGGCGATTGTCTTGTGCATGTGCTGAGTAGGGAATGTCGTGTCTGGCTTTCTCGCCCAGGCAGACTTTAGGACTGATAGTGTTGTTTGCTGGTACTACCTCATAATTTTGTAGGCTCAGCTTTCGTCACGGGGGTGTCCAAGCCGGAATGGAGGCGGTTACATAGACCCTCTAAAGGGACCTGCATGTGGCCCCTGTCGGCAGTTGGCCAGTTACGGCTTGCGAAGATTTGAGCACGTTTCTACTCTGGATACTACCGAAAAGGGAGCACAGGGTCAGTTGTAGATCGGTCCACTTGCGCAAGTTGGTAGAGTCAAAATATTTCTAACCAATGCGGATATTCGGCTTCGGGTACGCTGGTAACGTAATGGACCGTTCTAGTAAACTGCGAGAGAAACCGACCCTAGTCCACCTAGTGTTATTGAAGCAAAACAAGCGCTCGACATCCCCTTCAACCTTCCTACTTGTTGACGTCCTATTTCCGGGCTCTAGGTGACTCTATTACTAAATGTTAGCCCGACCGGTTCTCCTGAGGACCTCATCTTTGCGAGGGACATAGAGTTGTGTGACATCTTTAGCACGCTTACAACTGCCATCAGTATTGCAACAACTCACTATGGCCATGATGACCGAGAAGATATCCTGGAGCTTTATAGCTGGGACAATTCTGCTGTTTGTGAGTCCCACCAGCACCGCGCAAGCCCAACAAGGACTGGCTTTCCAGGTCAATTGACATGCCTAGGTTGTCGCTCGGTTTTCGCTCAAGGCCTTGCGAAACTTGTTCTTTCACCCACTGCACTCTGTCCCCGGACCATGGATCAACCGCTTGTCGGAGCTGCCTGCTGCCGTTGCTCTGGTGAAAGGTGATCAACACATCTACTATAGATCCCTGCACGAGAAATATGGCCCAGTTGTGAGGGTCTCACCGGATGAGGTCAGCTTCATCAGCGTCGAAGCCCGAGAAAATATCTATGGCTTCCGGGTAAGTTTCATAGAGCTGCTCAAAGGACTTACATACTGATTGCTCATCTAGCAAGGTGGCCTTCTCATGGAGAAGAGCCCCATCTTCCTTGGGGCCGTGGGCAACGTGAATGGACAGACCGGCGTGAGCCTGGCAATGAACTCGGACCACACTCGACAACGGAGGGCTTTAGGTTATCTGTTCACAAACAGTGCACTCCTGCAGTTCGAGGGGCTTATTCACCTCCACATCCAGAAGATTATCACTGTCCTCGAGAGATCGGCAACACAGAATCTGCCCGTGGATGTATCGAGCTGGTGTGAGTTCAGCCCCCACCAATAACGTTCTTAATTCCTCGTGTGTATCTGGCTAACAGTATATAGACACCTATCTCGCATTCGACATCATGGGGGACTTGTGCTTCGCAGAGCCCTTTGGGTGCTTAGACCAAGCGTATGCGACGGACTGGTCGACATCGGTGATCAACGTCTTCGTAGCAGCCACATGGACACAGGGTATCCGGCGATTATCCGGTGTTGGCACAATGCTTGAGTCGCTCTTGACTTGGCTGTTCGTCCCGGAAAGTGCGGCAAAGTGGCGCAAGACCCATCTCGATAACTCGAGAGAGAAGACGCTGCGTCGCCTCGCGGATGCCGACCGAGACCACAAGGACTTCCTCTACCATGTCCTAAGCAACAACGAGTCCAGAAAGACGCTCTCCCAGACAGAAATCATCCTCAATGTAGCATTGTTCATCAGCGCCGGAACCGACACAACCGCTACGGCTCTGACAGGGTGGACATACTTTGTATGCACGCACCCGGAGGTCTACCGCCGTGTTGTGAAGGAAGTCAGAGGGGCGCTAGGAGCAGACAACGACATCAAATGGGACACGGTTCGGCACCTTCGCTACCTCGAAGCCACCATTCATGAGACACTCCGTCTCTTCCCGCCCTCGCCAGCCAGCCAGCAGCGCATAGTCCCTGCGGGTGGCGCCACGATTGACGGCTACTACCTTCCCGCTGGTACCACCGTTGCCGTGCCGCCGTGGGTGGCGACTCATTCAGATATCCACTTCAGTGATCCCGATGTGTTCAGGCCTGAGCGCTGGCTTGGGGAGGACGAGAGATACTCGACAGACCGCCTCAACGCTTCACTACCATTCGGCACCGGACCGAGAGTCTGCATCGGCCGAAACCTTGCGTACATGGAAATGCGGCTCATTTGTGCCCACCTATTAAGACACTTCGACATGCATCTGGATAGAACGGAACATCTGAGACAGAATGACGTATGGGGCTTGGATGGAAATATGAAGCCCATGAAGGTATTCCATTCGATGACCAAGCCGGAGTTATGGATTCGCTTAAGACCAGTACCATCAAAGTGATGGAGGAACGAAGTCGTGCTGTAGCAGCGGGAGACTGGAGGAAGAACGGTCGCCCATAGGAGAGCTTAAATCCGGTGGCTTACGAATAGGTCAGTCATTCTGTTTTTAAGCGGACGAACATCGTACCACTCGCTTGGATGTGGCACGGTGTTGCATAATTGCATCTACGTCGCAAACGGCGGCGCCAAGCCGGCGATAGAACACCTCAATGGAGGTCCAGTTACACTGATTACTCAACATTCACAACGGTGCGTGTGGATATAACGATGCAGGCAACCTCGCGGCGCGAGACGTGCGAGGTTGTTGACCCCGTTAGAGGGAAGTGTGAACAGCAGCGGCTCGGTACTCGCAGTCCGCGGAGAGCGACAGGCACAAGCCTTGCCTAAAACAGTAACACTTCATGGACGGTCAACCCGACTCTCGTTCTCAAGGGGCAACCACAGAGAGAGAGAGAGAGAGAGAGAGAGAGACTGAGAGAGAGAGAGATTGCGTGAATCAAGCACGCGATGTCGACGGACATGAACACGACAATGCACTCTCTATATGCTATAAGTAATGCGCCCCTCCGTTGTGTAGCCGTCTTCGTTGACCAGCAGCATTCACACGGTATCATTCCACAGCCACTACCAAGCCTCCTTGTATCAGCCCTTTTCACAAGCAGTACTCAATACAAGTCCTATCAATAGCACCTAGACCGAGATCATGGCAAACAAGCACCCAGGTTCCGTCCTCATCACAGGAGGGACAGCCAACCTCGGCTTCCACGCCGCGATTGACATTGCGCGCGCCCACCCAGACTGCACTGTCGTCCTGGCCTCAAGAAGCGCCGGAGATGGCGCCGCGCGAAGGATCAACCAACTCCTCAACCAGGACAACGTGGTATTCATCCCCCTCGACCTCATGGACACTTCCAACATCCATGCCTTTGTCCAGAACTGGCCCTCCCACAACTTCCCTCCCATCAAGGCCCTCCTCCTCAACGCCGGGCTGCAGTTCCCAGGTCCGCTAGAGAAAACCGCCGAGGGTGTTGAGAAGACATTCGCGATCCAGGTCGGGCACGCACTTCTATTCCACCTCCTGAGCCCGTACCTGGCCACCGGCGCACGCGTGGTAGTCACCGCGAGCGGCACTCACGACCCAGCCCAGAAATCCGGCATGCCGGATGCAGTCTACACCTCTGCTGAGGAGCTCGCACATCCCCCCGCCGCAATGGTCGACATTGACGGTCGACAGCGCTATACCACCACTAAGCTAGCCAACATCCTGTGGACGTATGCCGTGCATCGTCACCTCGCCCAAGAAGCCCCTGAGCGGGGTCTGACAATCAATGCCTTCGATCCGGGTCTCATGCCTGGCACCGGCTTGGCGCGGAATTACAGTCCTGTTATGCGGTGGCTGTGGAACAATGTACTTCCCAGACTGATACCGTTGTTTCGGTTGGTTTACACCAAGAATGTGCATACTCCGGAGGAGAGTGGTGCCGCGCTCGCAAGGCTTGCTGTTGGGGCGGATGTGGAAGGGGTCAGTGGACGGTATTTTGAGGGGGTGGAGGACTTGAAGAGCAGTGTCGATAGTTATGACGAGCGGAAGCAGGATGATCTTTGGGGATGGACTGTGGATTATTTGGCCAAGGATGGGGAGGAGAAGGCCAGGTTTCAGGAGTTCAAGTAGGTGGCTATTATGTTCACGGGGAATGTTGGGTGTACGACAGGGGATGCAATAGAGAGCAATAGACTTGTTTCAAAAATCAATCTGGTTTGGACTTCTTAGTTAGCAATGCGAATGAAGCTTATGTATTCTCAAAGGATCACTACGCTTGTTATGGCGAAGTTACCTGCCCCCTTTTGTCATGCTGATGTGCTCCCCTCCAGCTGTCATATCAAATATCACCACCCATCATGCGGCTCATCAGAAACATAGGTCCCATTTACCTCTTCACCGGCCCCCTCGGTCGCAGCACGCACCACAACCCTCGCGCCGTCGCTTGCATCCTTCCTGCCCTGACCGCCGGTAAACTTGGTCCTACACATCCCCGGCGCAGCAGCAACAACAGCAATTCCCTCCTGCTTCAACTTAACCGACATAGCAGCTGTAACCATATTCAGCGCGGCCTTACTGCTCCGGTAGTCAGGCGCATACCACGCATTAGCGTTGAATGCGTAACCTTCCTTCCCCGCCATGCTTATCAACCCCAGCCCGGAAGTCACATTCACGATGCGTCTGTCATGGTAGCTGGATGCCCGTAACAGGGGTAAGAAGGCGTCGGTCACGGCCATGGCACCGAAGACGTTCACCTCGAAGACTTGGCGGAAGGCTTTGCGGATTGAGACCTGGGGTGGCTCCGGCTGCCCGATGCCGGCGTTGTTGATGAGGATGTCGAGATGGCCGAATTGAGAGGATACGGACTCTACGGCTGCTGCAATGGAGTCGTCGTCTGTTACGTCGATGGCGATAGGGGCAAGTGCCGTTGGGTCAGCCGCGGTTGTTTGGAGTTCCCGAACGGCGGCTTCGGCGTTGTCCAACGACCGCGCCGTGACGAGGACATGGTATTTGCCTGTGCTGGCGAGTTGTCTTGCTGTGGCGAGACCAATGCCTTGGTTTGCGCCTGTGATGAGGGCCAAGGCTCTCGTCGAGGACATGGTGTGGTTTGGTTTGGAGTAGATGGGAAGGATGTACCTACGGCGTGATGAATATGATACTGTTCTAAGACACTGCATGAGACGAGTATCTGACTGACTTTTATCAATGAGCATGCGATGCCATCGTCCGATAGAAGTCATGTCTTACATGGCACGTATTGTGTCTACAACGGTGTTTTCGGTGATACGCCGTGTATCTCCGTGGCTGACCATCAGAATGATTAGGGGCAGCATGCTTGCCAGATAGATATAGATTTCGAACTTGGGAATCGCGAATACGTAGACACAGGAAAAATATGACTGGGCACCGAAACATACTATCGGCCTGAAATGTGCGAGAGTGGTGACTTGGGGACTGTGATGTCAGACGAGCTATGGGTGGGAGCACAGCGTTGAGGTGGTTACAGTGGGGTGTAAGTTAAAAGTTCAGCACTTGCGCTCCCCAATCTTCGACCCTTGGCGACCGTTATACACGTGTAGGCCAAGCCGGCCACTAAGATCGTCAGCGGGGACGCTTGCTTTACCCCGGATTCAGCGGTGCGGGGAACATGGACCTCCCCACATGGTCATCGCGCCGATACATGTACGTTGAAGGTCGTCATGTCAGGAAAGGGCTTCATTCCATGGTTTAGACTCCAAGTGCCAGTAGGTGAGCCACCACAGCTCAAAGAATATTGTCATGGAGTCGTGGTGAGGGAAGCGACTGGCGCGGCACAGTTATTCCGGCGAACAGGGACATAGCTCTGAGGTGAAGCCTATCGAGGTACCTTGGCTATAACATCCCTCGTCAGTCTTTCCTCTTTTGACTGGGATATACGGAAACGTACATGTTCTCATTGGACCTACCTAGGCCACCTTGACACGCCCTCGTCCTCTCTTGACTTTCAACATGGCGACCCCTGGCCTAGCGGCCTGAGCTCAACGCCTCGAGTTCTCCGGCCTCCCCCACGACGTCGTCCGCGCCGCAGTGCGCAGCTTCTACAACCGGATCGGTGTTTCATAGGTGGCAGCAACCACGAAGCAACCACCATAGCCAAAGCTCCCTCCCCCCTTCCCACTCCCCCGTCACTTCCCTAACCACATCTTGTGGTACAACGCCCTATCCTCCTTTCTGCGACCCCCTAACCTCATCCATGCTAGGCCACAGCGGCCAGCTCAGGACAGACGCCCGGCACGCCGCCCTGATCGACGGCATCGCCTCTCAGGTCCACAACTACGACAACACCCACCCTCGACATCATCATTCACCCCACCGGGCCCGTAGCCAGCGCCCTCCTCGCCGCGGCGGAGCAAACCAACGACGTCGTATCCGGCATGGAGTTCATCACGGGCGTCGAGGCTGAATGCAAGGTCCGCCTGGTCGTTTGGCTGGAGAGCTACGACGTGGGCTGGCATATCGCGTCGTCGACCGGGCCCATTGGCGCGGCTGTTGCCGTTGCGAAGGTCTTGGGGCTCTTGGCCGAGGAGACGACGCATGCTGTTCAGCTCGCGGCGACGACGGTTGTTGGGCTGAGGAAGATGTTTGGTCGCAGGCTAAGGCGTTTCATCCTAGTCGGGCGGCGCAGGGTGGGTTGCTGGCTGCTGTGATGGCACGGGGAGGGTTTACAAGTAGTGAGACGGCGTTGGAAGCGAAGAGGGGGTGGGCTAGTGTGGCGGGGTGACGAAGGAGGACGTGCTGGGGAGATTGGAGAGGTGGACTGGGGCTGGGGGAAGGAGAAGATGAGGGGTTGGGATTGTGGAAGGATGGGAGGGGGAGGTGGAGGGTTCTAGGAATAGCTTTGAGCCGTTCCGCGTGGGATTGTGATTCGTCCTGTTATCGATGCTTGTGTGCGCTTGCATGGGGAGCCGCGTGTGCTGGGACTTTGAGGCTCTGGAAGATGTGAGCACAATAACGAATTTTCTATGGTCGAACGTAGGAACCGAGAGAGTCCACATCATCACGACCCTAGAAGGCTTATCATCCAAGAGCATACGTTTGAGGATTAAAGTGATATATACAACTATACCTCAATCAGCCGCCAACCAGCCAGGGCTAGTACGTAATGGGGTTGTAGTAGTTGAACCGGCCACTGGGGTCGTACCGCTTCTTGAGAGCACGCAGTTTCGCCAACCGCCAACCCTCGTAGCCGTACCACTGCTCCATCGGCTCGTTGCCCATGGCATAATTCACATAAGCACTAGGCTTGCGCCACGACGGTTGACCTGCGTTCCAGAGGTCGACCGTGTCCTTTGCCCACTTCAAAGCAGGGGCGTCGAGGCTGGGATTGCTCGGATAGTCGATGTCGATACCCAAAAGCAGGTAGTCGTCCCGCCATGGGAACGCTTGTGAGGCCGGGTCGACGGCCTTGACAGCCTCGACCGAGTACTGCTCCATGATGACGTACGAAGTGGCGAGCTCCAGATACTTGTTAATGTTGGCCTTGTACAGGTCATAGATCTGGCGCTGGGTCGTGACATTGAAGACCTGCAGACCGGCTGTTGCGGTTATGCGGTTCAATCCCGGGGCGCATATGGGGTCATCGATCGCTGTTTGCTGAGCTTTGGCAACTTCTGGGTAGGTGACGTTCCCGTCTTCGAACTGGATCGGACCCAGAGCGGTAAAAGGGTCCAGAAACTTTGCCGCGTCTGCCTGCGAGCCGGCATACGCAAAAGACCAGAGAATGACAGGCTGCTTATCGGTGAGAGACTGACCGCTGAATGAGAATGGGGAAATGATGACTCACGTCAGGGACAGCGGCGACCTTCGTCAACAAGCCATAGTGTCCCAGTTCTTTCGGCTGCGTGCCGTTACCCCCCAGTTTGTTGACCGCTTCGAACAACGGCTCGAGCTTATCTTGCGTGAAGACCAGGTTGCGGTAATACCACATCTGCCTGGGGTAGATCTTTGCCACGAAGCTCGTGACAATGCCGAAGTTGTGGCCGGCGCCCCTCATAGCCCAGAACAGATCCTGATTTTGCCGGTCCGAGACGGTAACAGTCGAGCCATCCGCTAGCACGACGTTGAGTTGGTCGAGGCTGTCGCTCACCAAGCCGTACATGCCCTGGTAGCGCCCATGTCCGCCGCCGAGCGCGGGTCCCATGAAGCCTACACAGCCGCAGCTTCCGGTGTCTTGCGGTGTTTGTTAGCAAACCAGTCTCTCACGTGTAGGCACTCTCAGAGAGCCATACTTGCGACATAGCCAGCATCCCAAAGCGTGTTGATGACCTGGTCTACATACACCCCACCCTGCATGAGCGCAGACTTGCCGTCCTTAGCGATTTCGATATTCCTCAATCCGGCCAAGTTGATCTGGATGCCGGTGAACTTGTTCAGCGTGATGGTATAGCCATGAGCACGGTTGACGGCGAGAAAGGGCACACTGTTGCGGTTGGCATATTTGACCTGTTGTGGCGTCAGCAACTGCTTGGAAGTGAACCAAGTTTAGGACGGGAGCATACGATTGTGGCAACATCAGCCTCCAGAGCGGGTTCGACGACAAGGGTGATGTTTGGGGGCATGTAGGTCTGGAACCGCTCGGTCGCGTTCGGCCAGCGTGCATCATCAGGCCCAAAGATCTGGGACGACTTGGACAGCAAACGGCCAAGCTCTGCTGCTATCTGCTTGGTGGAGATGCGTGCTCTGGTCTCCAGGCAGAGACCATCAGGGCAGCTGGGCACTGCAGTGCCGTGGACCGCATGCAGGGCCGCGAGGACACACGCTGTGAGAAAAGGGAAGCGCATTGTGCCGTGCTCTTGGCCAGTCATTCAGCTGCTGACAAGTTTGACGTGGGCAGTCGCATCGGAGGGACATGCGAATATTAAATCCCATGGCTCTCGGACGAGCAGCAGCAGACTTGCTGTTCCTGGCCACGGTAGCCAAGATTGATACCGACGCTTGGAAGCTTGCTTGTGGCACTGTCATTTCGCTTCGGCTCCTCTGAGAGGGCATCCGGGGTGGTAGCACCGTCGACCAATTGCAGGCGCCTCTTCGGTCCCAGCAGGCCGGTAGTGCCTGTTTGCATTGTTGCAATCACTGCCGATTTGCAGGGGATCCGGGGTCGTGCTCCAGGTCAATTCCGGGGAACCTCCACAGAGGGCAATGAACCCCGGCCATCCGGAGCACTAGTACAAGTACGCATCGTTCGGCGTTTGCAAACACGCAGACAACAGGTTTGCAACTTCTGAGCAAGATACCTCGTGTCCACCATGTGCAACGCCGGCGTATGTAGTGCGTTGTAAACCCAGTTTGTGTGTTGCGCCATGTCTGCTGGTTTCGCTGTTTGCTCTCGGGCTCAACGGCAGTCAGGGGAAGCAGACAAATCAGCGTCTTGCCGAGCCTGTGGGGCCGGCTGCACCCAAATGCAACGCTAGAAGTCAGGGGCTTCGTCTGCGCGAAAGAAGCTTTGCTTTATTTCGACGCCACACTTCAGCCCTGACTTGGAAGACGTTGGCGGTATCCCTTACCGGTTATCCATACTGTGGTGTGGGTGGTACAAAGTACATTACATACAAGTCACTTGTGCGACGCCACGGTGGTGCAGCGTACCCGCGCAGGGTCAAGAGCCGCGCTGTTGCCGGCAGTTCCTGTCGACGACGGCTGGCCGACAGTTTAAGGGGGTGGGTTCATGGTATTGTAGCTTCGAGTCGCGAGGCATGTCGCGAAGAATATTCTGGCGGCACCAGACGTCAATGCCAGCATCGCCGAGCAGAAACACCGACGTACAGGAATAATGTGCCTAAGGGAGCTCCAAAAAGGTATCGAACTCTCCCGCCGGGAATTGAACCCGGGTCCCGAGCGAACTGCTACTGCCGGATGGCGGATGACAAGCTCATATACTAACCACTATACTACGGAAGATTTCTAGGCGTTGGGCACCTAGCGTAGACGCGAGTCGCTGATGGAAGGGACCGGGGCTTGTAGTGGCATATCTGACATGACTCGTGATGGCTTCAGTGGGACCGACTTGCAAGACGCGGCGTGGGCCCAGGTCTTCGACGCTGTGTAAAGCAGTTGCCTACTACGCGAGCTTGGTAAGGGCTGTGAGGGATTAAGTGCCCAAGACTCTGGGCCGCATCTGACATGTGTCATGCTAATGATTGTCCCATGCTGTCAACGTGCGTAGCATCTTGCGTCTTGCAGATTGTCGATAGATATCGTTGATGCTGCTGAGCGAGGCCTCCGTCTCGGTGTGATGCTCCGGCTGCTGTTCTTGAGACTAGAGTGTCACAGACTTTGTAGGGCCACATTGGTGCTCGTCTGCGGGTTCACACACTCACCGTGGTGGAGAAGTACTTTGAAGACAACCTGACTTGCGTAGAGTCAAAGCCAAAGAGCAACCGTAGCTGGGCCTTCTAGAATCACACTGGCACGATGGGAAGGAGCTGAAGTTGACCGTGGCTTTCCTCTGGTTTGCCATGCTTCTATAACCTCCAAAACACTGAAAGCAACTCGATGAAACGGAGCATCAAAATACCTGTCCTCTGGCAAAAGGCAAAGCATGTCATGCTCTTTCCATGCAGACAGCACACCGGGAGCTAGGTACTCTATGGCCTCTTGAGCCAGCTCGGGCAGACCCTGCAAGGGGAACATGTGCGCTGCCAGCAAAGTCATTCCGATGTCTTCTGTTTTGTGGGTAGGGTTGGGGGGGGGGGGGGGGGGGGGGTTGAGATGGGTCAGAATGCTAACGCAGTTGGCATCCCTCCATGTACTGACCCAGCCTCGCAGCGCCCTATCGCAGTCGCACTTGTCGCTCTGGATAGCGATTGACGCAAGCTTGGCGCGGGAGGGCTCAGGCTCAGGTATACCATAGTACCATATGGTTGGAATGAATGAGCCGTAGGATGATCTCCGTTATATCAGCGTCATCCTCTTCGAGGGAGATGCACGGAACCTCGCCGTTTCGGACCCAAATTCCCTCCGAGAAGTGCAGGCTGAACATCTTGCTGAAGACGGGCAATGCCAGACTGAGGACTTTGGAGGAGACTAGAAATCTCTTCGTCGGTTGAGCACCAGGATCTGGGGCCCCAATGGCGAGTATCACGTTGCCTTCCGGGTCCAGCTCTAGGTGACCGGGCTGTCCGGGGGAAGGCTTGGGGCGCTTCGACGTGATAGGACCGGTGGCCGACATGTCGCCGTCCTCAGAGGTATGAGGGCGGCTTCTATTTGAGGATGTCTTGGCCATCTTACGGGATGTGGGGACCAAGGAGCGGATGGCCTTCAGTCGGTCTGATTGTGATGTGGTGCTTGAGGCGTCAGTGCAGACGCGTTTCGACTGAGTTGCTTGCTGCTGTGAGCAAGAGGAAGAATAAGAAGGGGAGATATATATATATATAGAGAGAGAGAGAGAGACAGAGAGTGAAAGAAATGGGGGAAGACGCTGACAAGAATGGGCAGAACGGGAGGCATTGTAAAGTACTTGATCCCTATCTGCTGTCAGTGCTCTCCAGACATCAAGTTGAGACCGTATAGACAACCACAGTACAGTAGAGGAGAATAGTTGTAACTCCGTTCCACTTGTCACCACCAGACAAATACCAGGGCAAAACATCCCTTGCCGCTTTTCCTGTAAGCACCCAAATTCGCCACTGCTCATCCTGTCTGATTGCGAGTCCACACAAAGTCCCCTGCCGCTCCGATGGCCTCCGTCTCGCTCCGTAACCTCGAAAAGGCTGCCGTGAGAGGGCACTGCATCTGTCCCCCGCAGCCGTGACCATGTCCATCGAGCAACTACCGGATCTTCCCGCCGATCTCGTGTAGCGAACTTGTGCTGAACGCCTCGACGGGGTACAAGCCATGGCGCCTCAGCAAGAAGAAGTACTCGGAGACCCTGCTGTCGACGGTGCAACACTTGTCTAAGAGGAACTGGCCGCAGGGACAGTACTCGGCGCGGCTGTCAAATGTGAGGTCGCATGCCGCGCACATGCGAGCACCGTGGATCACGTTGCCCTGGGTTGATTGGCGAAGAGATCCTTCCACGTCGAGTATCGCGTCCCGCAAGACGGTGCAGGGACTGTGAGATTTGGTGCGCATCCCGGCTGTTGAGCGTTAGGGGCGGCCTGAAAGTAAGGAAGGCATCACTCTCCAACTGCTAAGTGCGAGGGATGTAGACTTACCGGTGACCGCTTCTGGAAAGAACCGAAGCAGCTCCTGATCTTTCCAGGAAGAGGCAGAGGCAAAGTCGGGCTTCAGATACCTCATAGCCTCCATAGCGTGCTCTGAGAGCCCAGACTTCACTACGACGGAACATGTAGCCCGCAACTAGAGTGAGGCCAATATCGGTGGACGTAGAGGTGACAAAGTCGCTAATGTGACCACGGGCGGTCCACACCTGTATCCAAGCCTCCAATGCGTTTCTTATCTTACTTGTTCGCATGGACGGCAATCTGGACAAGAGCTTGGGGCTCAAGCTTTGTGGGAATGTCGGCACCAGTGAAATGAATAATGCGTAAGATAGTCGCCATAGCGTCAGCACTGTTTCCTTCACAAGGGATACACGGCGTCTCGTCGTGTTGACGTGTGCTGCTCTCACCGAAGACCGGTGCCAACTTTCTTTGGAAAACGGGCGATGCGAGAAGGAGGACGCTGGAGGACGCAAGGTACTTCTTTGGCTGTGCCGGCTCCGGGATGTCTAAGGAAAGGATCACGTCGCCCTTCGAGTCGAGTGTTTCGACGTCTGATAGGTTTGGAGATCGCGGGGACTCCTTCGATAGCTCGATAGTTCTCCAAGATCTTGTGGTGGGCCGAGCGGATCGCCGCTCCTTGCGTTGTAGGCCTTCGGCGCGAACGCCTTGTTGAGAGACGGCTTCGTCCGCCTTGGGAGTAGTCACGGCTGCGTCGTTATTCTCGTCGTCATCCTCATCTTCCAGGTCGGGCCGCTGGTCTTCTCCAGCCTCGGCTGTGGAATCGTCGTGACCGTTGTCTCCAAGGTAGTCACAATCCGGATAGCGGTCCAGGATCATTTTGAACGCCTTTTGAGTCGTTATGGTTGTCCAGACCAGGGAACCCTTATCACTGCCTTCAAGCATAGCCTCGTAGAGGTTGAGGTATCGCTCGTTCTGTTCAGCACGCCAGCAGCGCGAAGTTGTGGTGGTGCGCATGATTGGACTCGCCAGAGAAATGACACGGCGGCTTCGTTTGTTGGTAGTGGTAGACCTTCCAGGATTCGAAACCTTGCCCATTGTGACAAAGGTCCCCGTCGGGGTGATGAGAACCGGTACTGACAGTGAGGGCCCAGGTTTGATGTCTTCCCGTTGTTTCAGCTGGTTTTCTTTAGCTCTGGAAGGCGTGAGAGTTTCTTTGTGAGGGGAACAGGAAAAATAGGTGCCTAGAGACGGGAGTAGGCAGGGTGATTTCGGGGAAAGAGTGTAGTTTCAGGGAATTCAAAGAAGAGTCAAGGAAGACCAGGGAAGAGTCAGGAAGAGTTGCGGGTTTCAGGTGAATCCGCGCAACTTATTATCTTGGTATCTTACCTACGGGTACTCAAGCGCGATCAATTCCGACCGCAGAGGGCAAGGGTCGAAGGACCTCGATTCGCAGATTTCAAGGTTGGCTAAGGTACTTTACCTATGATTGGTAAGATTCCTACCTTACCTTACCTTACCTTACCTTACCAAGGTATGCAGGTCAGGTAGCTTATCTTGGGCTGCTGGGAAGCCACCCTCCTAGAAGCAGCGATGCCTTTGCGGCAAGTCTTTGGGTGAGTACGAAGTTACTTGGCTGCTAATCATGAGGCACTAAACTCCCGGCCAGGTTTTCTCCAACGAGATAAGTCGGTAACCCCCCAAATCCCGAAAGGGTTCTCGGAGGAGTGACGCTTAGGACTGGTGGTCTGGCTTTCTATATCACTTGAAGGTGTGGCCCAGACTCTCGGGTGGTGAATCCAAGAGCTCGGCTTCTGAGCTCGAAGATGTCGTTGGGTTCAGCCTCCGTGAGAGGCTCGCAAGATGACGATCCATTTTGAGAAGAGTAGACGCTATTTAAGGAGCCAGAGGCAGCCAAGGTACCTCACCGCTTTAACATGGTCAGTGGTTTCCTGCCATGAATTTCTCATCAGGCGGACTGAAGTTCAAGTGAAGTCGAGACTCCATTGTTGGGAAACTTCCCCTTTGGGTTAGTCTATTTCAAACGTCGGGAAGACGGGCTGGCCCATGCGTCTCCGAGTCAACAGCTGTCAGTTGACTTACGGGAAGAACTTCGGAGATTTCCAGTGTCCTTACCGCGATTTCCCTCCAAACATCGTTCGGGATCCCAATCCTTACCCCAAACCACCCTTTGCCCTCTTTTTGTGCTGCGACCACCAGCCAGATTCCCTTTGCGAGAACAGACATTTGCATTGTTCTCTCGAAATGTCGGGCACTCCAGGAACGGTGAGAGGCACGCCGAGTCGCGGCCAGGGACGCGGAGCCATCCCCTTTACCACCAACAGCCCGGCCACTCCCGGTCCTTCCAGCATCCCGAGGCCCGTTCTCGAGACCGCGCATAGCACCACGGCAGCCAGTGAGGCGTCGGGCGTGAGTGCCAGCAGGCAAAAGCAGACCAAGAGAGACGAGGTGCGTCTCATGCCTCTTATCGCGTTCCGCCGTGGCGTTTATTTACCTTTCCCTGGCCCTCTCTCCGTGCTGTTAATCATTCTTCTTGGGATCCGTCCGACCTATTATTCTAACACGATTAAATCTAGGCCATTCGCCGCAAGATAGAGAACGACCTCTCGAAGAAGAAGAATGTCACAAGCCGCGCCCGCCACTCGCGAAAGGCGCCGCCCGGAACGGTGCTCGCCCTCAAGCCCAGTCCGGCCCTCCAGATCAAGCCCAACACCACGGTCGCCGAGGCCGCCCAGCTCATGGCTGCGAAGCGAGAAGACTGCGTCCTGGTCACCGACGACGACGAGCGTATCGCGGGCATCTTCACCGCCAAGGATCTGGCCTTCCGGGTTGTCGGCGCTGGACTCAAGGCGAACAACGTCACCATCGCCGAGATCATGACCAAGAACCCGCTCTGTGCCCGCACGGATACGAGCGCCACCGATGCTCTGGACTTGATGGTCCGCAAGGGCTTCCGCCACTTGCCCGTCATGGACGAGAACCAGGATATCTCGGGCATCCTCGACATCACAAAGTGCTTCTACGACGCCATGGAGAAGCTGGAGCGCGCATACTCCTCGTCTAGACGCCTGTACGACGCGCTGGAGGGCGTGCAGTCGGAGCTCGGCACCAGCCAGCCGCAGCAAATCATCCAGTACGTCGAGGCGCTGCGGTCCAAGATGTCGGGGCCTACACTCGAGTCTGTGCTCAACGGCATCCCCCCGACGACCGTCAGTGTGCGGACCTCGGTGCGCGAGGCCGCACAGCTCATGAAGGAGAACCATACCACGGCTGTTCTGGTCCAGGATCAGGGCGCCATTACTGGTATCTTTACCAGCAAGGACGTGGTCCTCCGTGTCATTGCGCCGGGCCTCGACCCCACCAACTGCAGCGTGGTCAGGGTCATGACTCCCCATCCGGACTTCGCGCCGATGGACATGACTATCCAGGCTGCTCTGCGCAAGATGCACGGTAAGCTGGCCTGTACCTCTCCTGCATTGGTGATTATCATGCTGACGATGCCTCCTTAGACGGACACTACCTCAATCTCCCCGTCATGAACGACGCCGGCGAGATTGTGGGCATGGTCGACGTGCTCAAACTCACCTATGCTACGCTGGAGCAGATCAACACCATGTCTAGCGGCGACAGCGAGGGACCGGCGTGGAACAAGTTCTGGCTGTCTTTGGATCACGAGACCGAGTCGATGTTGTCGGGCGACGGATCGCACCACCACACGCACCACACGCGGTCACTGATGTCACCCGACATCACGAGGAGCGAGAGACTTCCCACCGACAGCGTTGCTCCCGGGGACTCGGCGAGCCACGCTGGCGTCGATTCTCCGGAGCACAGTATTGTTGCACCCACACCCGAGCTACCGCCCAGCGAGATCCCCTTCCCCTTCAAGTTCAAGGCGCCCAGCGGACGTGTCCACCGTCTCCAGGTCACTGCTGCGCGAGGGATTGCCGAGTTCGTCGACAATGTCACGTCCAAACTGGGCTCCGAAGTGGAGGGCATCGGCGGCGCGCCGGTCGTTGAGGACGGTAAGGTTGGCCTCAGCGGGTACGCGCTGAGCTACCTCGACGACGAGGGCGACTCGGTGTCTATCACGACGGACCACGATCTCCTCGAGGCCATCCTGCTGGCTCGCCGGCGCGGCAGCGACAAGGTGGATCTATTCGTGCACGACCCGGAGAAGCCGCCGACGGCACCCGTACCTACGCCGGTTCCCGAGCCGGTCGCTGTCGCTACGCCTCCCGCCTCTTCCGTGGTCCGCGAGCGTCGCAGGGCCCTAGACTCGGATGAGGATGAGGATGAGGAGGAAGACGAGTCGAGGGTGCGTAGGGCGCGCAAGACGCGCACGGCTCCCCAGCCTGCTGAGCAGGTCATTGCTGGCGTGCCTAACGAGCTGCTGCTGCCGGGTGCGATCGTGACGCTCGCCGTGGTCATCATCGGCGTCTTTGCTATTTCCAGGGCTTCCAGCCGATGATCATGTTGTGGTTTGTCTCCTAGAGTCATAGCTGGAGCGCGCGGTCGGTGATGTTGATCGATGGCCGGTATTTGCATGGCGGTGTGTTTGATTGTATATGTATAGCTAGCATTGAGCCCATAGACTAATACCATCTTTCCGTCTGGACCTTTCCTGACTGTTTCGAAGAAGGCCCTCATTATTATTTCCATTGTGAGAGTTGCGGCGAGTCCAGCAAGGGAAACACCACTGAAGGTACGTACCTGCGAGACCCGCTCACTCCGGCAGCACTTCGGGTGATCACCAAGCGCGTGCACGGGCCACCCAATTGTCAGAACAGGTCGACTCCAAAAAATAGCTTTAGGAGCAGCAGCAGCTGGTTGAAGCCGACGGCGAAACCAATGCAGCGTCACCAGCTCTGCCACTAATCCCAGAGCCATGATACTAAGGACCGCTGCCGTACGGCATGGTAAGGCAGTTACTTACTCCGAATCCGCACTGTTCCAATGGCTAACCAAATCCTCAATCCAGGCCGCAAGGCCTTCTCGCCGTCCAGCCTCCGATCCTTGACTACACAAACCACAACAACCACAGAAACCCCCGACGCTGTATCCGAAGGCGCCCTGCCCCCAACCGCACCACCCGAACCAGCCAACAGCATCGTGTCGAAAGTCACCCGCCCGCCGCAGCGGTGGTCCGCCAAGCCTCGGCCGGACAAGACCATCAAGTACATGCCTGCGGACTGGACGCGGTACAAGGAGCAGCAGGCCAGGACACGCAGCCTGGGCTCGAGGATCGAGCTCCTCCACGTGCCGGGCCACCTGCTCAAAAACCCGCCGGCCGAGGCCTCGCTCGAGATGCTGATGGCCAACCAGGCGCACATGGGCCACTCGACTTCGCTCTGGAACCCGGCCAACAGCCGGTACATCTGCGGCGTGCGCGAGGGGATCCACATCATCTCGCTCGAGAAGACGGCCGAGGAGCTGCGCCGGGCCGCGAGGGTGGTGGAGGAGGTGGCGTACTACGGCGGCATCATACTCTTCGTCGGCACGCGGCCGGGCCAGATGCCCATCGTGGTGCGGGCCGCGGAGTTGGCTAAGGGGTACCACCTGTTCAGCAAGTGGACGCCGGGCACGATCACGAACCGCGACCAGATCCTGGGTTCGCTGCCGCTCATGGTCGTGGACGAGATGGATCGCGAGGTGGACGGGTTCGACAAGCACTTGCTCGACAGGCGGCCCGTGGTGCCGGATCTGGTGGTGTGCCTGAATCCGCTGGAGAACTACCCGATGCTGCGCGAGTGCTCGCAGGAGAATATCCCGACGATTGGGGTTATCGACACGAACGCCGATCCGGGCATGGTTACGTATACTATTCCGGCTAATGATGATAGGTAGGGCCGCTTCTTTATGCGTCTGGGAGCTCATGCGGCATGCTAACAGATCCACAGTTTGCGGACGGCAACGGTCATCGCCGGTGTCCTGGGGAGGGCGGGCCAGCGAGGCCAGCAGAGGCGGCTCAAGGACGCCGAGCTGGGAGAGGTCACGTGGAGGAACCCGAGAGAGATTCAGAGGTTCTTGGAGATCCAGGCTCTGCTCAAGGCGGCCGAGGACGAGGCCGCCGCTCTAAAGGCGGAAGCTGAGGGGGGAGGGTCTGGGTCACATAAAGGCGACATGCCGGGTGTGATGAACAAGGAGCAGCTCGAGGCTTTCCAGCTGCTGCAGGACCTTGAGCGGGAGAGGAGAGAGGGGGGCAGGAAGAGGAGGGGTGATGAGGACGACATTTGAGTGTGTGTATATCATATAGACTGTACAATACAATGGTGTACGATATGATAACGTACCTCGTGGATATGGACACTCCGGTGTCTCACTAGGTGTCACATGGATCCCCCTTTTCCCCGGCGGTGCTCGGCTTAGTCATCGGCTTAGCTCGAACTCTAAAATCACGGACCGAAAAGTTCCCGCGCCAGCGCACATTCTGGAACCGAACACCATCCAACCTTTGACTCGACAGCACAACGCACAACTCATCATCACCACGAACATTTCAGCACAGCTGTCGTGACCGTGACAAGCGAAACAACCCTGTCTTGCCACGCGCTGCCCACTTCTTGGGGGGACTCTGTGATTGGCAGCCGTTTAAGAGGTACGTGCCCGGTACCAAGATGGAAGACGACTCGTCTACCCAGGGTTCTGTTTTCCCGTTTACTAGTGTTACCCCTGAGTGAGGAGTCAGGAGCGTGTAGTGTATTTGTTATTGAAGAGAGGCCATGTGCGCATGTTACTGCTTGCGCATACGACCATACGACCACCCATGCCTGTTGTTTTGCATGACCGAACAGCAACCGTGTTCCCGCCCATGATGGGAGAGAGTGGCAAAAGATGGATGGAAATCACATTCACCCGCAGAGATGGAGATGAACACGGGCTAACGTTGAAGCAATGGCAGTCTGGCATATTTCCGTACAGATAACACGGGGTCAAGATGCCGGCTATGCTGGATGACCCCGATGCCGCCACCATCTACCGCGTGGTGGGCGAGCCTCCTTATCCGGTCCCGGGCCACCCCTCGCTGCCGCCGTCCATCAAGCCGCGTCATGTGACGCTGAGGGACCGGCAGACGGTGGCCACCGTGGTGCCCTTCGCCTCGCGGCACCAGGTGCCCGAGTCGCTGCTGCGCTACCTCAACGACCAGTTCAACAAGGAGATCGAGGGCGGCGACACGTACCCCATGATGGAGGGCCTGCCATTCGATAAGTTCGCGTCGTACTGGTTCCAGAACTTCGGCGCCATCATGCTGCTCGGCAACATCGAGAGCGCCGACGAGGTGGTCGAGGGCAAGGACTGGTCCAAGGAGTGCCTCGGCACCTTCTACATCAAGCCCAACTACCCGGGCCGCAGCAGCCACGTGTGCAACGCCGGCTTCATCGTCACCGACGCGTCGCGCAACCGCGGCGTGGGCCGGCTGATGGGCGAGAGCTACCTCGACTGGGCGCCCAAGCTGGGCTACACGTACTCGGTCTTCAACCTCGTCTACGAGACCAACGTGGCCTCGTGCAAGATCTGGGACGCGCTCGGCTTCAAGCGCATCGGGCGCGTCAAGGAGTGCGGCAACCTCAAGAGCTACCCGGGGCGCCTCATCGACGCCATCATCTACGGCCGCGAGCTGGGCGGCGACGTGGCCAGCGACGATCCTGTGAGTGAAGAGCGTTTCGACAAGATCAAGTTCTACCTCAAGTACGGGCGATACCCGAGCGGCGCTGACCGCGCCGAGAAAAGCAGGCTCCGCAGCGCGGCGACGCACTATAAGCTGGTCGACAACGTCCTGATGCTCAAGGACAAGGAGGTCATCGCCCACCCCAAGCGTCAGTACGACATCGCGCGCCAGTACCACAACAACGCGCACGCGGGGATCAACAAGACCACGGCGACCATCGCCGAGCGCTACCACTGGAGTCGGATCAAGGAGACGGTCTCGGATGTAATTAGGAACTGCTCTGAATGCAAAGAGTTAGGCAAGACGAGCCCCGCTCCGAACCCTGCAGTGAACCACCAAGTACGCGCCGGCCGGTCCGGCAACAACAACGGCGGCAGCAGCAGCACTCTGGCACCGTCCGCCTTCTCATCCTCCAAGAGGAAGTCGCGTAGTCCGTCAGCCTCGGGTGGGTCCGGGGGCATGGCAGACACCCGCGCCGGGGCCTGGAGCATGCCTCTCCCGGAATCCGTCACCCTGCCCGAATTCTCCACTCTCGCCTCACACCACCACCACTACTCGGACAGCACCTCGGGCGTAGTCGCGCCCTCTCACACCCTCCAGTCAAGCGTAGACACCATCACCGCCACCAACCACAACCACAACCCGGAGGAACCAACCAGCAACCCCATGCTCCAAGCCCAACCCCACGACATCCTCCGCCAACACCAGCACACAGCCACGTCCGTCCTAGCAGCCATGCCGTCCTCCTCCCATCACCACCCCGGCGTCACAGTCTACCACCCCATCGACCCGCAGATCATCAACCAGCCCTCCTCCCCATCATCTCACATGCACCACCCGCCACACCACCACGACTTCCACGCCTACTCGTTCCCCGTGCACCAGCACGACCACTCCGAGGACACGCACACCTTCGCGGCGCTCCTCAACGACGCGTCGCTGTCTCATCACTCCGACCAGGGTAACCATCTGTCCCCCCACGATCACGACGGCCATGGGCTACAGCCGGACCACCAGGGTCGGAGTCGGGAGGAGGAAGAAGCGGTCGATCGGGACCTGGAGATGTTGATACAGCAGCCTGCTGAAGATGACGAGGAGGAAGCAGTAGCTCACGGGAGGGGGATGGATGTCGATGTGGACGCGGACGTGGACGGAGATGACGCCGCGGGGATGGCAGACGTGATGGCTGATGTTGTGGCGGGGAGGAGGGCGAGCGGCACTGCAAAAATGGATTTGGGGCATTTACTCTCGTCGCATGACCATGAGAGTGGGAGTATCGGGACGGAGGAACTTGGGAGGGAGCTTGGCGGTGTTGGGACGGGAAGAGGGGAAGATGGGTAATGAGGAGGGATGTGTTGGGGATTAGAGTTGCTGGTTGATTCTGATAGGGTGTTATTGAACTTAAGTTAATAGAACCTGGCACAAAGCGCTTGGGAAGACGATGCAGTAACGGCATTACCGACTACACTACGATTCATAGCTGGCCGGTCTACCAACGTCCACTTGCATTTTGGTATCATACATCAACAAGTAGCTGCCATTCTTCAACACACCGCTCACCGGCCCTCCTCCACCTTGTAGTCTACCTCCTCGGCATGCCCCGTCCCCGTCCCCTGAGAGCCCGCTGCGCCGCGCCAGGCGGCAGCTGCTGCCCGGGCGCCTGCGGCTGGGCGCTCTCCTCGTTGCGGATCGTCTCGTCGACGCTCAGGATCAGGCAGCTCGCCTCGGTGGCGGCCTGGATGGCGTTGATCTTGACCAGGGCGGGCTCCCACACGAAGCGCTCCATCATGTCGGCTACCCCTTCGTTGGCGAAGTCGACGCCGGCCCAGGTGTTGCCCTTGCGGTGCTCGACGCGCAGCTTGTTGAGGATGTCGGTGGCGTCGAAGCCGGCGTTGTCGCACAGCTGGCGGGGCACGACCTCGAGGGCCTTGGCGAAGCTCTTGATGATGGCCTGCTGCTTGTGCTGGATCTTCTTGTCGGCGAAGCGGTGGAGGTGGGCCGACACCTCCATCTCGGCCGCGCCGCCGCCGCCGACGATGGTGCGGTTGCGGATGGCGCGCTTGACGATCATGACGGCGTCGTGCAGCGAGCGCTCCACCTCGGCGATGAACTGCTCGGCCCCGCCGCGGAGGACGAGCGTGCACGTCTTGGCCTCCGGGCAGTCCTCGAAGAAGTTGAAGCGCTCGCCGCCGATCTGGCGCTCGTCGAAGGAGCCGCACACGCCCAGGTGCTCCGGGCGGATGTCGCTGCAGGTGGACTGCACGGTCGCGCCCGTCGCCTGGACGACGCGCTCCATGTCCTCGGCGGCGACCCGGCCGGCGCAGAAGACGTCGCGGTCGGCGAAGAACTGGGTGGCGAGGTCGCCGATGGGGAGCTTGGAGAGCACGACCTTGGCGCCCGTCGCGTGCACGGCCTCGAGCTTCTTGTAGATGATCTGCCACTCGGCGTCGACGATGGCCTGGTAGTCGGACACCTGCTCGACGCGCACCTCGGCGTTGTCCTTCTCGGCCTTGAGCTCGAGCTCGACGTTGAGGCAGACGACCTTGGGGTTCTTGAAGGACTTGGGCTGCTGCTCGAAGCCGGCGTACGAGAACGTCTTCTTGAAGGCGACGCCGTTGACGAAGAGGGAGTCGGTCAGCGAGCCGCCGGGGATCTTCTTGATGCCTATTAGCTTCTCGTCGAGGTCTTCTTGGTCGAGCGACAGGACGGCGTCGACGACCACTGCATGACACGTCGAGTCAGCCACCAGATTTCAAGAGAGGTCTCGTTGTTTCAGGGGAGGTGATCTCACTCTTGGTAAAGAACTCGGTATTCCGCTTAATCAGCTTGCTCGTCATGGCGGTGGCGGCCAGCTTCTCGAGCGTCTCCCTCCGGTTGCCCTCGGCGGTGCTGACGGCGATCTCCTGGATCTTGTTGACGGCCATGGCCGACGCCCTCCGCAGGCCCTTGATGATGATCTGGGAGCTGACGCCCTGCTCGACGTGCTCGCGGACCTCCTTGAGGATCTCGCCCGCCAGCACCACCACCGACGTCGTGCCGTCGCCCACCTCGGCGTCCTGTGACCGCGCGATGTCGACGAGGATGCGCGCCGCCGGGTGCACGATGTCTAGGAGCTTCATGACGGTCGCGCCGTCGTTTGTGATGGTCTGCTTGCCGTTGGCGTCGACCATGAGCAGGTCGCCGCCATAAGGGCCCAAGGTCGATTTTATCGTCGCCTGCACCGCGAGGCACGCGTTGATGTTGGAGATGATCTGGCCCTTGCCTTGGGATGTGTCGGTGCCTGTATATGAGGCCCAACAGTTAGCGGCCGGTCTGGCTAGAACTCTTGGAGGGGTTCCTGACCCTCTTTCAGCACGATGATGGTCGGGGTTTGCCCGCCGAAAGACATGGTTGCTGGTATAAGCCTGAGTCAACTACTGGGTATCTTATTGGAGGTGGCGTTCAGAGGTGTAGAGGTCGAGGGGTTTGCGTCCTGAATCGTGGTGCTGTGCAGTACAATGTCGTAAGGTTGAGTGTCGTCGTATCCACGCTGTCTCCGTAGCTTCTTCTCTCTCTGAAAATTATTGAAGCCTTCCGCAGCCCGGCCTGAGCTTGGGCGTGTGCTATCCACAACTGGCTTAGCGTCGAGGGGCAGCGCCGCAGCTTGTTTGTCAGCTGTGGGCACCTGCTACTGCGCTGTTAGAAGATCTTATCTTATCGAAGCTCAGCACACAAGGCGCGTCTCTTTTGCTCTGTTCAGCGAGTCTGTCTTGCAACATCATCGAGGCTCCTGTGTCTTGAGCTATTATGCAATGGTGAAGCACTCCAGGGCATCTTTCTGTGACGCCTCTTGAGAGACAATTTCAACCCTAAGAGACTCGGTGCATTACCTCGGCGTTTGCAATGGTTGACCCCTATCTTTTTCTGACGATGCCCCTGTGCTCGTTCTTGTCCTTCTGTCACGAACAGATTCTCGAACAGATCTTATTCTCGTTTCTATCGTGTCTTCATGCCCACAATGCCAGCCGAAGAAGTCTTCGCCCGGGTTGTGGGCGCCAGCCCTTTCCCGGGTCCTGTTGGTCCCCTACTTCTGGTCTCCGTCGTCACCTTTTCCCGTTCGGAAATGAGGGGTCTCTCATCAAGGTTCAACACAGCTTCATTCGGAAGCCACTTGCCGTCCAGCAACAACAGCCGACGCGGTTCAGGTGCGAACTAAACCCTTAGACGGGTTCCAGAAGGATGCCTGCTGCAGCTTGGGGAAGCATTGGCATTTAGCAGAGGGCACGGCATTGCGATATTGCGTGTACCCCTCCTTCCGTCCTTGGAGATGACCAAAGTCCGAGAATTGGAGTAAGTAGGTAAGGTAGCTGTGAGGGGAGGCAGCAACCGGTTCTTTAAGACATACTGCCTCCCATTTGTTGACTCCGGGTGGTTGTCCAAGTTGACATATCTGATCAACACTGCTTCCACTTGTGCTTGTTTAACTACGTGTATTCTTGACTTGCAAGTACGAGTGTCTAGTGTGCTGTCACTGGCTCCTTCAAAATGGAATCTGAGATTGCCGAGATCAAGAAGCAGGTTGCTGCACTCCAGAAGGAGCTGACACGAGTTGCTGGTGGGTGGTAGCAAGTACATCCTAGCCGCAGAGGACTCGCTACTGACTAACCCCCGACATAACAACAGATGAAGCAGAAGTCCGCAAGACACACTTCAAGTATGGCTACTACCTGGACAAGTGTCTCTATGACGAGGTGAGCCACAGATGCCTTCTTTGCAATCCCGTCACGAACAGGGATTCTGACGCATGAGCAGGTCGTCGATATGTTTGCAGACCACCCCGACACCTATGTCGAGTTCCTCGGCTCCCGCTACCGAGGCAAGGAAGGCGTGAAGCGGCTGTACCAGGGCCGCTTCCAGAACACCTTTGTCAAGGGCCGCGACGGCCCCGTCCACGGCTTCCTGCTCGACCACATCATGATGCAGGACATCGTCGACGTGGACGAGAGCGGCACCCACGCCTGGTGCCGCATGCGCGCCCTGATGCAGGCGGGGACCCACCAGTCCGTCCAGGAAGAGCACCCGCGCGGCCACGTGCAGTGGTGGGAGGGCGGCCTGTACGAGAACGAGTACATCAAGGAGAACGGCGTGTGGAAGCTGTTCCGCTACCGCTACTTCCCCTTCTGGCACGCCGAGTTCGAGAAGGGCTGGTCGCACACCAAGAAGAACTACGTGCCCTGGCCAACCAAGACGTACCCCGAGGACCCCTTCGGTCCCGATGAGCTGATCGAGCAGAAGATGCTGTGGCCGGATACGAGGGTTGTTCCCTTTCATTACCCGCACCCGACCACCGGCAAGCGCATTGCTGACGATGCGCTGCGGGCTCCTCACTGGGGGCAGGATGTCAGTACGTCTGACCCTCCCCTGACGCTGGCTGTGCCCGAGGGTCAGAAGAGGCCCGGTGCGCACGACGGCGAACCCAAGCCTGGTGACAAGATTCTGCCGGACCTGGTGCAGGGGGCCATTGCCTGAACCTGTCTGTTCTTGGCGTGCGAGATAGGATATCGCGGAAAGTGGACGACAGCATGTGAATATGATGTATGCGACCAACCAATATGGCAGTGGCAGATAGTTTAAACTTGTTGAATCCCGTCTCTCGGCGATCCTCCGTTCGCTCTTGTCCGCTTCACACTGTTTGGCATCTATCTGCCTGACTCTGGCCTGACACAATTGCCATTATTCGTGTTCGTCCTGATTGCCGTCCAGACCTAAAGATCCCTTCCAGCGTTGCTGCTGGTGCTGCCACCTTGGCAAGCCGATTTCCCCAATCTCGCAACTGCCGTCGCCTCCAACACCAAGGCAACCCCGCACGCAAGACGCGCCCGGTAACGTGCCGCATAGTCCGGACTTGGAGATGAGGGGACGGCTCGGTAGATTGGGGTGACCACTACAACGACGGAACAACCGAGAATCACGAAGGCCGCATGGCCTGCTCCCTATTTAGCCAGTCACCTGCGGGTGCTGGCGAGGGCCACGTATCGGTCTTCAGACACATGTCCGAAGTCTGAAGCGAGAGGCATAGGCTTCTAGAAGGTTATCACCTCTTGCTAAGACTCGCCCTCTCCTCACGACCAGACCCAAATCTCCCACCATATCACCAGCACCCTGCAAAGTCGGTCGCCATGGCTCACATCTTCGACATCGCCCCGGAGGTGTCCCCCTACACCAAGGGCCGGCTGACCGGCTCGGGCGTCAAGTTCCCGGACACGTACGTCTTTGCGAGCATGAACAAGCCCTCCCGCTTCGAGGGCGACGTCTTCGACCTCGAGTACTCGGGCACGCTCCCCAGGGACATCGACGGCACCTTCTTCCGCATCCAGCCGGACCACCGCTTCCCGCCCATGTTCGAGGACGACATCCACTTCAACGGGGACGGGAGCGTCACGGCCATCCGAATCGCGGACGGGCACGCCGACTTTAAGCAGAGGTATGTGCGGAACGAGAGGTATAAGCTCGAGACCGCCGCGAGGAGGAGTCTGTTTGGGAGGTATAGGAATCCGTGGACGGATAACGAGTCGGTTAAGGGGGTTATTAGGACGGCGAGCAATACGAATATTATCTTTTGGAGGGGGATGTTGCTTGCTACCAAGGAGGACGGGCCGCCTTATGCTATGGATCCGGTTACGCTGGAGACTATTGGACGGTAAGGAAGTCTTTGTCGGTGTGATTGATGGGCGATGGTGTGTGCGCTGACACCCGGGATAGGTACGATTTCGAGGGACAGATCTTGGCGCCGACCTTCACTGCGCACCCGAAGTTCGACCCTGACACGGGAGAGATGGTGTGCTTTGCGTACGAGGCCGGCGGCGATGGGTCGGACTGCTCGCTTGATATCGCCGTGTGGACGCTCGATGCCGACGGGAAGAAGACCGAGGAGGCGTGGTACAAGGCCCCGTTCGCGGGCATGATCCACGACTGCGGGCTGTCGAAGAACTACCTCGTCCTGCCTCTCACGCCCATCAAGATGTCGCTTGAGAGGATGAAGGCGGGGGGGAACAAGTTCGCCTGGGACCCCAACGAGGACCAATGGTACGGTTTGGTCCCTAGACGGGGCGGGAAGCCCGAGGATATCGTCTGGTTCCGGGCTGACAACGGTATGCCCACCTCTCACGCCCCTCGGCACAGGGAAAACCATTCACTAACCCCTCCCAAGCCTTCCACGGCCACGTAGCAGGCTGCTACGAAAACGAACAAGGCCACGTAGTCGTCGACCTAACCGTAGCAGATGGCAACGTCTTCTTCTGGTTCCCGCCCGAGGGGCAGCCGCCCAAGCGCGACAACTTCTCCTCGCCGACCATGCGCTGGGTCCTCGATCCGAAGGCCAAGACGCACACGCGCATCCAGCCCTCGGTCGTCTGGCCCATCAACGGCGAGTTCTCGCGCATCGACGACCGCTTCACGACCAAGAAGTACAGGCACTTCTGGCAGGCCATGGTGGACCCTTCGCGGCCATACGACTTCGCCAAGTGCGGCCCGCCCGCGGGGGGGCTGTTCAATTGCCTGGGTCACTTCACTTGGGACCCGGAGGACGAGAGGGGGACGGGCACGAGCGATGTTTACTTTGCGGGGCCGACGTGTACGTTCCAGGAGCCGACGTTCATACCCAAGGCCGGCGGAGGGGAGGAGGGGGAGGGGTACCTGATCGCGCTGCTGAATCACCTGGACGTGCTGAGGAATGATGTGGTGATCTTTGATGCGCAGAATATGGCCAAGGGTCCCGTGGCGACGATTCACCTGCCGTTGAAGTTGAAGTTGGGCTTGCATGGCAATTTTGTGGATCATAGGGATATTGAGGCGTGGCAGAGGAGGAGGGACGCGGAGACGGGGGATGTTGGGCCTGTGAAGGTGGCTACGGAGCCGTTGCCGTGGCAGAAGAGGAGGATGGAGGAGGAGGAGAAGGCGGACGGGAAGAGGAAGACGACGAATGGGGAGAAGACGACGAATGGTACTAATGGTGGTGGTGTTGGAGGGATCGCCGAGGCGCTGTCGCAGGCTGTCATTGGTGTTCATGGTCATGATCCGTGACACGGACGTACAATCACTCGTAAATGATATATGCAATATGCACATCTGGTAACTTACACCATTTTGGTATACTTACAAACTTGAATAATCCGCCTGGGATGTGTATCTGTTTGTGACATAAACATGAAACATGCGGGGAAGTTAAACGTCTTGTGCGCGACGTCCACCTGGGAACTTCATCCCATCATCAAACCTGCCATCCATTCCTCTCCCAACCTCAAAGGCAAACAGCACGTATAAGGGCATTCACTCTCAGCAACAAAGATGGCACCGCACGCAGGCCTAGTCCACGCAAAAGAATACGACATCAAAGACAGCAACGTCGAGCTCATCAACACCGCCGTCGACCACAACCTCAAGTACGCATCCGCCGCCACAGAACCAGCATGGAACGACGGCCGCGTCGGCATCGAGGCTGGCTTGTACGTCTGGCGCGTCGAGGACTTCGAGGTCGTGCCCTGGATCGTCCGCGATCGACCGGGCGGCGGGATGTTCTTCTACGACGGGGACAGCTACATCATCCTCAGCTCTGTGTCCGCTAGGGGACAGCCGGGGAGTATCTCGGGGCAGGTCGGTGGGGATAGGAGGTTCGTGCACGATGTCTTTTTCTGGCTGGGGGCGCATACCTCGCAGGACGAGGCGGGGGTTGCGGCGTACAAGGCTGTCGAGCTGGATGAGTTTTTGCAGGGGAAGGCGATTCAGCATCGGGAGTTGCAGGGGTGTGTATCTGATGCGTTTAGGGGGCTGTTTCCGAGGTTGACGATTCGGAAGGGTGGGGTGAGGAGCGGGTTTAGACATGTTGATGCGGAGGGCGTGGACGGGAGGGAAGCAGACCGGTTGACGTTGCTGAGGGTGTTTCAGCCTGTTGAGAGATCGGTTGTGGTTGCCTGCGAGGTCGAGCCGACGTGGAGGAGCTTGGATGACGGGGATGCGTTCATTCTGGATGCACGGGACAAGATCTGGGTGTGGCAGGGACAAAAGTGTCGGCCGATGGAGAAGGCCAAGGCGGCGCAGGTGGTCCACGATATGAAGCTGGCTAAGCATGTCGAGGAGGAGGTGCTGTCGCAGACGGAGTCGAGGTCTAGGGTGATCGTCAAGTTGCTGGGTGGTGATGGCGAGGAGGAGGCATATCGAAGCGAGTATTCCTGCCCCCGGCCGGTGACGGGATTGACGTTGACGGCACCAAAACGCCCGCGGAGACTGTTCTGTTTGAGTGATGCTTCGAGAGAGCTGAGCTTTGATCTGGTTAAAGAAGGGGATGGCATTTCACGTGGAGACCTGGACTCCAACGACGTGTTTCTCTTGGACAACGAAGGCAGATCGATTTGGGTCTGGGAGGGCTCGGATGCTAGTGTGGCAGAGAGGACATCGTGGCTTAGGGTTTCTCAGAGCTACATCAGGCAGTTGGCGAGCAGCGGCGAGGACAGCGATGCCTACCTTGCCCCTGTTGCCAAGGTGCGAGACGGCTTCGAGTCTATGGAGTTCGAGAAAGCCATGGACGGGTCGCAGGGCATCTGACCTACTTGGAGAACCACGGAGTGTCCGGTTCAGCAACGCCGCGCGCATCTTGTCCACTACCGAGCAGTCTGAGAGCAGGCTGTGGAACATTTTATATTGAAACAAGCCAATCTGCTATGCTCTCTGGCAGCTGTTGAAGCCGCCAATGCAAAACCTCCTCGCCCATGCAAAACCCAAATTTATACAGTCAGATCATCCCCCCAGACCTGCTTTGCAATTTCGACATTCAACCGCACCTTGGCCCACTGCTCCTCCTCGGTCAAATCATTGCCCTCCACCGTCGAGCTGAATCCGCACTGGTGCGACAAGCAAAGCTGATCCAGCCCACGGGGGCAGTACTTGGCCGCCTCGTTCAACCGCCTCACAATATCCTCCGTGTCATCCAACTCCGGCTTCTTGCTGCTCATCACACCCAGCACCACGATCTTGTTCTCGGGCAGGTGGCGCAGCGGCGAGAAGTCACCGGACCGCGCGTCGTCGTACTCGAGGAAGTAGACGTCGACGTCGAGCTGCTTGAACAGCACCTCGGCGACGGGCTCGTAACCGCCCTGGGCGAACCACTGCGAGCGGAAGTTGCCGCGGCACAGGTGGATGCCGATGACCATGTCCTTGGGCCGCTTGGAGATGGCGCGGTTGATCAGGTCGGCGTACTGCCGCGTGATCTTGTCCGGGTCGTCGCCGTGGCGCTTGGCGGCCTCCTCGCGCATGCCGGCGTCGCACAGATAGGCGAGGTTGGTGTCGTCCAGCTGGACGAAGCGGCACCCCGCGGCGTACAGGTCGGCGAGCTCCTCCTGGTAGACGCGCACGACGTCGTCAAAGAAGGGCTCGAGTGTGGGGTAGACGTCGCGGGGGATGGCCTCGCGGCCGCCGCGGAAGTGCACCATGGTCGGGCTCGGGATGCACACCTTCGCCGTGACCGTCCTGTCGCCCTTGTGGGCGGCGATCTGCGACTCGATGAACCTGTAGTCGTCGACCTGGATGGGCTTGGGGTGGCCCAGCTTGCCGACGACGACGACGCGGGGAGGCGTCATGCCGTGCGTCGTGACATTGGTGGACGACATGCCGCCCTGCCGCTCGACGCCGGCCAGGTGCTGCAGGAAGTCGAGGTGGAAGAACTCGCGCCGGAACTCGCCGTCGGTTACACTGGCAATGCCATTCTCGATCTGCCGCTGCACGACCGTAGCAATGTGCTTGTCTTCGATCTTGCGAAGCTCCGCGAGCGAGAGCTCCTTCTTGTCCACCTTTGCGCGGGCCTCGAGAACTTCCTTGGGGCGGAGGAAGGATCCGACATGGTCGGCACGATAGACACCTTTAGGGAGGGGCATTGTGATATCTATCTCTGTCTGAACTGGTGGGGTTGTGAGGAGTGACGTATGCTGTGTTGCGCAAGTGGTTGTACGACGTGTAAGGTAGGTAGCAAACAGATGTCACGGCGTCAGGGGGCTGTCGCTGGAAATGCAGGTACCCTGAGCTACCTATATACTCCTGGTTACACGCGACACATTCACCCAGCCACTGCGTTCTCAGGGATCCCGCCCGTGGTTTCCTGCTCCAATCTGCAAGCCATGTGGGCGGGATGACGGCGCTTGAGCGAAGGGAGAAACCTGGACCAGAAAAGCTTTTCTGGCCGGAGCCGTTGACAGCTCCCGGGCATTGAGCAATCACAGGCAGTGGTTGCTGCGGGGTAGTGAACCCCTCCCTCGCTCTCCAAGCCTTTTAGCCCAGCCAGATCTGCCGGCACTGGTTTGGGCTTGCCTCGGACCAACCATCGCGTCCAGGGCGTCCCATGAGCCCACTGTAGCGTGCGCTAACGGTCCGGTTTTAAGGGTCCCGCCGTGGCGAGATCAGAAGGATCTTAGCGAGATGCAAGGTCAACAAATGCGATCTGGGTCTGCAGCTCTGGCAACGGCTCATCTCTTAAGTCGCTCATGGCAGTTCAGTCTGTCATGCTCGCGAGTTCCTGGCAAGTGTCTATATTTGGAGTTGTCGAAGCTTTAGGATGCAAAACCCAAGTCTACACGTGTAGTCGTTCGTTGCCAGCGTCGCGTGTCTTTGCCAGATCGGGGAATGGCAGCGACCAGACTTGTTCGGGAACCGCCGCGACGAACGCTAGCTGGCCTAGCATTTCTCCGACGCATGTTCAGAGCATGACGTGGAGCTTGAGATGAGAGAAACGCCATATTCTCACATGTCCACAGTTTGATCAACCTCGTTCAGGACGCATAAAGTGAGGCAAGACTATCGAAGATTGCAGAGAACCAGAATCATGCGGGCAGGAATAGGGTACCTTGCCATATCCCATGGCGAGGAGCATGTACATACAACGAGCCGGCCGAAGGAAGTTTCTGTACGCTGTCAAACAATCCGAGGGCATGTTGCCTAACTTCCCCGGTTTTGGAAAGTACTGTTCTGGGAATTCTTCGCATACTGTTACAGAATGCCATTGTCCGCTAGGTGTGGCCAAATATTATAGGTTCTGCCTTGTCTTAAGTCCAGCTCCTATATCGCTATTTGAGGTACAAGTTCCTTCCTCGAGCATTCGTTGTTGATAGGATGAATGGAGCGGTCCTCTTCCCCACCCACACACTGTGTCAGAGCTTAAATATCATAGGCAGTTTTAACGGCTCCATGTCCAACAAGAAGGGACCATGGCGCAGTTGGCTAGCGCGCAGGTCTCATACCCTGTATGATCGAGCCGCAATACGGCACGAGTAATCCTGAGGTCGGGAGTTCGAGCCTCCCTGGTCCCATTCTATTTTGCATTTTCTTTTTGCTGCTGCCTCCCCTCCGGCCCCCCGACAGAATACTTTTTTGCCCCTTCGTATATACCAAGCTCTCTAGGCCTATTGTTGTAAGATACATGCTTGCCGGCAGGTCTGTCGGTTGTTTTATGTCAACTGAGGAAGCAGACGACGACGAACATTGGCAGTCGTTCACCTCCCGCCGGTGACGATGTTGCAAGTGCCACTTGGCCATGGCATTGTTGCGGGAGCTGTCACATGTGACAAGTCACAAACGACTGCAAACGACTGCGATCATGAAGTAACACTGGTTTAACATTTTTATCAATTGTCGCTATCATGTTTGTATGGAGTCTATCACTGCGGAGTGCAGGCCAACCAAGTCATATTCCTAACCGCATCGCAGCCCGACACTACTCGGCCTTCTCGGTCTTCTCAGGCAGCACAGCAACCGGCTCGAACAACAGCGCCCTCAGCTCCCCGAACCCTTTCAGTATGTTGGCCGACTCCTCCTCGGTCCACTGCTTCCTCGTCTCCTCGCCCAGCTGTCCCTGCATCATGGCGGAGAACAGCTCCGGCCCGTGCTGGCCGTGGAACCTCAGCTGCGGCCGCGTGACGGCGGTGCGCAGGCCCATCTTCCCGAGGACGGCGTGCGCCTGCTCCGAGGCCAGGCTGCCGCCGTTGATGCCGTAGCTGACCACCAGCATCGGCTTGCCGTCCCACTCGTTCTTGAGGTAGTCGATGGCGTTCTTGGTGCCGCCGGCCATGCTGTAGTTGTACTCCGGGATGACGATCACGTAAGCGTCGTGGGCGGCGATAGCGGCGCTCCAGGCCTTGCTGTGGTCGTGGGTGAAGGAGGCCGTGGCGGGGACCATGGCGGGGACGACGGGCTCGTCGAAGACTGGGAGGTTGAATGTTGCGAGGTCGATGGCGTGGAGGGTGAGGTTGCTGGTGGCTTCGGTGTCTTTGGAGATGATGTCCTTGACTAGGGCGGCAACCTCGGGCCCCACGCGGGGCGTCCGGGTGCTCATTGTTATGATGGCGACTGACTTGGGGGACGACATGGCCTCCGCGGACTCGGGTATTGAGCCAGACATATTGCTGTCTTGGGCTTGGATATGCTGTGGATGGCTTGATCTGGGTGGCTGTAGGACTCGGGAGTGGTATTGAAATGCGTCTTGGAGCGACAGCAGAACAGAAAGAGTGAAGGAGGTGTGCGTCTTTTTTATATCGAGGACGCCATAACTTCAGACTCGCGCCGCTCCATGGCTGTCGAGGTCAGCAGCTCCAGGATCCTGGTTGATTGCTCATCAAGCTTCGAGACGCCCATGCTCCAGCCAGCAGGAGCCTGGATACCGCCTGGCTCGTATCGCAATACGCAATACACGCAGCGGCATCCATCCCTCAGGTCACAGTTTGGGTATTAACTCGCTCCGCAGGGCGGATGGGTCGATATAGAGCAGTGAATCCCGCGCGGGAGCCGAGTCCAACAATCGTCCAAGCGGTTAGGGTTGTGGAGATGGCAGGGCGAGCCGAACTATCCGCGCCAAGAATTTACTTGGGGGCAAGTCGTGACGAGGTCCAGAATCTCGATTCTTGCACGCAGTTACCAGCCACAGACCAAAGCATTAATAACCCGGCTGTGTGCCAGGGGTGCTTCATGAGCCTTCAACCGGCACATTTACAGCTGGACAGCAATGCGGTCTTCGCAGGTTGCTTTGCAGACCTCGCTTAGCTGAGCACGTTCTCTCTTTCTCGGGCATGCTCCGCGGATGAATAACATCCCACTGGGCTTTCCCGGTCGACCTGCACTTACGCACCGACCCCAACGTCCTTTAAGGGAGTGAAAGGGAGTCGGATCTGTCGTTCCGGCGAGACGCACATTTGCTTCAGCTCTGCGGTATCATTGTGCCGTCCAGTCTTGTCTCCGCGGATGGAAGGCTCGCCATATATCTGCCTCGGCTTGCCAATGCTTCGATGCTCATCGGGAGAAGGCACTTGGAATATTGCCTTGGCTACTGATCACTGGGATCGGATATCTGCAAAGAAGCGGGTGAGAGAGTGAACAACTGGGAGGATCAGTTTCGGAAGCCCTTCATCCAGCAACGGCCCAGATAACGCGACATGACCCCGAAATGCACTCCGGTATCCGCCTTTCCGATGACTCGTCAAGAAGAAGCGAGTGGTGCTCCATAACCAGCGAAAGCTTTTTGATAGGGTCGAATCCTCGATCGAGACAGCAGCCGGGTACGCTCTGAACTGAGAGCCGGTCCAAAGGCACCAACTCCTGTCAGACCCGGCTCAACCTCACGATGGGGACTCCGTGAGATTATGGGCAACGTCGTCAAGGACCAAAGCCAACAGTCCGAAGGGATCTCGCCGAAATTCGCAACCACAACGGCCCAGTTCAGGGCTACTCGCCATGTTCGGGATCATGCCGCCCGGTTCGGATGCCGGATAGCGACCGCAAGAGAAACGACACAGGAAGCTGTCGGAGCAGGACATATGGGCCGCCAGAGATTCCACCAGATGGTGCAGCGAATGCAGGTGACTTGATTACACCTGCGGCGCCCTGCAGATGCACTTACAAGAACAGCGACAGAAGATTTAGCAACGGCAAGAAGTGGGAGAGAGATATGACAACGCTGGCAGCACTGCTCAGCCAGTGTCAGTCAGGGCGTTTGTTTCTCGTCAAGAGCTGCTGGACATCTCGTTCCTTGATGGAAGCTCCGGGGTCTGGCTCGGCCCAAAGACTGCCTGTTGTGAGAGTCAGTCCACTGTGGCTCTGCGAAGAAAGGATACAGCGACAGAGCAGATGAGATGCCAGTGTCAGATCTGCTGGCGACAACGTGGTGATAAGATGATATAAGCATGGACAACAATGGTGACGCTGCAACAGCGCGCCCACTGCGACGAGCAAGGCGGATGGAGAGAGGTCATCGTGGCCTCTGCGAACAACCTCAGTACGTCGCGTGTTGGATATACGTCCCCAACGTGCCTTCAGCAATGGACCGGATCACCCGTAGAGGTTGACCCTGGTACATCTAGCGCTACTACCGGACCACGCGAGCATTTTCTGAATATCCGGGGTCCCTCGTACTTCATGCGCCTCGTCTCCACCCGAGAGTGGACGCCGCTAATGAGAAAGTGTTGCTCGTTGAACGGATGCATGACTAGAATCCGCCAGGCGGCCAGGGTTGCGCCCAGGGTTGCGCCCAGCACGCAACCCCGACGAGCGTCTACCATCTCCGGGCCCATCTCCGTTCTTCCAAATGCAAGGCTGAAGCGGTTTCGGCCAACAAGAAGAACCTTTGGACTAGAAACGTATTAGCGTCTACACCACGTCGGTGACCGAAGGATCTGAACTCATGTCCTTCCAACCCATTTTGCAGACCACGACAAAGTAGTCTACTAGGTTTTCTTGGGTGCCCGCCTGTAGGCAGTGAAGAAGGCAGGAAGGCCTTTTTGTTGCTGTCGGGCGAGCACGGATGGTTACTCGAGCACAGACGCCCACCGAGGTGCAGAATCTGTCGGCCAGAACATTGTCTCGAGGGTTAGGGCCTTTGTACGAGCAATTCGTGACAGTGCAAGCAATCCGAGTCTTTCCACACCCTGGACCGGACAGCCTCGAATACCTTACCTTACAAGAGCGATATCCCTCATTGCCGACGTAATAACCTGCAACAAAGGCGACAAGACATTACCGGTCACGAAGAAATGCAGCAAAACAAGTGGGCGCGGCTGTCGCTGGTGAGCTAGATGAGCGGGGCGTGTTCCTTCAGAACCGCTAATGACGCCGAGCTGCCGGGAACGGATTGGCCAGCATGGCCCGAGCACCTCAGGTGGCTTCATTGTGGTTGGGCGATGCTCCATATCAATCAGATAAGATGATCAGATAAAAATTTTCTCCGAGGACTCCACGTATGCCAAGCCGTTCCTCCCTCCCAGATCGTCCTAGCAGCGTCTTGGCATCAACGGCCAGCCCGCATGAACCCCTGCCCTGGCCATGCCCATTGGACGGTTTTCGTCAATCGAGAACCGTTGCGAGGGAATCGCATCCCCGTACAGTAGAGTTGCCAGACGTGCAATGATGGGTGCTTTGGTGCTGCCGGCGGCGGTTCGAGACGCTCGCATCACCGTGGCGGAGGAAGGTGTGGGCTCGTTCGGCCTGGTTGATGCGGATGATCCACAGACCACGGATGGGATGAATTCTAGGTACCACACTGCACCTTAGCTTGGGTTGCATTGGATAGATAAACCCGAGGGAGCGCCTGCATTCTTTTGCTGCTCGCCCTTTTCGTTGGTCTGGTTATCGTCTTCTTTGCATCTCTTATCCCCTCCCCAGCTTTGACCTGCTCCTGAACATTTTGTTGTTGACTGTGTCTTGCTCAGCCGTCATCGCCCCCCCCCTTCGATGGCGTTCATGAAAGACCTGTCGTCGGCGCTCCGGCGCCGGCCCCACGAGATTCCCGTGGTCGAGGAGGTGCAGCCCGAGAGCGAGAAGCACACCAAGGAGGCCGGCCTGGCTGGCTCGGTCCACGATGGACACGAGGCTAGTGACTCGGACGCCATCTCGATCGATGCGCAGCCTGGTATCCAGAAGATGGAAGCCACCACCAAGACATGGACCATGCCATGGCTGATCACGGCATATTTGCTGTAGGTTCATTACCTTGACTCGTCCCTGCTGGACATTTGGCTAACACAGGAGGCAGCATCTGGCTCATCACCTTTGTCGACGCCATGCAGCAAGGCATGAGCGGATCTTTGACGCCCTACGTCACTAGCAGCTTCCAGCGTCACTCGCTCACAGCCACCACCGGCATCTTCTCCAGTCTTATTGGCGGCCTGATCAAGCTGCCCCTTGCCAAAGTTCTCGATATCTTCGGGCGCCCGCAAGGCTTCTTCGTGTGCATGTGGATCATGGTCATCGGCCTGATCATGATGGCGGCGTGCCAGAATGTCGAGACGTATGCTGCGGCTCAGGTGTTCTACTGGGTTGGGTAGGTGACAGCCCCAGCAGCCTTAAGGCTCGCCTTCGGTCCTCAGTAAGGCCGCACTGTCACTAACACGGTGCCTGCAAATCCAGCTATAACGGAGTCTCCTACTGCTGTGGTATCTTCATTGCCGATACCTCTGCCCTCAAGAACCGGGCCTTCGCCTTTGCCTTCATCAACTCGCCCTACATCGCCACTGTTTGGATTGGCGGCCCGCTTGCGACTGCCTTCCTCAAGTCGGCCGGTGGCTTCCGGTGGGGGTTTGGAACCTTCACCATCATCACTCCGGTCGTCTGCACGCCGCTCTTCCTGGTCTTCTGGTACAACTACCGGAAGTCCAAGGCCTCTGGCCTCATCATCAGGCGCGAGTCCAAGGGCACTTTCTGGCAGTCGCTCAAGTACTACGCCATTGAGTTTGACGTCGTCGGCATTCTCCTCATCGCTGCTGGCCTGGCACTCTTCCTCCTGCCCTTCAGTATCTACTCGTACCAACCCAAGGGATGGAGGTCTGCCCTGGTCATCTGCTTCATCATCTTTGGCTTCCTGCTCCTAGTCGGCTTTGCGCTGTACGAGAAGTTCGTCGCTCCCAAGACGTTCATCCCTTTCCAGCTGTTGACGGACCGCACCGTGGTCGGAGCTTGCGTGCTGGCGGCTGCCCTCTTCGTCTCGTTCTACATCTGGGACTCCTACTTCTTCTCTTTCCTGCAGGTCGTCAACGGCCTGAGCATCACCGAGGCGAGCTACGTCACCAACATCTACAGCATCGGCTCCTGCTTCTTCAGCCTCCTCGTCGGCCTGCTCATCCGCTGGACCGGGCGCTTCAAGTGGCTGGCCCTGGGCTTCGGCGTGCCGGTGACGGTCCTCGGCGTCGGTCTGATGATCCACTTCCGCCAGCCCGACGTCAACATCGGCTACATCGTCATGTGCCAGATCTTCATCGCCTTCTCTGGCGGCACGCTCGTCATCTGCGAGCAGATGGCCGTCATGGCCGCCACCACCCACCAGTACATCGCCGTGGTGCTGGCTCTCGAGGCCATGTTTGCCAGCGTCGGAGGTGCCATAGGCAGCACCGTCGCCGCCGCCATCTGGACGGGCGTGTTCCCCAAGAAGCTGGGCGAGTACCTCCCTCCCCAGGCCCAGGCCAACCTCACCTCCATCTACGGCGACATCACGGTGCAGATGTCGTACCCCTTCGGGACGCCGGAGAGGGACGCCATCAACCGGGCGTACGGCGACGCGCAGAAGACGATGCTGATTGCCGCTACCGCCGTGCAGGCCGTGTCCTTTGTTGCTGTCTTTGTCTGGAGGGACATCAAGGTCAAGGACTTCAAGCAGGTGAAGGGTCTGGTCATCTAAAAGCTCCTGATTCGTTTGCTGCGTTGAGCCAGCCCACTGTGAGCTGCGGGTATCGAAACGCCTTGCACTTTTTCGTTTCTCGCAAGGTTGTTGCCATCGATATGGATTTTTGGATAGACCGGGTCCATTAGCGGCCATTGTCACGGGCCTGGAGCACAAGGACTCCTATTCACGCGTATTAGACTTAATGAAGTAATGTTACTGCACGATGTCTTCTTCATCGAATGCACTGCTCATCTGCGTCGCTGCCAGAAAGCCGTCCACCAGATCCTGTGAAGACTTTGTTGGCGAGTACTTCCTACCTACTATACTGTTGCGATACATCCTGGCATTCCTTCGGCGGACACCAGGGGTCCATCCGAGTACGCTCGGTCCGGCATCGCCAACGTCAAACTGCCCGCGCCTGCCGCGTACACTACACGCTTCCGCCTCGAGGAAGTCAACATGCAAAGGCCTCACCGTTGCCAGGTTGCCGTATCCGGCCGGCCAAGTGGGTCAGGAGGCTGTGGGGCCCGTCGCGCCAAGCCTCGGCCACACAAAAACCTTCGACGAAAGATTTCTGAGCTTTCTTCCTTTTGCCAAACCACCAAGGACAGCCAAAACTTGCAACCCTTCGATCTCGACTAACAGCCGGCCAACAAAACAGTATGCGTCGCCGTATGGTAAGTTACTTACTCTCTTGCTTCCTGCAAACTTTGCAATCCCCATCCTGATGAACATCCTGGTCCGTGTTACTGAGCAGCTTAAGACCCTGCATTTGAAGACACATCCAGCACTTTGTGCACCTCTGATCTTTTTAACTCTAGCGATCTTCGGTTCTCATCTTGCACTGCTTTGGTCGGAGACAGTTTTGCTGACAGGTCTTCGTAGAGTAGTAGTATCCCGTGGCCATTCAAGGCCATGAAGCCGGCGGGACGATTTACCGAGCTGCTTCGCGATAGCAGACCGCTGGACACAGTTCCTCGGACGAGAGATTGCTCGAATGGCGACTACGTCCCTTCGTGCTGGTGTGGCGGTCGGTAATACTCTGTATAATGAGATGCTGTACGCTCTCTCCTCGGCCAGCAGCGTCGTCTGCCGACCGGTATCTGGGCGTCTGCTGCATGACGCATCGTTTGCGAGCTTCGGGCTGCATCTGCCGTTATCCTATCTGTCGACGGGGATTCTCGCATGACTCCTCCCTGCGTGTCGGGTTTGGTCGTCCCTTTGCTGTGGATAACGGATGCTGTCGAGCTCTGGGCCAGGGGGGATAAGGTAAGTTCGAGTCTGGCGATACTTCTTTGCCTCTGGGATTGGACAGTACTGCGTCGAGGCGATGCGCTCTCGTCTACCGCTGGCATAGATCGGTTGGTAGTTCTTCACCAGTGGCCAGTGCCATTTACTCGGGCGAACTGATGCCGGTTCGAGGCGCGCTTCGAGCGGAATTCAGCGCCCTGTCACCGGCTCGGGTGCTAAGTGGACAGCCGTGATTTCTCCCTCGTTCAGGTAGCAACAGAATCTACATGCATTCGCTCTTTCACTGCAACACTGCAATATCGTTAGGCGTTGCTCGGCTTCTCGGGGAGAAGTCCCCCAGCGACGCGTCGGCTCCCCGCATTTCTTGGCAGGGGTTTGGAACGTCATGATGCTGGATGTCACTTAGTCAGCACTGGCTCGACATATGAATGGCGTCACGAAGCTACCTCCGCCGGCGTTTATATCCGTCTCGACCCCGTTGCAGTTATAGTTGCGTTATATCTGCTCGTGACCTTTCCTGTTGCGAACCCGTCTCATCTATCTGTTTGCCGATCCTCGCTGGGAGTACTCGGCTGCAGTTGTTGGTCAATACCAGGGGGTAAACACTCAGCAACCACTCACCTGCTTCTGAGTAATCAATAGCATTGGCTCACCTCACTGGATTCTAATCCAGAATAATTGACATCGCCACATTCCAGAACCCCAATGGCTGTCCTCAAAGCTCTCCTCGCCGGCCTGGCACTGGCCAGTCTCGGCGTCTCCGTCCCCGTGCAAGACAGCCCACGCCAGCGGCTTCTAGACGGCAAGCCCCTCCCGGCCAAGTACCGGAAGAGCAGTGCGCCGCCGTACACCCCGGACCACAGGGACCCGTACGACGGCGCGGTCGACTCCATCGGCAAGGACGTGGACCCGCTGCCCTGGCGCAACGGCCATGGCGCCTCGGTCTTGGGCCCGTGGAACAGGGGGCGCGCTAAGCAGGCCCCGGATCTGGTTCGCCCGCCTAGCACCGACCACGGGGCTATGAAGAACATGCGGTGGAGTTTCGTCGACTCGCATATTCGTATTGAGGTGAGATTGAGAGGATGATGTGGTGAGGGATGTGGCGCTGATTGCGGTTTAGGAAGGGGGATGGACGAGACAGACTACCATTCGGGAACTGCCTAGCAGTGTTGAGCTGGCGGGTGTGAATATGCGGCTCGATGAGGGTGTTATTCGCGAGTTGCACTGGCACAAGGAGGCGGAGTGGGCTTACGGTAAGTTACAGACAATAAGAAGCCAATGGCCCAGTGCTGATAGGCACTTCCAGTTCTGGAGGGCGAGGTCCGCGTCACAGCCATCGACTACGAGGGAGGGAACTTCATCGATGACCTCAAGAAAGGAGACCTGTGGTACTTCCCAAGCGGCGTGCCGCACTCGCTGCAGGGCCTCGGTGAGAATGGCACCGAGTTCTTGCTGATCTTCGACGACGGCAACTTCTCCGAGGAATCAACCTTTATCCTGACCGATTGGCTGGGTGAGAATCCATCCGCACAGAGATCTTACAGCATCCCAGACTGACCATATCCAGCCCACACCCCCAAGTCGGTCATCTCGAAGAACTTCCACCTCGCGCCCGAAGTGTTCGCCCACGTCCCAAAGTCGGAGAAGTACATCTTCCAGGGCACCATCCCCGGCTCGATCGACGAGGAACGCCCGTCCGGAAAGCACGTCAAGAAGTCCAAGTACCAGTTCACCCACAAGATGCTGGACCAGGACCCCAAGAAGACGTCGGGAGGCGAGGTCCGCATCACCGACTCCAAGAACTTCCCCATCTCCAAGACCGTGGCTGCCGCCCACGTCATCATCGAGCCCGGTGCGCTGCGGGAGATGCACTGGCATCCTAACGCCGATGAATGGTATGCCACCTTCCTCATATCTCTTCTCTGCTGCCAAGTATAGGAGTTGACTAACAAATCTCCCACGATAAAAAGGTCCTTCTTCATCCGCGGCCGCGCCCGCATAACCGTCTTCGCGGCGGAGGGCAACGCGCGCACCTTCGACTACCTCCCCGGCGACGTGGGCATCGTGCCCCGAAACATGGGCCACTTTGTCGAGAACATCGGCGACGAGCCGCTCGAGATGCTCGAAGTGTTCCGGGCCGACGAGTTCCGCGACTTCTCGCTGTTCCAGTGGATGAGCGAGACGCCCAAGAAGATGGTCGTGGACCACCTGTTTGCCGACGACAAAGAGGGCGCCGAAAAGTTCTAGGAGAAGGTCAAGGATGGGGAGAAGGATGAGGTTACGATGCCGCCTAAGGGGTTGTTTGATGGGGATGGGGCGCCCGCCGGATCCGGGGAAGTGGAAGAGGGGGAGGAGGTGGTGGAGTTGTAGATGGGACATGAGGTCTTTGTGAGATGTTGGGGCAGTTGGCTTTGTTGGATAATTTGTGGGAGCCGGAAGCGGGTGATGCTGTATTTACGTGGCAGATTGGTGGAAGTCTTTGTTGTTGAGGAGTGTGGTTCAAAAGCCAGCATCGAATGCCTTTGTTGGCGGATTGATCAGATATCATGCTGCTTAGCATCCGAGAATCTTCGAGACGGTATACGTTCCATTTTAACTTCGGTTACAGTCTGCGTTTCTGAACCGGTCAACTCCGACATACTCACTTACACTACGCACCATGAGTTTACCGGCCATGAATCAACCTGTCGACGTCCGGGAGGCCGAGGAACGACTCCGGAACCTGCGCGCCATCCACGCCAGGATAGACTACCAAAAGACTCACACAGACTACTTCGACCTCTGGCGCGCCGGCGACGGCCGGGCATTCCAGTATGACAAGCAGTTGCGGCAGGTCGTCATCTCATACCTCGTGTTCCCCCGCCCCGGGCGCTGGCCGGGCCACGGGGCCAGCGTCGCGCAGGGCAGGCGGACTCGGCCGTACAGGATCCAGAAACTGCGCACAAGCGACGGACCGCAAAGTAACCGCCGCCTGGCCGACAAAGTCGCCGAGAGGATGGAACAGATGTTGGCTTTTGGCGGGCTGCGCATCACCAAGATCCTGGGATGGGGAGGCCAGGGCATCGCGTGCGCGGTCGAGGGAGAGAAGGCTAACGGCGAGCCGATCAAGCTTGTGTGTAAGGCGTCGCTGGGTAGCAAGGGGATACATGAGGAGAAGCTGAACCATATACTTATGGCGGGGGCGAAGCATGTTGTGCAGAGGGTGGTGCTGGCCGACAGGCCCGAGGAGAAAGAAACGGCACATGGCCAGAGCAGGGAGACGATGGACCTGGATGAGACGCTCTTCTTCATCGAGTTCATGCGCCGAGGGGACCTAAAGGGCATCCTGAATAAGGCGGCTGTGAGGAAGACCCCGTTCCCCAACCGCGTGCTGTGGCAGATACTCGACTGTCTGTTTGCGGGAGTCGTCGCCATGGCGTTCCCGAACAAGTGGCACGATCCTCGGGCGGACCCAATATCCGAGCAGATGCCGCAGCGGAGGGAGGTGCCCACAGGCCAGTGGGACTTGAACGCGACAGAGGAAACCATGGTGCACTTCGATCTGGACCCGCTCAACGTGCTGGTGGGCGACTTTGACGACGGCGAACACAGCACGGCGCCCGTCGTCAAGATCGCGGACCTCGGCCTCGCGCGCGTCGTCGACCTGGACTTTAGGCTGGATTGGGAGGACATGTGGGGGGCGAGACGGTGCGGCAAGGTCGACATCTTCACGCCCGAGCAGTTCGCCGAGGAGTGGGACTGGATCAACTACGTGCCGTACATGCATCACGACGCGATGGAGAAGGAGACGGCGGGGAACTACCACTGGTGGACGAACATGTACCAAGTCGCGCAGATCATGTGGCAGCTCATCACGCTTTGCCACCTCGAGTGGCCGCCGGTGCTGGAGGAGTACTGGGACACACATCCCGACGGCAGCGTGAAGCGAAGCTGGACTTACGGCGGGGCTCTGCTGAGAGACGAGTTCATCCACGTGGACATGGACCTGCGCTGGCTGATTGCGCAGTGCATGAGCCACAGCCCGTTTGACCGGCCGAGCATGGGCGACATCGACTGGGCCATACAGCGGCACTTCGATAGACCCGGGCCGTCAGCCGACGAGCGCTTGGCTGTACGGAGCTTCTGGGAGGCGATGGATGGAGACCCTTCTCCGCCGGCGGCATCGCAGCCCGCGAACTTGGCAGGCGTAGCGGCGGCAGCGGCTAAAGCTCAGGCGATGCGACCGGTACCATCGCCTGGAGCCCAAGCTCCGGTGCCGAAATGGTCCTCTGGAGCTCGGAAGGCGGGATGGGGACCGTCGCCAGCAGCCCAAGCTCAGCCTGTAGGACAGCCTCCTCAGGCCCGGGCAGGGGGACGACCATCGGGGTCAACCGCTCACGTTCATCCTGCCCGACGGGCTCAGATTCAACGCGCTGGACGGGCTGCGAAGGCTCAGCAGGAAGGAAAGGCCCCTCAAGCTCAGCCTGAGCCGCAGCTACCGGCCCGACAAGCTCAAGCTCAACCCGCGGGACAACGCCCAGACACACACGCAGTGGGAAGGCGACCGCCGTCACGACCAGCGGCTGAGCGACGGTGCCCACAGCCTCGAGCTCAGGCAGCGGGGCGGAGATCACCGCCGGCAGGCCGAGCTCAACCTAATCGAGAACGGGCAAGGCAATGGCGTCCCATTCGATGGTGGGAGGAGTGACGGTAGCAACGACAACATCGCGGGTTCAACATGGCAGACTGGTCATGGCATCCCACCGACAGAGAGATTGTATTTTCGGATGCAGGGAAAGCAGAAGAAGCACCGAATAACTGGATGTGATTAATTGAAGGGCAGTGTCCGCCAGGGCAGCGTAAAGGATTGCTTTGTTGCTATATGTCCGGCAAACGGCCATTATTATGGGCGATGGTAGCGGTCTGGTCTCCATGGCGGCGGAGGGGTATTAAATTGGTGTTATGGTGTCTTTACCTGATGTTGTTGTTTTTCTGGATAGAAGGAACTGATCGATTTTGCCGTTTTACCACAAATGAACAGCGCATGTCTTACAATCTTCCGATACCCATAATCGACGGCCTTTATAATGTCCGGAATACGGGATGATTCATGTTTGAGGTGATGGAAGCTGGACTTGAAAGGAATGTGGTTCATGTGCAAATGACGCTTCCAGCAGGCGATGAGGACCCTTAGCTCGGGTTTTAATGGACTGCAGCACCTGTGCAGCGGTGGGTCGCGGGCGCTAAGGTGGCAGTTCAGGTGGTGCCTTCCGACTTGGCGGTCATAGCTCCGCAGCTCAGAACCCTGTTAGTTGCCCTGGCAACACAAACCTGAGATGTCAACATTGGACTCCATCCTTTCCCTTGGCGCTTAGTGCTGTTGCTACCACCCTCTCCCTTGTGGTCTCCTCACCTTTTGATCCCAAATCTGCATCGGTTCAATTGATACGAGAGTTCAACCCACACGGACTAAGCAGCTTCATACACCTGAATCTCAAACAGATCACAAGTCGGCTTCCAGCTACTAGAGGTCGTCTATCCATCCCGTCAATCGCCTGAGCAGGGCATCGGAGACAGACCATCAATTGAAAGTCTCCCGCAAAGGCGATCTCGACTGAGCACAACCTAACCCTATCATCTCGCCCGGCCGCCTGGCTTGCGCTGCGGAGGTAGGTCATGATACCTCGAAGGATGACCAGATCTGGGGATTCAGATGGTAGCTGACGAGAGTTGCCTGCCCAGTTTCGGAAACCAACTCGTCCAGCACTCATTGGCTTTGAGTGCGTCAAGATACATCGACGACAACGACTACTAACCCCATTCCGAACTCACATCACGCATCAACAATGCTGTCCAATCCACCACCATCCGCCAGCAATCTTCACTCGCGCCAACGGCTGCACCGACGACAGAACTCGACACCCACGGCATTCGAAGCGGTGAAGATTGCCCCGTTGCCCAACTTCCGATACCAGAACGACCAGGCCCAGCAGCAACAACAACAGCGGTCCCGCGTGTCGCATCGACGAGGCATGAGCCTCGACACACGGCGACTGCAGCTGCAGCCATCTCCGACACAGGCAACGGGTCCGACGGCGACGACACGGCAGGACTATTCCCCGGTAAGTACACCAACGACTAACAACCAAGGATTATCAACGACACCACAGCATGTCATGCGAGATACGCAGCAGCAACGCACAGCGCGACTAGGGCCTAGCCAGCCCGCCAACCAGTACGCCAACCACAGCAGGAGGAACGGCGCCATCAACAGACAGCAACACAACCAGAGCACGAGTTCATGCCATAGCCGGAATAGCAGCACCACCAGCATAAGCAGTCTCGGAAGCATCAACCACTTCGGCATAGACGAGAACAACAACTTTCTGATCTCGCCTCAAGGAACGCCGCAGAGTCAGAGATTCGTCAATGTGATGCCGAGCAACAGGCAGATGGAGGACATGAGCATGTCATTTGGCCCGTACCTCAACCAGATGAATGCCATGATGCAGAAGAGCCAACAAGCATACGGTAACGCACCCGGACAGGATTTCGAGCTCTATGCTCCCGACAGCGCCCTGTCGACCCCGACATTCCTGACGTTTGACGAGGCGAGCCCAAGTCAATCTCCCCATCAGGGTTGGATCTCGGAGGGCGAAGCAACGCACTCGCGCCGCTCATCCCGCCGTGTCAGCAATGGGATCCTCGACCGGGTGGCAAAGTTCGAGAACATGGGTCCCGAGCCAATACAGGTCGGCAGACCTTATACACCTCCAGGACAGAATGACAGTATGTAACCCCGGACAATTCCCCGTTCTGCAGCAGAGACTAACTAGAACAGCATATTACCCCCCTACACCGATGGAGACACCTCATGACCGTATGATGAAGCACGACCAGCCGCGGCCGAGCCGTTTCTCAGACAACTACGACGAGTCGCTGGAAGAGACGATTAAACCCGTCCGCGGCAACAGGTCGCAGCGCAGCACCGGCGTCTTCGAGCAGATGCGTCAACAGGCGGAGGCCATGGCACAGCAGCAGTCGGGTCATCAACGCACCAGCACCATGTCTTCCTCGTTTACCGACTCGGGCATGTCGGCAGCCGACTTCATGGATATGACCAACATGGATCAGTTCGTTAAGATCGAGGGCGACTTTGACGAGCTCTCGGCCGGCAACCTCGACATGTCGCAGGACTCGTCGCCCATGCATCCCCACATGGCGGGATTCACCATGAACGGCGTCTTCGACCAGAAACCCAGCCTCCAGCCGCACGATTCCCAAGACACTGTCAGACCAGGGCCATCATCCACGCAGTCCTCGCGCCGCGGATCACCCCACCGACGCACCGAGTCCCTCGCCTCCATCGTCAGCGCGGCCAGCATCTCGAGCATCAACATTGAAGAGACAAAGACGGACACGGGCGTGAGCCCGGACGAGATCCAGATGTACATCGATGGTCCCGACGCCGAGGCAAAGTGGACGTGCACGTACGAGCAGTGCGGTAAGAAGTTCGGCCGCAAGGAGAACATCAAGAGCCACGTGCAGACGCACCTCAACGACAGGCAGTACCAGTGCCCGACGTGCAAGAAGTGCTTCGTGCGCCAGCACGACCTCAAGCGCCACGCCAAGATCCACACGGGCATCAAGCCCTACCCCTGCGAGTGCGGCAACAGCTTTGCGCGGCACGACGCGCTGACCCGGCATCGCCAGCGGGGGATGTGCATCGGTGCCTTTGACGGCATCGTGCGGAAGGTGGTCAAGCGCGGACGGCCTCGCAAGTACCGGCCCGAGATGGAGGACCGGCTCGAGAAGAGCGAGCGCACCCGTCGCAAGAACAGGGCGGCCGAGGCTGGCAGACAACAGACTTCCACGCCGAGCTCAGCGAGCAGCCAGTCCGAGTATTCGGATAGCTCGGCTGGCAACTCTCCCGCGCACGACAACGACTTTGACGGAGTCCTCGACGACGCACCATTCTCGGATATGGCCATGATGGACGTCGGCGGCGCAACAGCAACATCCCTGTCCCTCCCTCAGCAAACCACCACCTCCAGAGCACCCAGCACAAAGACCATGTCCCCAGCCACTATCTCCTCGGCCTTCATGCCCACCTCCTCCGGCTTCGATGACTCAACCACCACCACCACCACCACCACCCCCAACCCCAAATACGACGTCTCGTCCATCTCCCCGGAGCAAATCACCGCCCCTTCCCCATCCACAATGAGCAACTACTCCTTCCACGGCCTCCCTACCCTCCCCGCTCCCTCCAGCACCATCCCCGCCTCCCCAGCCAAGAGCATCGCATCCTCCGCCTACACGCACACCCCACCCCCGGAGCTATCCGCCTCCTCATCCCCTCCGCCCGCCACCGCCCACTCATCCGCCGTCGACCAGCCGCCCCGCTTCTTCGACCTAGACGACGAGGACGGCTTCGATCCCAACGTCAGCGGGCTGTCGGACCACTCCATCGGGCTGGGCACGACGGTGGCGGCGCACGCGGCGGCGGCGTGCGGAGGGGCGGGAGGGGGTCTGTTTGGGGGCGGTGGCGGTGGTGTCGGGGAGGACACGCTGCTGCAGGATATGATGATGATGGGTGGGGGTGGAGGTGGGGGCAAGTATTTCGAGGATGTGGACGAGGTGGCGCTGTTTGATGGCGGGGAGGATGTGGATGTTTTCTTTGGGAGTGCGTGATGGGGCGTACAATCAGGTCGGAGATTTGGGTTCTTTGGCGAGACGTTTTAATGTTTGAGCCATGTCGGGACGAGTGTCCCTGCATGTCTCTTGTTAGGAATCCGGTTTACCTTTCGACTTCTTCCACTGGTTTCGTCTTCTTCGACGTGGGACGTCTCTTTTTTCCCCGGAACTAATGGTATCGCTGTTACGACGCTTATGTTTGGATGCCCCCGTGTATTCTAGGGTTCGTGTCAGCTTGTATCATAGAGTCGGGTTGGGCTTGGGTTGTTCTTGAGGGCAGTGTACGAGATTTGAAGGAGGGAGTTTTCCAACCCGGTGTTCCTTGGACGGCTGACACGAGGGTGTGTCTTCTGCTGCCGAGTTGCTTAGATACGTAACATGACTGGATTCATCGGTGAACTGGCTACCCTGTGATAATGTGCCGTTTCGTGAGTTAAATGCGTTGTCCGTCCCTTGCTCCGTTGCTTGTGTGCTCAACCAAATAGTTCCCTGGATAGAGAGGTTCAACAAGAACGTACCCTCCTCGACCATATCCAGTTCCATCATGAATCGTAAACAGGGACCGAGTGTGATACGCAACGGGAAGACCAGACTCATCAAAGCCGACCACCGTGACCCAGGCTTGCCCCCGGCGACGGTGTCGGGTAGGGCGAAGGGTACGGTGAGGAGAAAGTGGGCGCTGGCGAAGCCAGAGGACCCCCCTCGGCAGTCGTAGACATGGGCGGCAGGGCACTCGGCGCAAGCAGAGCAGCCTCGGCGGCTTCTCGCTTCCGCTTCTTGTCCCTGCGTATCAGCATAACGACGGCGACGGCGCAGGCAACGCCTATGATGCTGCCCGCCAGACCAACTCCGAGCGCCACGCCTAGATCTTTATTTTTGCTTCCTCCGCCTCCGCCGTTGCTGGCAGAACCCGGTGTGGACGTTGCCGACGCCGCTGTCGCTGTCACGCCCGACGACGAAGGAAGCGTGCCTGATGCAGAGGTGGTCCGGCTGGAAGTGCTCGTGGTTCGGGGTCTCGTCGTCGTTGTTTTCTTGGACGTTGTTGACGTCGCGGTAGTAGACGTGGAGGCGAAAGCGAGAGTGGCCGTGTTGTTGAGGGCAAACCCGGAGGTCCCGTCGGTGCAGCAGCCGGAGCCGCAGCAGTAGTCGCCTGAAGGGCATTGCTGGGCTGCTACATAGCCGCTAGGATTGTCTGCAGGATCTGTCAGAGACTCTCGACCTGGTACATGATTCATCAGCGGCAACTGACCTCCTTTGCAGACTTGGGCGCAGTTTGGGTCCTGCCACGTCTTGTCGGTACAGGCGCCGCGGAAGTAGTAGTGGCCGACCCAGTTGCAGAGGCCGTCGGCCATACACACGTCGCCCTCGTTGGGGATGCAGCAGGCCGACGCCGTCCCGGTGCCTTTGCAGGGCACCCAGCTGTATGTTCCCGCCACCGAGCCGTCCGGGTAGTAGCACGTCGCCGCGACGCCGACTGCCCACGCGAGGGGCAATGAGAGCCATAGTGACCGCATGTTCGCAATGTATCCGTGGTCTCTGGCCGTGTGCGTGAACCGGGGAAGCAGCGACGGGGCTGGAGGTGTCCTCTCAGGGGTCATCGTCCATCTTTAAGGACCTCTGCGCGACAGTGCAGCCGCACGGTAGAGGTCCAGGGCGGATGTGCCAAGCTGCATTGACACCGGCCATCGATTGCTCGAAGAGATGGGATTCAGTGCAGTCGTTGCCCGGATTGGATCCTCAACAGGAGGTGGCTGCCTGCCAAGACGAGGAAGAGGCGAGGCTTGCAGCTCAGCTCCGACGCCACCAACAAAGGGGCCGTCATCCAGACCCTGGGTCAGTCAATCATTGCACTGAGGCATCGCTTTGGACCGTGGCCAACGAGAATTGACCCGATGGGTAGCGATTAAATCGAAGGTTTGGAGATGGTTAGGCTGAGGTTAAGGTAAAGCAGGAATATGCGCTACCGGAGTTTAGAGCTGGAAACACGACCTTGACTGAAAAGCACTGTGACTACGAAGTACGGGTAAGATAAGAGAGCCACCCTGCCATCGCAGTTGCAACCCACAAAGACTCGGGAGGTTAACCGGGGATGCGGAGCCCACAGAAAGCCACTGTGATTAAGCGGTTTCAGGCAGTCAAGGTTGGTGAAAATAGACGATACCTTATCCATCGTCATCTAGCAGTTTCCCAACCACTACCTTAGCTACAAACACCTTCATCGCCCACCCTCCTGCTTGCCTTTTTGGAACAATCATGATATATCGGCATCCCGTTTCTCTACGGTAGTCGTCTTCTTGTTCAGCTTCAGAACCCTCCGGTGAGGTGGACTGACGGTAAGTTACCGTAGACTGGCATCACGATGCTGACGCCGTCGCTCGTGGCGCCGGTCACGCCTTTGTATGCCATCGGCAACACACCGGCCGTCAGCTTGACGCGCAGTCTCCCGCAAGGTGTCGATGCAGACATCCTGCTCCTTGGCTGCGGCGATGTGCGTCACATTCTCTACACTGCCTATTCAGAGCAGGGGCTTCGTGAGTTCCACTTCTCTTCCTGGCACATGCGTGCGTGAGAGGTCGAGGGCTAACGGTCGCCGCCTCGTTGCAACCCCTAGCTCCCCGCAAGATAGACATTACATGCTGCGATGTCCAAGACCATATCGTCGGTACGTTTTCTCTTATCACGCTCGGACTCTGATCTGTTACTGATGAACGGCGCAGCCCGCAATGTGCTCCTTCTCAGCTTCCTCTGTGAAGCCAACGCAGACATGCCGCCCGGGGTGCTGTGGAACATCTATTACAGCAGATATCTGAGCGATGCAGACATGAACACGCTTCAGGCCCAAGCTCGGAAGCTGCTAGAATTCTCGACGTCGCTGCAGGAGTGGCACGATTGCCCCTACGGCAAGATACTGCGGTTCTGCGATCAGAGGACTTTCGACTGCACACGGACAGTCTGGAAGCAGTACGACAACTCGGTTTCGGTCAAGGGCACCGATCTCTACCTGAGCAACTTCAGAGCCGCCATGAGGCAGTCCGACGCGCATAAGGGCAAGGCGTACGGTCCGGGCTCGGCAGTGTACACGGCTGCTAAATCTGCGGCGCCCCTCTATATTTCCCTGGGCAACGATGTGCAAGCAGCACTTGCGGACATGTGGGCTCAAGAGATTGCTGGCTCGAACACCTCTCCTGCTCAGTATCCCAACCCTCTCTTCGCGACAGCCCTGTCCGACAGCGTAACCCTGGCCTTCCCATCCAACCCACTGCTCAGCTTCCACTTGGCTACCGCCGGCGTGAAGCTCACGGCACTGTCGCCATTGCGCCTCGACGCGTCAGACCCTGACGATTCTACACACTCAAAGCTGGTTCAAGCTGCAAAGCTCCAATTTGCAGGGTGGACGACGGCGTTCAAGAAGCTGTCTGCTAACATGGTCGTGCGCTACGTGGCGGCCGACTGCTTCGCTTTCTGCCAGACCCTCCAGCACAGCCTTAGTACTGGGAAGACGTGTGCGAATTTCTATCGCCGACAGCTCGATCCGCGGCCTCTGGTTCTGGACGATGCTGCTTACGGCAAGGCTGCCACTGCACCGCGGCAGTTTGATGTCATTGACACGTCCAACTTGTCGGACCATTCTGGCTCCCTGAACCTGCTCGTCTCCGCGGGCCCGTTACTGAAGGAGAAGCCCTCATCAACTCTCTATGTCGAGAGTATGGCCCGAGGCACGGCCGGTGACAAGGAGAAGTTCGAGACGCTTCTATGCGGCCACACCAGGACACTGTCACTCTTGCTCGGACTAGCCCCTATCGAGCACTGGACCAACGCCTCTGCGGTGTCGTACTACGACGAGTTGGCGATTGCTATTGGCGAGAGAGCTGAACTCGGGAAGCCCGACGCTGGCCCAAACACGCAGTACCGGCTTGCGTGGAAGTTGAGCAGCTGTGTTTCCGGTAACACTCCAGCTGCCTTGTCCCTTGACCCTCCTAGACTCGCGGACATTCTTCTGAAGGTATACCTCGACATGTTTTCCCACGAGAGCCCATCCGTACTTACTGCTGCAATCGCCGATCAGTCAAAGATCGCTTCCTTCGCGTATCCTCCATACCACCGCGGTAGCTTTGTCGCTCTCGTCAAAGCGGTCTGCGGCAGAGCCCGCACCGACGCCGCAGAGGTCGGCCGGCTACTAATCAAGATGATAGAGAAGGACTCGAGCCTGCTCTTCGGTAGTAATTACGCGCATGGACTGGCGCTGGACATGTCCTGGGCCGGTGTTTACTCGGATGCCTGGCTCACGACACATATCCGCCGTGACGACCCTTCCAAAGGGACGTTCTGCAAATGGAAAGAGATACCAGAAGCCGTTGCGGTCACGCTCGTGGTGCCTCCATCCCGCTGGCAGCCCGTCTTCAAGGAAGCCTCGGACAGGGGGGTTGGTTTGACGCTGGAGGGTCACTTGCGCGTTGTCGGCTCCTGGCACAACATGTATGCGAACGTGCAGATCACATTCGGTACCGTCACAGCATCCGGCTCCCGGGATAGCGATGACTACACCCTCAGCGTAGAAGAAGACGCAAGGGGTTCGCAGGGAGAATCGCCCTTGGTCGCTTCGTTCTACGCCTCGGCAGCGGCTCTCCAGATCGACAAGGGGACCAGCCAAGTGGCACTTTGTCTGCAGAGCACCGTGCAGAATTGCAAGCTTTTTGCTCCCAAACTTGGAATGCCCATGGCCATCTTCGAAACGGGACTCGAGGACAGCGACCATGTCCACGTCACGAAGCACTGTCCTGGCCAGCAGGGCCTGCCAGTTGTCGGCTCTTCTGCGCTCCAGGCTGATCCTGCCGCGACCCAGTCTGCCGATATTACCCTCACGCCAGAGGTAGATGACGCCACGGGTGGCATAGTCGCGATTGCTGGACGCGCAGATATCACCTCCGATGAAGGCAAGCGACTTCTCGAGGAGAGAGTTCCCGTCACACTCCAGCAGACGTCGCCGTTCACTATCGACGTCGTGTTTGGTGATCGCGTCCTGGTGCAGACAATCGTCTACCGGGCACCAGTGACACGGGACAACATCAGGACACGTATCGCCCGGAAGTCGTCCTACATCGAAGTCATCGCTAGGCTTGCGGAGCCAGCTGTCTCTAGTATCTTGGAAGACTACATCTATCCGACAGTGGCCGACCACGGACCATCACCGGGAAGCATCATCCCGGTGACCCTCAACATCCCGGTCCTCAATCTAGACAGACTGCCCATCATCGACGTCTCGGACAAGAAATCCCTCTCGTTCCTCACCCCCCTCGCGTCCTCCATCTTCTCGGACCGCGAACGCCGCCTGCGCGAGGGAGTTGGGGAATCGGGCACCGGTAGCGCGCCCCCGGTCCGCCTCAACTTCAAGGAATCCCTCTTCTTGATGCTCATGGTGTCCTCGGGCCTGCAAGGCGGGCAGACAGGCCTCTTCGCATTCGCCCTGCCCGAGACCGGTATCCACATGCTGCTGTTCGTCTCGGCGCTCCGACTCGACGGGGCCAATGCTTCGGTGGTGCTCGACGCGGCGGTCATTCCCATGACCGTTGATATGCTCAAGGACGATGAGTTTCAGGCTTTTCTCATAATACTCCGCACGCTCGAGTGTTGCAGCATAACGGTCGACGACGCCGAGCTGGTGACGTGGAAGAAGGTCCTCCCGGCGCTGGCAGAGCGGTGTCGGACGTGGTCTCACAGCTCGGGCTGCGAGTACTCCGCCCGCGGCACCGTGCCCCTCAGCACCTCGGCTGGAGGCCAGGTCCTCTGCAGCTGTGGCCGGGGCAGGCTGCCGGAAGGCTTCGTCGGCGTACCGGACTGGGAGACGACTGCCCGCAAGTATGCGACGAGGATCGCCATCAGCCCCACGTTTGCGGTGCCCTTTGTCGAGGACGTGGTCGACAGGGAGTTTGCCAAGGAGATGTGGAAGGATCCCGGTCAGGGGAAGGAGAGGTGCCGGAACTGCGGCGCCACGGAGTCGAAGAAAGGCGGCGCGCTTAAGAAGTGTATGCGGTGTTTGGAGGTCAGGTACTGCTCGGCCGAGTGCCAGAAGAAGGACTGGAGAAAGCACAGGATGGAGTGCAAGGAGGCCGAAGTGTACGGTATGGATTTGGACTGATCGGAGTAATAGCCTAGCCGCTTGGTGTAGCACTCCGGTGACTCTTGTCGTACAGGAAGGAAGACGGTCAGCTGAGGAAATGGAAAGTCATGTAGGATTCTGTCAACGTCATGACCAGAGTTGAGTGCGAGCGGTCGCATTCTCTTCCTTCGATGATGTCTTTGCTTGCGTTTTTCGGAGTTATCACATCCTCGCGGTCTTATGACAGGAACGGGATTACCCCAAAATGCTACACTATGCCAAGAACCCAAAGCGATGCTGCAGGACTTCACATATCATTTCCTGTGCTGGAAGGTCGCACAATCCTCCTTCGCGGACCTAGCAGTTTCCGAACCAGCTTCCTTTGTGACCAGCCACGAAGGCATTTGCTGATGTGAGCCGACCGACGAAAGCATATAAACAGCACAATTTGCCAAGAGCATCTCTCATTCAACACCGACCAGCAACTGTTTTCAACCTCAGATACACACATCCCTCACTTCTCAATCACCGAGAACCTCTCCGGCCAATCCAGAGAGCAACTATGCATCTCCCCGTCCTCCCCCTCCTCGCCCCCCTCTTCCTCATCACCTCCCTCTCCTCCCTCGTCACAGGACAAGTGCTCTCCCGCCCCCTGACCTGCCACAACGACGCCGGGGACGACGTCCCGTGCACCTGCCAGTGCGCCGAGGACCCTTCCTATAAGCTGGGCAGCGTGCACCCTTACGAGGTCGGCCATGCCGTCTGGTGCTACGCCGACGAGAGCAACCCGGGCCTCGGCGAGATGGGCCCCGTGGGGTGCTTCATAGAGATCAACGAGAGCGCGGTTACGTGTGCTGCGGCTGGGCAGTGTGTTTTTGTTGATGACGGGTGTTTTTGTTGTGATACCAACTGTGGTTGAGGGGGGTTGGGAAGGTAGGGGGAAGATGGTGGTTTGTCGGAGGAAGGGGACGGGTTTTTCAGTCTTAGGAGGGATTCCGTCGACAAATATATCGAGAGTTATGATCCCGTCCTCCTCCTTATGATCTGGTCATAATGCCTTCCTCTTAGAAGTCTAGTGATTAGGTCCAGTGCCTCAGAAGTATGGCGTAGAAGCCGTATACAGCGGAGCATACAGCGAGCACCTCGAGTCCACTACACTCGCAGGCACCATCTGGATATCAGACCTTCCGTCACACCCCAAGCAGGCAATCTCGTCGCTCGTCGCGTCCAGTGCCTTCCATCCCGGCCCGGCCATAGGGTCCTTGGCGAAGGTCGCCCACGCAGTCTGTATCGCAGCACTCAGCGCTATCTCCTGCTCCGTCGCGTTATCGGCAGGGTAGGTGCCGAAGACCACGTCCAGCTCTGCCCCGTGGAAGGCGCCGAGGGTCGGGTAGCCTTCCGGCTGCACATTTGGGATGGTCGCGTTGTAGTAGTACCGCCAAGTCGGGATGTTGTCGTGAATTGATGCGTCTGTCACGATTTTGCAAGGCTAACATCACGACTGTCAGTGACGGCATGGATTTCCCCAGTACTAGTGGAAGGGTGTCTTACGCATTGGTACAGAACCTCGGTATACAGCTGCGCTCCGGCTTCGAAGAAGTTCAACCAAGGGGAACTGCCGCGGATCGCATCGATCAAGGGTTGAACCGCACCAACCAGCTCGGCACTCTTCGTCACAGCGAGCAAAAATAGCTCCAAGTCCGCCTGCGTAACCGACGAGAAGTTCGTGATCCCATACTGTGGCCCCAGATTCATCCCTTCCTGCCCGTTGCTACCGGCCAGTATCGGCACCTTAGCCACGCTACCCGCTCGCCTCGCCTCTACGATCGGCGTGGCCCGCTGCGTAACGTTGTCGTTGACCGGGCGGAATTCCAGCCCGGCCGAGTTGAGGATGTTCCGGATGTCAAGCGCATCCGCACTCTGGACACACGCAAACTCGGCATTGTCGCTCGCAGACGTGCAGTTCAGGGCCGACGCGAGGGCGGTCCACGACGCGGGTCCACCGTCCCTGACGAAGGGGCTCACGGTCGCCTGGCCGCTCTGGAGGATGGCTGCGCGGAACGGGAGCGGCACGCCGTCCGGCATCGTGGTCAGGAGCCGATCAACGGATGAGGCGCCCGAGGATTCGCCGAAGATGGTTACTTTCCCTGGGTCGCCGCCGAAGGCTGCAATATTCTCCTGGACCCATGTAAGGGCGAGGCGTTGATCCCAGAACCCGACGTTGCGGGACTCGAGTGGGAGGTTAGGGGCGTTGGAGAAGCCAAAGACTGCAAGCGTGTGATTAGCTGAGAGTGTTTCTCATATCAAGCAGCTCGGATGTTGACCATATCTAGGGCTCGGATGTAGGACTGGGATATACCATTGACACGATAGTTGAAGGTTACTACCACTACATGCTGGTTCGCAGCGATACTCGAGCCGTCGAAGGCGGAGCTAGTGCCGGACGTCAAATCACCGCCATGGATCCAGACCATGACTGCCCTACCACCCTTGGCCGTGCAGCCGGCCGGGGCATAGACGTTGAGGTACAGGCAGTCCTCGCTCTCGTCAGCCACCTGTGCGGCGGTCTCGTGGGCTATCTGAGAGTCAGTGAATGCTTCTGGCTTCGGAGGGCCACGTTTGGCTGACCATAATTTTGCTGGATACACAGGTGCGGAGGTCTGGTGGTATTCAGGGGTCCGCTGTACCGGAGAAGACGCTCAGGCGGCAGGAAGCGCTTGGGGGGAGTGACTGCGTAGGGGACGCCGAGGAATTTGTTGACCGTGGCTGTAGCCGACGGCAACACTGTTGTGGTGCCAATGAGCAGGCCCGGGCCAACAACTGCTGTTGGAGCATGGCTCGTTGCAGCTGTCGCTGAGTTCAACAGTGCCCCAAAGATGACTGAGTACTTGGCAAACATGGCTGGAGGGTATTTTGACAAACTTCGCCTCCTTCATGGCTCTAGAGGAGGCACCATTGTATTTCGGGTTCTGGAACGCGCAAACGAGTAGATGTATTTATGTGCATTGCACATGGTCAAGATCTGTAATTCCATCTTGCAGCTACCGCTACCTCGCGTTGCGATGTATGGTAGAAGGAGCCCTTTGGGGGCTGTAAGTCGGTCGTCGGTGATATTTCGCGCCATAGAGCCTAGATAGGTTTAGCCGGTTGCGAATCTGTGCACAATGGTACTCCCATTTGGCAGGTTGCCTGGGATCGATGCGCCGCCTTGTCGCTCGAGGACAATGTAGGGAATGCTGTGTCTCTGCGCAACCATATACACCAGGGATTTGAAGTGTGTCAGCCATGTCGACAGCTTGGCCTCTTTGCAGACACGGCACTACGGACCGGGGGCCCGGAATTCCCTCGCTTGGGATCCTTCGTGGCTGAGAACCACGCGGAATGTCCTGTGAAAAGACTGTCTTGACCCTCTTGTGTTCTCAGATTTCACTGCGTTCTATCGGGTAATCCGATATCCCCTCCAATACCGCCCGTAAACATATCCTGCATCAGGAAATCATCGGACAACCCAAACAAGCCATAGCCCGATATATCCTCTAACAAAGCAGTTGTCCACTCCATCGGGAGAGAGTTGCGATCTTGGCCACCCATCGCCTCCCCAGCTTCACCCACGGGTACACCTCCCCCATACAGCCCAGATGACGGCGTCATATACCCATCAACACCAACGCCCTCGCCCGCTACTCCGTCCAGCTCCTTGCCCCCTTCCCCAGCCGTGCTCCTCTCCGTTCGTCCAATGCCGGCCCCCTTCCCAAAAGGCTCCATCCCCGCCACAAACCCCCTGAGATTCTGGCCATCCCCCTCCGCAACGCCCAGGGCCCTGGCGCACCGCCTCAGCCACCCAGCCCAGTGCGTCAACCTGTCGTTCCTCCCCCGCGCGTCTCTCACAGCACCGCGGACTGCCCCCTCCGCCTTCTCTAGGTGTGCGGCATTCCGCTCGAGGATACCCGCGAGGTCGAACCGTAGGGGATCGTCCTTGTCCGTTGACGAAGCGCATCCGCGTAGCCGAGTAAGGGTGGTGAGGATGTGGCCTGTCATGGCGTAGAAGGGGAGCGGGAGGTGGTAGAGCTGGGAGGGCGGGACGGAGAGGTGGATTTCTAGGCCGGCGAGGGCGGAGTTGAGGCAGAGGAGTCGCGTATGGGCAATGGAGACTGTGGTTGGGATTGAAGTTGGGGAGGATGGCTGCCCGGAGGAAGAAGGGATGGTTGAAGGGAGGGAGATCTGGTAAAGGGACATGAGGGCTGTGTGGTAGGACAGGTGGACGCAAGCTGGGAAGTGGTTAGCGTGTCTAGCGGGTGATGGGGACGGAGGGACCCACCGTCTTGACGGATTTCTTCCGGTGTATCATCCCAGAGCTTAGTTATGGCATCCTCAAACGGTGAGATGTACAGTGAGAGGGGGGTGACGAGGCCGTGGCCGGATGCTAAGGTGTTTGTCCTCATCTCCTTCATCTGGCAGGCGATGTGCCGCAGTTTGACCAACCTCGCCAGACGTAAATCACTGTTGATGCCCGTCTGACTCAACACCTCGCATGCTTCGTCCAGCTGGGTGGACCACGGCAGACCGGTCGAGACGGTTATGATGAAGCTTGTAGCGACTATGTTGCTCAGGTAGAAACACCCCGCATAGGCCCTTCTTTCTTCGAGTGTCCGTTTCTGGACGTATGCGCCAGGCACCTGGAAAGCTCTCCGCGGCCCGTCTAAGATAGTTGGACCTCTCTGCGGGTCTGGCGCAGGTGCCGGGGCTTGGTTCAGCCCGAGGTCGACGGACATGGCGATGCAGAGGTGAAGAAGGTTCGTGATCTGCGGGTTGATGAGGGCCTGCGTGTGAAAGTAGTCCAGCAGCAACAACATGCCCTGGAGAAGGCCGAGGTTCTTATGGCCCTGGATGAGGACGAGGTCGGCGAGCAAGGCAATGGCGGCTTTGGAGAACGCTTCCTGGCGAGGGGCATCGTAATGGGAGGCGGCTGTCATGACGGCGAGGAAGAGAAGCGGTTTCTCGTCTCGCAGCTGAGACGCGCCGATTGTCTTGGATATCTCGACATAGGGTGTCAAAGCCGCTTGATGCTGCCGAAAGTGCGTCAAGAGGTCATTGGCCTCGTCAATGCTGATGCTAAGGCCATGGGAGTCTATTAGGGAAGGGAAAGACAACGGTGCTGGTGCAGCGTTCTGGGCTGGTCTTTCTGGAATTGTGATCTGCTGTTTTTCTGGATTCGGTGTGACTTTGAGCAGAGCGACGACCTCATCGATCTTCTCTACCAGGACAGCCTGTGCCGTTCTCCTTTTCCGTTTCTTGCTGTTCTCTGGCCGCGACGTGCATGTCTTCTTCAGCAGGAGGCAGCTTTCACGCCATCACACGCGCAAGTCAGCCCATGTCACGGTCCTGGCATGATTCCGCACGCATAGGTAGGCTGAACAACCAGGCTTTGAGCTACTTACCGATCACAACTGCTATTTATGTCGGAACTGGTGTCGCTCGTAACGCACTTCGTCTTGGCCGTCGCACAGCTAGCACAAGCGCGCCGCGTCTCGCCATGAACGAACTTTACAGGTGCCACCATGTGTTAGGTCGACAAAAGGGATGTAGGGGGCTACAGTTTGCAGAAGGCTCGGTTGGCAATCAGACAGGAAAAGGTGACGATGTGGTCTGGTCCGGGGGAGGTCGAGAAGCGGGAAGTTTCCTTTTTAGGAAATATCCCGGAGGCCGACGACTGGAACTCAATTGGGCGCCAACGCGTAGGTGCATCGCTGTTGGCCGTCGAACCTCGACACATCAAATGATGACAACTCCTTAGGTAGTGGTAGTCACGGTCTCGTCGAGTTGTGAGACTCCATGACAGCACATTGTTGCAAACGTCCCTGATTAGGCCTCGGCATGTAAGGCGTGAACTGGAAAATGAAGCATCATTCTACAATGCGCACCTACACAGGCAACATAGCTAGAGACTATGAAGATCATACATCCATTCAGGTCCATCTATGGATTCCCATAAATCCCGACACTGACAGTATGTGATTGGACAGATATACAGACGACATCAAGTCAGCCGGCCATTAAAGCTGGTTCAGACTATGCCCGTCCTATCTTGCCTGAAAGTTCGACCCTTGACATCCTTCCTCCGCCGCACCTGCCAAGGTCTCAGAAGAAACCCCGTATCCAATTGCGCGCGGCGTGCGTTCGGTGACACAAGCGATAAGCTCGAGTAGGTGCAGGGTCGATGTGGTGGCTGACACCAGAAGTAGATTCTAAGATGTTGGCAGTAAAGGAGAGGACGGTATATGGGGTCCCGGCAGATCGTCGATGTGTGGCAGTTTATCTGGCCAACTACACACGGTCGCCAATCCCAAATCCAAAATGTGCTGAACGCCCGAGGTTTTCTCTCCAAAGGATCGATCCACCAAATGATAAGACTAAGCACCCCCAACGCCGGATATGCCAACCAAGGATACGAGTAAAGTACAGGCGAGAGTCGTTTGTCGTCGTCACGGGAGGTGCCAGCTCATGCGTTGGTGACCTGTAACGTATCAGCATGCCATGAAAAACGGGCATTAGCCTCCAACACACACGACATCAGGGACTTACTCGAAGGATCTTCCGAGAATAATCTTCGTTATCGGCGATGCTGCCGTTGCTGACTCTTCTCTGCGCCATGACGGGGTCGAGGCGAGAATCCGCGACAGAGAACCCACCGCTGCTGCTTGGCGGCTTGCCATTGCTGGGGAAAAAATTGCTGATGGCGGCGTTCCGGCGGTGCTCCTCCTCCAGCTCCTTGTTGCGTCTGCGGCGCATGTAGAAGAATATTCCGCCCATGATACCGGCAACGGCAACGACGCCGACGACGACGCCGGCGGCAATACCGGCTGTGTTGGAAGAACCGCCGCCGCCAGACTTGCCCTGTGTTCCTGTACTGGTCGGGGATACGGAGAGGGTTACGGATTCTAGACGGAAAGCCACTGAGTCAGCCAACACTGTACTGCATAACAAGAAACAGGACGATAGCTCATACCGACTACTGTGGAGGCAACGGCTGTCGGCTTGCTCGTCGTGCTCGAATCGGAAGCGGACGAGGATAGTACGCTGTCGTCGGAGTACCTCACGGCCGCTTCTTTACCAGTGTTGTAGACTGTCCAGAAGAAGGTACCACCGCCTGAGACACGGTTAGCTATACCACAACATAACTGCAAAGGTCCACCGAATACTAACAAGCATCTGCACCCCAGCCAGGGCATTTCGTGTTGCAGTTCGTATCGTTTACCAAGGCAGCCTTGGGAGGGTACTTGTTCCCGCAATAACATTCGCTCCCGCCCATCGAGGCTCCAACGCTATAGCCCTTGGCTTTGCAGTTGTCGACGGCGCATTTGTCCCTGCTGTTGAAGTCGAGGTTGCCGATGCTCACGAGCTCTCCTTGCGACGAGAAGCATCCTTGGACGACGGCCAAACCGACCTGGGGCGGAGCCGAAGGCTCTTCCACGCCTTCTTTCGTTGTTGTCTGGCTGAGTGTCGGTGCGATGTACAGCATGGCTGCCGCCAGGCATAATGATATCGACCGCATCATGAATATAACGACAGAAAGATGGCACAGATGATGAGTGTCCAGTCGAGTTTGAGTCTTGAGTACTGATGTTGTGTTGGTGTAATCCGGCTTCGAATTGCAGCGGTAGTTGTCGGGCAGTGATGGATGTCGAAATAACGATCTCTTTGTCCCCAAGTTATTGGAAGGGTGTTTTGTTTCCCCCTTTCAGTGACGTGCTGACTTGCTCTTCCTGTTTTCGGCCAGCGGACAGGCTCACTCTTTGGGGCACATCGAACTTCGATCGGGGGTATGGCCCTGGGTTTCGGAACAGCTGCTCAATTCTAGGGCGAGCAACTGGAGTGAATCAGGTCCGAAATTCAAATCCAGGGGGTGACGAAAGGGCAAGAGCCAGAAGCAGAACAAGAAGCAGGATTGGTAAGGAGGGTGGAATGGGATTCAGTATTGTCACGAAACGAGAGACACGAGATGGAAACGAGTGGCTTTGGTCTGGTGGGACCTCTTTGTTGTTGCGAAGGGCGAAGGGGGAGAGAGGAAAAGCGAGGAATGCCAGGGGCGAGCTGGGGGAGACAACTGAGGATCGAGAGACGCGGCCCTCTGACTGCTGACTTTGCACCGGGATGGGGCGCTGGTCCCCTCCCTCAGGCTCCCTGCAACCCCCTGCGCTTTTACCGCTACCCAACGAGAGCTCAGGAGACGGAAATTGCGGGTGCGTACCTGCATCAGAAGCCCCCGCCGTCCCGGCCGGCTTTTCCCCTTCCTGTGTTGATCCACAGATCCACCCGCACTCAGCGATCAGCTGCATTTTGGGCTTAGCAGACTGGAGTCGGGCGGTGTTGCTTGCGAATCATTTGCCGTTATTCCAAGAATACCTGGTATGATGGGCTGTCATTGGGTCGTTTGATATCGTGGACTTTGGGTTGAAGCGTCTGTTATTGGCCGATCGTAGTGAGAACCGGGCACAGAGAACCATTGCCAGGCACAGAATCAGGGGTCGCGCGATTGAGCAACAAACGGATGATTGTTGCCAACAGGCGTTGTTGCTAGCACTTGTTATGTCTCACACTGCTCGATGACGCGTAGGCATATCAAGTAGCTAACAGCCCTTCAGCGACCTGTTTGTCCGCTTGAAACTTGTTGAGACTTGAAACACCGACGGGCACACACAATTTCCAGCTTCCATTAGTCTGCTGTGATGCTGTTACTAACTTACAACTGAAGACCTCGAGCAACGGGTTTATAGGTTTAACACAGCAGCTAACGTCAACTAATGTTGTTTACGCCTGCCGTCAAAGGCGTCTCGAGTTCTTTGTTTTGGAATGCGCCATTGTGCGCCGTAGAAAACGGTCCCGGCATAAGGGTAGGTAGCCCCCCTTGCAACTTGCACCGGGCGCGTTGGCACATGTGCTCCCGTCCGCCACCCGCTAAATAGCTCTTCTTTGCCCGGTCCAGACCTATACACTACGAAGCATCGTCGAAGAGATTGTTTCCAGCGTAATACGTACATCGATTCCAGACGTCCTGCATTGCATCGAGCTTGAGGGGTCGTTGAAGCTTTCGCGGAAACTTCATCCCTACTGTTTGTTATTAGCCCGGCAGTCTTGGCTTGCACAGCCGACACAGCCCCCAACAAGCGAAATGCGTGTTTAAGCAACTGAGATTGGACCTCGTATGTCCTTCATCAGCGAAAAGTGGGCGAGTCCTAAACAATGCGGTTCACCTTGCACGGCATCCACGGATATTTACGCCCCTGTGTTTTTTCCCCCTGTACTGTGGTGAACGACGCGTGTTTCGTTGCACACGGGTGCAGTAGCAACCCGTCGACAAAACGTGATGGGCTGAGCAATCCCACGAGGTACCTTAGCCGCCAAAGTCCCTTGTGTTGCTTTAACAGCAGTGTCACTAGGCACTGCCATCGAGCCTCTGTCTGTGACATGACACCTCAGCTTGCTGAGGTCGAGATCTCTCCTCGTCTACGCACGACTTCCGATGACGGAGTCCTTCCAGCATGAGTAATGCCACGAGCTTCTCATAATAATATCCTCACGATGGAATGAGTGAATGGCACGGAGGGCTGGAGATGCTCGTCACTCCACTGTGCAGTCCACTTGGTCTAGCTGTGGGGAGACCCGAGGAATACCGAACGATGAGCTCTGCGCTTGTTGTCGACCGGACCCTCACTTCAGCTGGTCCTTCCGGGAATGCCACTCTATGGAACGACCGGAGCGGTGCGCAGTGTCCGATATTGCCGGCTCGAAGGATGCTCACGAGAGGAAGCTCGCTGCCTCTGTTGGACCAGGTTGCTGCTTCAGCTCTTCATGGCGTGTCAGTCGAAGTCTGGGTGGCTGAGACGATGCTCCTGGTTCGTAGTGCTCTCGAAGTTTCGTGTCTCTGGCCGATTTCCAAGTTGTTGAAGAATAGGCCGAATGCGCCTCCGAGCGGAGCTTCAAGGTGAAAGCCCACAATGAAGTACGCGTGTAACCGACGGAGGAACACGGCAGGAGCCGAACGGAGACGCACTCAACGCAACTGCCGGCGGTTCAATCAGATAATGTCGCATAAGCGTGTCCCCTGCCAAGAACCTCACCACTAATTGTAGAGTGTGATTGAAGCGCCCGTAGTTCAAGGGTAGAATCTCAGCTTCCCAAGCTGAGGGCCCGGGTTCGAGTCCCGGCGAGCGCACATCCTTTTGCATTGGCGACCATGTCGCTCCTTTTGGGCCATCCTTTTTGATATGTGCATGCAAATATGCCACTGCTATCCAGCAAACGGGTCGAGCAAATACCTGAACTGTTAGGTAAGGTACCTTATTGCGGGCAATGCTGCTTCCCCCGCCGCTGTCTGACTAAGGGAATGGAGCCGGTGATAGCCGCTTGCATCGTCATATGCGGAGAAACCAGTAACATAGACAGTTCCCCATCCCATGTTGCTTGAACCTGTCGATGTCCAATCCCCTGGCCGTGACGAACAACCGGCAACCTAGTCCACAATGTCCCCTAGACTTCAAATGTCGGCAGGCAAGGCGGCGGCACTCTTGGGCCGCGTGCGCAGCCGCAATGCGGCGCCCATCCTCCGCATCTCCTGCTCCGTCCAGCGGTGCGGCTACTCGACCGACTCGGGCTCTGCCAATGCCGGACCAGTCGTACGAGTGACAGACATTCCGGCCCCCAACTCGGGCCACATCCGGATCCTCGAGCTCAACAGGCCGGCGGCGCGCAATGCCATCTCGCGAGCCCTGCTGTACTCGCTGCGCGAAGAGATCGACGCTGTGCACGCGCAATACGATGCGGCCACTGGGCACGAGATCCCGCAGCCGGCTTGGCAGAAGAGGTTTGGTGGTGTCGCTGGGGAGGACAAGAAGGGCCCAACTAGAGCTCTGATCATCGCTTCGGCCGTGGACACGTCGTTCTGCGCTGGAGCTGATCTGAAGGAGAGGAAGGGCTTTACACCGGAAGAGTGAGTCTACGGCACAGACTGTTACCTGGATATCGAGCTGGGACTGACCGACTCTCTACCTCCTCCATAGGACCAGCGCCTTCCTCACCGTGCTCCGCCAAACCCTGACCAACCTCTCCGCGCTCCCCATCCCGACCATCTCGGCCATCAGCTCCATCGCCCTGGGAGGCGGCCTCGAACTGGCGCTGGCAACACACTTCCGCGTCCTCTCCTCGCAAGCCGTCATCGGCCTGCCGGAGACGCGCCTCGGCATAATACCCGGCGCGGGCGGCACCTACCGCCTGGCGAAGCTGATCGGCGCGGCGCGCGCCCGCGACCTCATTCTCACGGGCCGCCGCGTGTCCGCCCCGGAGGCGTACTTCCTCGGCATCGCGGACCGGCTCGTCGAGGTGCTGCCCGAGTCGGAGGAGCAGGCCAAGGAGTGGGATGGCATGCCGGAGGAGGAGCGCAACAAGGCCATCTTGGCCGAGGCGAGGAGGTATGCGCTCAGCGAGGCCGTGAGGTTGGCCGGGGAGATCAGCGAAGGGGGTCCGATTGCTGTCAGGGCGGCGCTGAAGGCCGTTATGGACCCGAATCCGAGTGAGGAGGTGGAGAATAAGATGTACGAGAGGGTGGTGAACACTGAAGATCGGAACGAGGCGCTGAAGGCGTTTGCGGAGAAGAGGAAGCCGGTGTTTACGGGACGGTAGAGGGACTGGGCGAAGAGTGGGATATTTGCAATCATGGACCGCACTTGAGCATTGTTCCTCTCAAGGAGGATCAAGCTTCAGCAGTACGAGCTTCTACGCGTAGCTTAAGACTGGTGGACATGTTTGATGGTAGTGATCATGCTCAAGCAACTTCCAACACGAGCTTCCCGATCCTCACCACCATTGCCAGTATTCGTGCTCATATCTGGGAATTGATGCAGTCGATGGCATTCCGAGGTTCTCGATCAGAAAGTGCGAAAGTTAATGGACGTCATTGGTGGACCGAAGCTGTCCATCACATGCGGATCTCGTCTCCGTCACACTGCTTGGAAGCTCAGAGCTGTTGGACCCCCCATGACATCATCCTTACCTCCATCATCACTTGCGCCTTCTACAAGCTCAATAAAAGGACCAAACCCAACCTCAAACTCAAATTATTTTGCCAATCAGTCAATCCCAGAGTCTAGAGTTTATCTCACATCCATTGAATTATTGCTCAGACGAAACAACTCCTACGACAACCCCGATATCCAGATTTCTCCGTCACAACAACCAGACCAAACCCTACAAGTCGCCCTCACAATGTCTTCCTCACTCCAGATCGCTGCCCGCCGCGTGGCCACGCTCCAGATTCCCCGCACAATTGCCTCATCCGCACCACGCGCCGCCTTCTCGACCTCGATTCAGCTCCAGAAGTCGGCAACCGAGACGGCCAAGGACGCCCTGAAGACGGTCGACCGCGCCGTCAGCGACAAGCTCGTCGATGGTATCGACATCGGAGGTAGGTCCCCCGGATAATCCATATCCAACTTCCCCATTCTCGTTGTCAAAGATAGCTAACCCTCCTCCTCCTCCTTAGCCACCGTCGCCCAGAAGGCCAAGGAAGTCAGCGAGGACATCCTCCCGGGCTCGAAGAACACGGGCGCCGCCTCCGAGGTCAAGGGCCAGGCCAAGGGCAAGGCCAGCGAGCTCGCCGGCGAGGCGAAGGGCAAGACTGACGAGGTCGTCGGCGAGGCCAAGGGCAAGGCCAACGAGCTGGCTGGCAAGGCCAAGGGCACTGCTGAGCAGGCTCAACGGAAGCTGTAAGGGGGTTTGGATGATTGCTTGGGCTCCTTTCTTTCCTCTTCCACGGGCCGGGGGAAATGGTATGATGAGAAACAGAGGGAGCATTAGTGAATGGTGGTCCCGGGACAGAGACGGAACTGTATAATACCTGATTCTCAGCTGGGGTGTCGCATCGCCGGTTTTGCGCTGCGAGTGTCTTCCATGACGAATGCTACGACTGAATAATACCTCTGGTTGCTTCCAGTGTCATGACCAAACGCGATGATATGCTGGTGTTGTTTGGACTTCTTGGTCTTCTTCTTCCACCCGACTATCTTTGGCCTTTCTGCACCTTACCCCATACTCTGCTCTCACCTTCAAGTGTGCTGCCTAGGTCTAGACTTAGGATCCCCGTTGCGCCCCCGGTTCACCAAACTCCGAGATGTCGACTGCGCATTGCTCCGGAACTATCGCTCGTGCATGAGGAATGAAGCGGCACTGGTGACGATACCGGTGGCTGACACGAGCCCTGGGAGAAGGTTCTCCTCCTCGTTACACGGCTGCACTGGTGATTAGACGGTCTGCAGGAACGGAAGTCCAGGACATGCCGGACCAAGTGAACCACGCTTTTGGGTCCGTTGTTTGAACTCTGTCCACCAGGCCCCAGCGGCGAGAGCCCCCTCGTCGTTAATATCACGCCACTTCAACACCAAGGATCCTGTATGCGCCACATGCACCTGGCTGTGATGGAGGTTCCCTGTCACATTCAGCCGGTTGACGATGACGCTCCCGAGTATAGCATGCGGCTTGGTCCGGGGCGACTGTAGCCCGCTCTTCCCCAGATGCAGCCAGTGTGGGCCGACAGATAGCGGGAGGACGACCAAGCCATCGCCATCGGCTCAGCCATGAGAGCAGCTGGAGAGCAATGCCGTTGGGAGCCTCAGCAGAGAGGTGCAGCCAGACTTGGCAAGGGATGGGGTCCGCTGAGGGCCCATTTGTTGCTTGACTTGGGAAGAACAATGCAGATGGAGGTCGGACGCGAATCCGGGGAAACTTGTCGTGCAGCATCGTCTGCACGTTGAAGAGCAGGTGGAAGAAGTACGACGACCGCAGGAAAGAGGCAGTGTAAGCGTCCGATGTATCTAAGCTCAGACCACATGCTAACATCGGGAAAAGGAGAACTACATTGACTCCATACTGACGACAACAGCGCATGATTTGCAGCGTGTGGAATGACCATGCACAAGTCACCACGTGGAGACCGGTGCGCATATTCCTCCTCCTTATCAACAGTCCGTCGACTACCTAGAATCGGTAGTACACCCCACACACAGACAAACGGACGAACTCAGTAGCCACGTCTGCATCGCGGCCGTGAGCGCCAAGACGAACAACAAACAACATTCATGATAAGAGCGAGTACGCGAGACTTCGACTGACCCTGTGGCCACCAGCTTACGAACGGCAGACAGACGACAACGATAGCAACGGGAGCCGCCCCGTTTCCGCGGCAATGACTCCAGCATGTGACTCTTTCCAACAGTTTGTCGTCGAGCTTTTAGCCACGAAGGAAGCGTTCACGGGAGCAGACCTGGCGCAGAGATGTCAATTCCTTCAGCCGTGCCGATGGACTACTTACTGTATGCCTCATGACATGCTCTCGCGGAACCCTGAACCAAAAGGCGAAAGGTATCCGGGCCCGGAGGGCGCATTGCCGTGTCCGATCTTGCCGGGGCGTCAAGAATTAGAGCCGAGGTCCGGGAAACGTACCCTTGTCCGGGGGTGGTGGCCAGTAGGGATACGTCATGCCAGAGAGGGGAGGAGCCGGCGTTCGGTGACGACAGGAGTGATCCGCGGAGTAGTGGTTACGCACGGGCGATGAGGGTGACCGAATCCTCATCTCGGGTGAACACGGATGTAACTCTGAGCAGCACCTCGCGAGTGGCCACCTTCCGGCCTTGAGGCCCCGGAGAGAGAGGCTCGGACAGTGTCTAGGTGGTATATGTGGACAATATTTCTGGCTTTAATATGCTGGTGGACACGCTGAATGACAAGGGGAAGATGGTCAGCGGCCCGGTGCTGCCGTTCCCGGGAGGAAAGGGCTATCACTGCGCTGACCTTCTCGATATCACCTAACTATGGTGTTGTGTGGTTTGGACTCCGTACGTACGTCGATCCGTGGTAACCGCGGATGACGGAGCAGTTGAGGGGACATGCGATGCTGAAGCGCGAAGAGGAGAAGGTTCGCTACGGTCTCAGTATTCTGGTCGATATCTGTCCTCGACTTTGTCCACTGGACAGGTCTCATAAAAGAATGATTGCATGACGAGACTCAGGCAGGAGGTCCAAATTTCTTGGGAAGACGTCTGGCACAGGCTTTTGAATGTAAGTATGGTGGAATTGGTATGACCTTGGGGATACATCATGGCTCGGGCCGTGATTGATGACGCAGGGTTACTTAATTCACCATTCAACCAAGGCACTTCATGCTAGATTACACTTGGCTTTTCTACGTCAACTTCTTTTGTGCAATGGCATCTGTGTTCAACCCAGCGCAGCAAAGTCCACACGAGCGCATCGCCGTCAGGATAATGTACCGACGCCCTCCTCACCCACCAGTACGCACCCGCAGCCCCGTCCAGCCGTCAGGCCCAGACGAAGCAGCCAGGGCACAAGCTGGCGGACGAGCACTCTCCTCATCATGGCTCCTCAGCAAAGTGAGGACCGTCAAGGTTCGGCTCTGACACCCACCGAACTCCAACCCTTTTTGGGTCCCGTCTAACCCGGCACCGACACACGCAGAGGCCGTAAAGCCCGGTGTCGGTGGGGAAGAGGGTAGGTCGGCGGCGGGTGCCGTCTTGCTTTACCGCTCGGAATACAGAGGCAGCAAGGATGAGACTCGCCTTGTGCTCCACCCGGCCGTGCGGAGGGGTTTGTGTCAGGAGGGCTGTAGAGGCAGGGAGTATGTGGCAGAAGGTTAGATGATGGCGTGAAACGAGGAAAGCAGATCCCTATGTGGCAACGCTCCCATTGAACCCTATGTCGTACAGGCTGTCAATAATCCGTGGTAACCCTTCCATGGGTAACCTGGGTTCCTGCGCTAGAATGCATGCGTGTAGTTCCCAGTACTCCTGAGACAATGCGACGGCGACCGTCAGTATATCCATCATCTCCACGCATATAAGCGGAGAGGGCGTCGAAGTCTTCGAAGCAGCCCTGAGCCATGCCGTCGCATTTCAGGTCTTTGTCCTCCTTCTCGGGCTTCGATGTCTCCATAGACCTTACCAAGGTCTTCGAAGTCTCCCTGTACGATCTCGAGGAACCTTAGTCCTCCTCGAAAAAGACGTGTTTCCGGCCGCTATCCCGCTCTCTCTCCATCTCTTCCAGCTCCCGGTCGATCTCCATGATATCCAGCATCTCCTCCTCCACGTCCCGCTCGTCGGCCTCCACCTCGTTATCGCTGGCGTCCGCCGCGAGAGCCATGGACTGCGCAAAGGCAAGCCCCGCGTCACGGGCGCCCAGCGGTCGGCTCTTTGCGCCTCCGCTTTCGGCCTCGGTCGATGGCAATGCCTTGTCCGCAGGCTTGTCGAAGAGACCCTTAACGGGGGCTCGCCGGCTCGTTGACCGACCGAGATTGCCGGGGCGGGAGACGCTGAGGTTGAAGGCGATGCTGCTGGGCTTTTCCGGTCGGGGGTAGGCGATGATGGCGCTGGCGGAGCGGCTGCTGATGCGCTTCTTCTTGTGCAGGCCAAGCAGTCGGTTCGCGCTTGGGGTGCTGTCCTCGCTCTCGCGCACTGCGACTAGCCGGCTCTCGCCCTGTATTAGGACATCGATCGGCAGTCCATGCGCCGAACTCGACGCATCGTCGCCACTGTCAGAGTCAGGTCGTCGGTTGGACCCTCTGATGACGGCTTCTACCCCTGTGCAGCGCTCGCCGAGGAGTCCGGCACCCAGGTCCGCCAGGCGTATCATCCTGGTCGGCTGGGCGCCGCTGAAGAGGTTCACCCCGCCGCCGGACCCTCGCCGCAGTTGGGCGTCCCAGAAGCGCGACACGGCGGGTATTACGGCGACGATAGGATCTGCGCCCCCGATCCACAACACGGCGCTCTCATCTGTGCCAGTAGGCGCAGCTGTTGCCCTCAGGGGCTGTGCCCGTAGCACGGCGATGCCTCCCTTGACGGCAGCGAGCTTCTCGACGCCGCCTCCCATCGATGCCGCCAGAGCATCGCGTCTGGTATGTGGTGTCATGGGCACGAAATCGCTCCCTGACCCAGGCACGGAGGGCGACTTGTGCGACACGGGGTTGCGCAACGGACTGGTGCCTTCTAGAAACCCAGTCGCGCTGAAGGTCGTGAGAGCAGCGCCGCGCAGACCCGCAGACGCCTTGCTGAACAGTCCGGGAGTGCTGCTTGCGTTGCCAGAGGCTGCGTGTGCGCCGGCGATGTCCCAGATACCCCACTGTCCGTCGGCGAGGAGTGTCAGCACGGCACGGCCGTGGGCGACCCAGTCGGCCGCGATGATGGGTTTGCGTGCTGTCGACATGACGGAGCCGCGAGCAAAAGGTGGGTAGAGCGAGAGCAGCCACGAGCCCTGGGTCGGGAACGGACCTTCGGAGATGTCTTCGGGAAGGGAGGGGGTCGAGTAGTCGTAGACACGGACGGCGTGCGGAGAGGTGACGGCGAGAAGCTGAGTTGGTTGTGCGGGGTTGAAGGAGATGCCAGTGAGGGGCGTGGGCAGGTACTCTGTCTGAAAGGGGTCGAGCCTGGGCATGCTGCCGGCCTTGGATGCCAGGGCGACGTCCCAAAGGCGCAGAGTGCCGCTCGCTTCCCTGGTGTGCGATGCCACGACGACGCGCGTCGAACCGGGCTGCCGAGAAACCGAACGGTCGCGAGACCTGCTGTTCTCCGACGAGGGCTTCTGCGGCGCTACTAGAGACATGGCCAAGCCGTCGCTGTGCCTGCTCTGACCGCCCAAGCACGTCAAGGTCTCGCCCCATGTGCCATTTCCGGCCCGAGTGGCAAGTAGATCTTTGTTGAGCATCACCTTCGCCTTGAGCTGGTGCGACGGTGGCGTCAAGGGTACGGTGACCACGTATATCTCTCCCGTCGCGCAGGACACGGCGAACACCATGCGGTCTTTTAGGTATGGCGAGCTACTTGCTGCGGCAGCATCCGGCGTCGACGGCGCCATGGGCAGCACCGCGATATGCAAGACAGCTGTACCGAGCGACAGATCCAGCGTCTGTACCACATCCGGAAAGGAGGAGGTGTCGTCTTGTGTTGCTTCCTCGAACTCGGGCTTGTCTGGCTCTGCGGTCGCTGGCTGTTCATCGTCCGAGTCGATGATCATGAGGGCGTCGTCCGAGCTGGTGCCGTTCTGTTTCGACTGCTTGCCGCTCTGGTTTGGTGGAGATCGGAAGCGCCTGCCGCCACGCCACAGCAGTGTGACGCCGCTCTCGTGGGCGTAGATCAGGACTGTGGCGCCTTGGGCGGTCTGGACGGGATAGCTCTTGACATCGTAGATTCGTCGCGAGAGGTTGTAGCTGGAACAACGCGACGGTTAGCGGTCCGCAGGATAACATAAGACACCAGAGACACCAGAGACACCGGGAGGCCAGCAGAACGAGGGAAGGAGACGAACGCGTATTGTGTATTCTGGGCTGTCCGACGGACTCGCGGGGACGGCAGAGCGGCCATTGCCAGCGGGCTTGGGCGACCTTGACTGGTCCTTGTCGCGCCTCGGTGGATTTTAGTTGTGCTTGACTGGGATAGCGGGCTATTAACAGAGTTCCGCACAAATGAACGCCCACGGTCCTAGTTCGTTGCTTGTATTTCGGGCGTCGTTGCGCAGCAATTTCCACGTTTCACGAGGGGGATGTTGAAAGAATGGGAGCCCGACAATATAGATCAAAGCTAAGGTAAGCTAAGGCACGATCGCGTCGCTTCTGAAGGGATCCACTTGGGAGAAGCTTGGGCCATCGAACCCGGCTTTCCTCAGTCCTGGAAGCTGTCAATTTCGCGTCATGTGACATGCCCGGACTCCTTCGTCTGTCCTATCCCCTGTTTATTTTCATATCCTCTCCCATCCTTCTCTTCCTCGGGGCTCGGGCATGGCAGATTATGAGTATGCAGATGTGTGCCCTTCATCTCCCTCAATTCCTCCAGTGCACTCTCACTGTGACATCACTCTCCGTTTGATGTGCCTCATCGAAATGCAGCAACAGAAGACAAGACGCACTGTGACGAGATAAGACTGTCAAGACTCTTGGCCTCGACAGGCGTTCCGTCCAGTTTGGGCTCGTATTCGATTGCCGTGTAGGATATCTAGCTTGTCCAGCCTTGCTTCGATGGCATACAGACATTATGTGCAGTGATCCGATGTTCAGTGGACAACGAGCTGGGGGTTCACGTTCTCCCCGTCTCGCCCGTCTCGTATTGCCAACCTCGGCACAGGCCCCCCCTCCCCCAGGATGGATGACGATGACACCTTGGACCGACGGAGTGTCGAGTCGGCGTCCCGTTTGGAGGAACTCTTCCGCACTTGTTGCAAGTTGCAAGTCTCCTATCGCACGTGCTTTCAGGGGTACCCGCTCAACGCTGCCAACGTCGGCTCGCTCCCCTCTAGCGGTTATGCTCTGGTTACATCCAGTATGCACGTCTCAATCTTGGGATGGTGCTACCTATCCTGGCCTTGCCCGGTGCCATGGATGGGGTGCGTATCGTCCCTTTGCTGGTTGGGATGGGCCGCTCAATGTTTGGCAATGCCCCCTCATCGTGAAGAAGGGCAGCGTCTTGCGCCAGGACAGCCCTCAAGAAGCTGCGCGGAGTGTGCCCTTTTGTGTATCAACAAGGTGCACTGAGATATAGCGACTATGACATTCTCGCCGCTGTGAGGACTAACTGATAGCTACCTGGGCTCACGGCTGATAGACGTATCGGCGTAACGCCGTGAACATTTCCCTTACTCCCGCCCTTCGCCCCTTTTGGATTCCAGCTCAGCTGACCACAGACAGTTTTGACTTCCGATGTTCACTTAACTACTCTGTCCTGTCGGAGCTCACATACCATTGCCCTTCCCGGCCGTCAAGGCGCGGGAGACGAATCCAATCAGGTCGTTCCTTCACCGTACACCCAAAAGCATCCCCAACTCACTACTTGTCCGACCTGTCCGAGATCCCTGACTCACTGCTGAAGTCGGTAAAGTCTGTAATCGGGGTATCCGTCCCGGCTATGAGGCCCTTATCGGCCTTAAGCATCACGGCCTGCAGAATCCCCCCCAGCTCGCTGACAGTCTCTGCGTCTCGCGGTACCAAGTGCCCCAGACCGTGATCCCAGAGCGTTGCCGTGTCCTGGTTGCAGACGTTGTATAGCGCGACGGCAGAGTACATGAGCGGGTCGTTGGAGCCGAAGACGTGGAATGTTGGGATGTCGATGGCGCTGGTGCACTCGTCGGCTAGCTTGGCGACTAGGCTACCGTCTGGTTCCATGGCCAAGGGAGGTGTTCCCGAGAAGAAGATTCCGAACTGGAGGATAGCCGCGGTTAGTGACCGTTTCGAGTAGGATCATCAAGCGGTAGCCGCGACCGTGACTTGCCTTGAGCCGTCTGGGTACCTGGTCCTTGACCCAGTTTTGGTGTTCCTCGTACAGGATCGATGCCGCGAGCATGGCACCCTCCGAGTACCCCAATATGGCATCGATCTCGGGGTCTTCGTCGATCACCTGACGAATACGGTCCAGTGCAGTGCGAAACTGCTTCTTGAAGCTTTCGGTGACGGAGGAGGTCTTGTCCTCGAATAACCGCAGGGTGGCCTCCGGCGTCAAGCCGCGCGGGAGCTGGCGCACTCGCCGCAGAGCCTCAAAGGCATCTCTCTCCGATGCGTCCAGGAACCGATAGAGGGGTCGGCTGCCGAAGTAGTGCTCCCATCCGGCCGGCGGATCAACTTCATGCTCGCCCTGCGCGTAGGTGAATGTTGCGAGCCCTCGTTTCTCCATATGCTCGGCGAATGGTCCGAGCTGGACGCTGAAGTTCTGCGGCCATGGCAATATCTTGTCAGTATGCATCTTCCTGCGATCGATCATGTCGCCCGGTGGGAGTTTGCTTACCTTGGCACTTCCATAGGCGCCTGGCAGACACAGAAACTTCATTGCGCTGAGGTGTGTTTGCTTGCTCCGGATGGTAGGTCTCCTTCTGTGTGAAATTTGGAGTGTCCTACTTTTTGCGAAGCAACCCAAGGGGGACTGTCTGCTTGTATATGGGGGAGAAGAGGCAAAACTCGTTCCAGGAGCCGCGAATTGCGCAAGAGACAGGCATGCCATTGAACACCACTGCCTGCCCGTGGGTGCCACTCAGATACTCCAAAGCATGCATGCCAGTGGATCACGTCTTCACACCTTCCACCACTTCACCTCCCCACTCCAGCGACACGGAACGTTATCGTCCTGGCCCACGGTTACCTGCCGAGCGAAACCTTCATGGGGAACGCCGTCTTGCTGCGTCTGGTATTGTCATGGCTGAGTGGTCGGACAAGCACCGACATGTTGCTCTCAAGATCCGACTTTGGGATTGTTGTCGCCTTGGCGCTTGTTTCTTGGCTTGCAGGCTTGGGACCGTCAATACGGGATGAGATACCTGCGTAAAGTTCATGCGCCAAGCCAGCGCGCCCCTACTCGAGGGAACATCATATCTGGGCGGCGTGACTCTAATCCCCGATGTATCTTGGGCCTCCACGAGTGTTGGAGGTCCGCATAGCAAACATCAGTCAAACACAGTAGTGTCGGACTGATGCTCGACGACGGCAGCTATGTTGTGGTGATTGGGCAATGGATGTCTCCTTTCGGTTCTGATATGCTCGCTGGCAGAAGAGTCCGATCACAAAGCTAGGATGGCAAACCGCAACGTTTCGCCGACTTCTGACTGATAACCGTCACTGGCCGATATATATCTGCCATGTTCGGCGTCGGGAACGAACTTGGGATTGAGAGGCAATATCCTACTTCTGTACTCTAGCTCGTCTCGTCCTTCCTCCGTTGGCCGCAATTCGTTCAATCTTTGACCATGGGTGAAGATGATGAGCTACTGCCGATTGCCATTGTTGGCATGTCATGCCGGCTTCCCGGGGACATCAGCACGACCAATGACTTCTGGAAGCTCATGACTAAAGGTCGGAGCACTTGGTCGCCGATCCCCAAGGATCGTTTCAATGCCGATGCTTACCACCACCCCAACCCAGAGAAGAAGGGGACTTTGAATTCCCAGGGCGGCTACTTCCTGTCCCAGGATCTTCGGGATTTCGATGCCGGGTTTTTTGATATGACGAAGAAGGAGGCTGAGACAATGGGTACGTGTGGCCTTGAGGATTTCGCTGCGAATGTGTGTTAACATGAACCCCTGAAGACCCCATACAACGCATTCTTTTGGAGTGCAGCTATGAAGCTCTCGAGAACGCAGGCATTCCGAAAGAGAACATCGCAGGCAAGAAGGTGGGGGTCTTCATCGGCCTGCCGGACATGGAGCACCGGATGGGAAACCTTCGGGATCTGGAGGACGTTCCCATGTTTGACCCGACGGGTGCTCAGGGAGCCTTCTTGGCTGGCCGAATCGCGTACTACTTCGACCTCCACGGACCTGCACTTGCAGTGGACACGGCGTGTTCGTCGAGCATGCAGGCCATTCACCTTGCGGTGCAGAGTATCCGCAGTGGTGAGTCGGAACAGGCCATTGTGGGTGCATCGCACATCATCACGCAGCCGGATGTCTGGGTGTCGATGGCTAAGCTAAGGTGCGTGGTGGCTGTCAGCATTCGAGAGTGCCATTATGACTGACGTCCGACAGGCTGTTCTCGGAATCAGGCAAGACGCACGCTTTCGACCATCGTGCCAAATCGGGGTACGCCAGGGGTGAGGGAGTGGGGTGTCTTGTGCTCAAGCCACTTCCTCAAGCCGTGGCCGACAACGACCACATCCGAGCTGTCATCATGCAGACGGGCATAAGCCATAATGGCAGGACAGTCGGTGGGTGCTCATCTGTGCCTCCTCATACGAGATCAGGGTATTAATAGCATACAGGCATCGTGGCGCCAAGCATGGATGAGCAAGAGTCCCTCATACGCCGGGTCCTGGACGAAGCCCGAGTCGACCCGAAGGATATCGCCTTCTTCGAAGCCCACGGCACCGGGACCAAAGTAGGCGACCCTATTGAGGCGACTGCCATCTACCGGGCGGTGGGCAAGAGCTTAACTCCCCGCGAACCTCTGCACATCGGGTCAGTCAAGTCCAATATCGGCCATCTCGAAAATGCTAGCGGCATCGTGTCCGTCATCAAGGCCGCGCTTATGCTCGAGAAGAGTTTTATTGTCCCCAATGCGGACTTTGAGAGCGCCAACCCAGCCATTCCGCTGTCGAAGTGGAACATGAGAGTTAGTGAATCCATCTGACGCCAAGCTCCGGTTAGGCACTAATCAAGAGTCTCCAGATACCCAAGACGCAACGGCCCTGGCCGCTCAATAAGGAGTACGTCTGCGTGAACAATTTCGGTTACAGCGGCTCAAATGGACATGCGGTGCTCAGGCCAGCGCCAAAACGGACGTCAATCGAGTACTTCGACCCAGCCAAGGACCAAGAACGCATCATGGCCAAGCGGCTGTTCGTCATAAGCGCCAACGACGAGACCGCCGTCCGGAAAAGCATGGAGAAGCTGGGCATCTTTCTCGAGCAGCACGCGGAACTGTACCAGACCACGATGCCGCGCAACCTGGCTTATACGCTCTGTCAGCGCCGGTCGCACATGCCTTGGCGGGTGGCACTCGTCGCCAACATGTGCAGCTCACTTGCCCTGGCCCTCAACAGCCACGAAGCCGTTCCGAGGAGGACGTCTGCTCGCTGCCCTCGGATTGCCTTTGTTTTCACGGGTCAGGGCGCGCAGTGGCATGCTATGGGACGGGAGCTCCTCGGCTCTCACCCTGTATTCGCCTCGTCCATCAAGAGGGCTGACAGCCACCTGCTGGTTGTCGGCGCTGACTTTTCTGTTTTGGAGGAGCTTACCCGGAGCGAAAAGGAGTCACTCGTCGGCAACGCACACATCAGCCAGCCAGTATGTACTGCAGTCCAGATCGCGCTGGTCGATCTCCTTTCGGCATGGGGCATCAAGCTGTGTGCTGTGACGGGCCATTCGAGCGGCGAGATCGGCGCGGCATACGCCTCTGGCGGCCTGACCCTGGAATCTGCCATGTCTGCCGCGTATTTCCGTGGCCAGGTCATCATAGAGCTGAAGAAGAGGTATCCCAACCTTCAGGGTGCCATGATGGCCGTCGGTGCTGGGGCCGAGGAGTGCAAGCCACTTTTCAAGGGGTTGCAACATCCACTCGAAGCAGTCGCTGCCTGCGAGAACTCGCCGGATTCCACTACGCTGTCGGGCGATGCTGAAGCGATCGATCAGCTGGCTCAGGTGTTCCAGCAAATGGGCATCTTCAACCGGAAGCTCATTGTCGATGTGGCCTACCACAGCCCGCACATGAAGCTTATTGCTGAGTCTTACTACGAGGCAATTTCTGGCATCGGTCTTTGCGAGACACCGTCCGACGTCGCTTTTTTCTCGTCTGTACGAGGACAAAAGATCAAGGCGCAGGAGCTAGGTCCGCAGTACTGGGTCGACAACCTCACACAACCCGTCCGCTTCAGCACGGCGCTCGAGGCTCTCTGGACGGAGGTGGAGCCGGATATCCTGGTCGAGGTCGGGCCGCACGCCGCTCTCAAGGGTCCGATCATGCAGACATTCAAGAAGCTGCACGTCCCGGCCGCCAAGTTTCCAACATACCTGCCGACTCTGCTCCGAGGTCGCGATGCCACTGAGACCTGCCTTGATCTCGCCGGCCAGCTCTACATGCGGGGTTACGACGACCTGAACTTCTTCAGCATGAACCACGAGCGTGCCGAAGTGGACACGCCAGAGATGATTCCGGTGCTGTACTCGTATCCCTGGTCGCGACAACGCTGCTGGTACGAGAGCCGGATTTCGCAACAACACCGCTTCAAGCCGTTCCCTCGGCACGACCTTCTCGGCACCCTTGCCGACTGGAGCAGCGACCTGCAGCCGACGTGGCGCAATATCGTCAGGCTGAATGATCTGCCCTGGCTGCGCGACGCTCGAGTCCGTGACAAGATCGTGTTCCCAGCCTCGGCCTTCATCTCCATGGTTTGCGAGGCCGCCAAGCAACGGGCTCGGCTGAATTCTGACAATAAGGACGAGCAATGGTGGACCTTTGACATCCACGACATGCATATCGACAAGCAGCTGCTCCTGGAGGATGGGAACGGCACGGAGATCATCCTGCACATGCGCGGGTCAGGGGCATCTGATGGCCAGGATGAGTTCCAGATCACGAGCTTCGAGGCGAAACGTGGCTGGGCTGTCAACTGCCACGGCTTTATCTCTACGATGCCCTTTTCGAGGACATGCGATCTTCCGCCCAAGCAGCCCGGCACGCGTCGAAAGCCCGGCGCTCGGCGACTCGATGCTACTTCCGGGGCTCATTTCTACCTCAACATGGCGTCTGCTGGCGTGACATATCCGCGGGGCTTCATGAACATTGTCGGCGTATCGACCGACGAGCAAGGTGCTATTGCCCAGGCATGTATCCAGGATACGCGTCTCGACATGCCGCTGGGACACGAGTCGCCTTATCTTGTGCATCCGGCCGTCCTGCACTCCATGATCCAACTTGCGGACTCTGACCTGGGCTTCAGCGGGGATGCTGTTCCTCGCCTGCCGTCGCACTTTCACCATATCCAGGTCAGATTAGACGGGAACTGGAAGAGGATCACCGGATCGAGATTCACTTTGCAGTCCACCAGAGCTCCAAGGCCGGATTCTTTCCTGGTCGAGATGTACTCCTCAGCTGGTGCCGAAACTCCGTCCATCTCCATGCTGGGACTCGAGCACTCATCTTGGGAGACAGTGAAGCCTCCAGCGCCCCAGCCAAGAGAGCTCTGCTACAAGGTCGAATGGGAGAAGACGGCAGAGCGTCAGACCAACGGAGTGGACTCTGAGCACATGGGAAAGCACGGCAACCGCGTCGTGATAGTTACCAATCGACTAACCAACGACAATCTCGTAGCCTCACTCCTCCAGCTGACCGAGTCTGTCACCGGCACCTCTCCCGAAATAGCCAATCTCCTCGACATACGCGACTACAAAGGCTTCTTCATCGTCCTCCTCGAACTCGACCGCACCGTCCTAAGCTCCATCACCGCGCCAGAGTGGCAGGGTGTCCAGAGGCTGGTCGCGCGCTCGACGGGGATACTCTGGGTCACGGCCGGTGCAGCCAAGGTACCTACCAACCCAGACAGGAACATGATCTCGGGACTGCTCCGCACCGCGCGCTCTGAACTCGCCTGCGCGGCTGCTACGCTGGATCTCGACCCGTTTAGCGCGCTTGAGCCCGAGGCACAGGCGGAGCTGATCGTCGATGCGTTCATGCGCGCGGTGCTGGCCAATGACCCCTCCGCTGACAGGGAGTTTGCGGAGATGGATGGGGAGCTGGTTGTGCCGCGCCTGGTTGCGGATGAGGAGATGAACGTGCCGGTGCACAGGGAGCTGGGGAAGGGCAGGCCGTATCTGCAGAGCTATCGGCAGGATAAGAGACATCTGCGGCTGAAGTTTGAAGTGCCGGGATCTCTTGACTCGCTGTACTTTGACGACGATTCCTCGGTCGGGGAGCAACTGGGGGAACACGAGGTGGAGATCGAGGTGATTGCCACCGAGTTGACGGACGACGATTCCCGTCCTGCTCCGTCTGGATCGTCACCGACCCTGATTGCTAGGCCGTGCAGCGGAATCGTCTCGAGCGTCGGTCCCAGAGTCAAGGGCTTCTCGGTCGACGACAGGGTATGTGTCCTCGCGGAAGGCGTGCTGGCTACCCACACTCGGGTCCACGAGAGCAGTCTTGTCCATATCCCCGACGACATGGACTTCCCGACGGCGGCGACGCTACCACTGGTATATGCTACGGCGTGGTACTCGCTGGTGACCGTCGCTCATATCAAGGCCAGCGAGCGTGTTCTTGTGCAGCTGGACGGGGATTACGGGCTTGCGGCCGTCCACATCGCCCGAAGCCTTGGTGCCACTGTCTTTGTTGCCGCCGACGGTCACCAGACGGCAGAAGAAGAGTTGGAGGCAGCAGGTGTGCAGCCTCCTCGTGTGTTGGACCCGTCGAGCATCCACTTTGCTCGGACGGTCAGCGATGTCACCGATGGTACCGGCATGGATATTGTTTTAACGTCGACGCGCAGGTCCCACGGTTCACTCAGAGATATGCAGAAGGTCTGGGCCACTGTCGCTCCATTTGGCCGGGTGATCCATGCTTGCGGAGGCGACGGCAACAACCAAGGTCGCGCACCATCTGCAACCGTGCAGGAAAATGCAACAGTGGCGACTGTCAACATGCTGAAGCTTGGGGCGAAGAGGCCTCAGGTGGTTGCCAACGCCCTACGGGATGTGATGGAGTGGTTCACGCAGGAGGACAGATCCGGTTCGATGGGCAGGCTGCTCGTGTTGCCGATGGCGAAGCTAAAAGATGGGCTTCTGCTGGCGATGAAGCAACCGCTGGGTCACGTCATTGTTGTTTCGCACAGCAAAGATCCTGTTAAGGTGAGCAATCTCCTTTCCCCGTGCTGCTATCTTTCCAGCAGTTGAAGCTGATCCCTGTACAGGTGTCCCATCCACCCAGGTCCTGCCAGCTCAACGGCGAAGGTACGCACATCATCATCGGCGGAACGGGCGGTCTGGGCCGCAGCATGACACGCTGGATGATTAAACACGGAGCCCGCCACATCGTCCTCGTGTCCAGGAGTGGCAGCCAGGATATCAAGGTGCAGCAGTTCCTCGACGAAGTCCACGGCACCGCCGCTGTTCAGGTCATAGTGTGCGATGTCGCGGACGAGGGGCAAGTACGAAGGTTGATGGATACATGTTCCAAGACCATGCCTCCGATCTGCGGCGTTGTAAATGCTGCGATGGCTCTTCATGTGAGTTCTCCACCTTCTGACGCCTGCCGCAATATCGCTGACCCCGTTTAGGACGGCCTCTTCGAAGACGTCTCCCACGACGCATTCAAGGCCACCGTCAAGGCCAAGGTGGCAGGCACGTGGAACATCCACAACGCCCTTCAGGCTGTCGATGCGGAGCTCGACTACTTTGTCCTCTTCTCCAGTGCGGCCGGTATCCTGGGCAGTCGCGGCCAGGCAGCGTATGCAGCCGCCAGCACGTTCCTGGACTCCTTTGCGGCGTACCGCTGCCACAGGGGTCTACCGGCAACGTCATTGGACCTGACAGCAGTCACCGGAGCAGGCTACGTTGCCGAGAATGCTGCCCGTGCCGGGGACATCTTCAAGAACTTTGGTGGCGAGACGGTATCTGAGGCGGAGGTCCTGGCCCTGCTCGGTCTCGCCATGTCTGGCACGTCGCCTGATCACTGCTTGACCGGGCTGAAGCTCGTTCCTAACGCTGCCGGAAGTCTGCCGTACTACGCGGACGATCCCCGCTTCACCCACCTTGCAGCCGCCGCCGTGGCGGACAACGCGCCGTCGTCGGCAGAGTCTGGAAAGCTGGTGTCGTTCGGTGCAGCCTTACGGGCTGCGGCAAGCGAGTCGGAGGCATGTGGCATCGCCGTGCAGGCCGTGCAGCACAAACTTTCCAATGTACTGTCAGTCGGCATCCAGGACGTCGATGCGGCGCGCAGCATGACCTCGTACGGCCTGGACTCATTGACCGCCATCGAAGTGCGCAACTGGATCGCCAGGGAATTAAGGGCTAATCTGCAGATTCTCGAGCTGCTGACGAGCGGGTGCGTCAACGACCTGGCTGCTTTGATCGTCACTCGGGCGCCGAAGAGTTAGCTTATGGCTCCGATGGTTGGTCTGCGGTCCGAGGGGTAGTGGCTTTTTCATGGGCGGGATTGTCATCATCCGTGGTTAATATAGCGCGTGGTCTGGGCTCGCCTGTGCGTTTCTCGAGACGCCAACCCTTGCGGGGATTTGCCCTTTACCTTGTGCATAGCGGTCGGGTATACATAGACGAAGGAGCAAACCCTAGTAATGCGAAGTCGGCGTTCATACACACTTCCCGCACCCTAAATATCTACAGAACTCCCTACTAGGCGACTCTTGCACTTACCTTTCGGACCTTTCCGATCCACTCGTGACATCTCCAATATCATCATCCTCCTCGTACTCTCGAACATTGTGCCTCTCGAGCACAAGTGTAACTAGACTCTGTACGCTTTACACACCACATCCTGGGTTCATATGCCAGAAACACAGATAGCAAGCAAAAGCTGTTCCCGCGCGATGACACTTGCCTATAAACAGGTCCATCACGAGTCCTTCCTGCCCTGGACGACCTTCACCACCTCCACTGTCCCCGCGGCCGCGCCCTGGGATTGTCGCTCGCGCATGACTTCCTTGGGAATGTTACACGATTGTCTGCATCCGGCTTCGCTTGCACAATGTCTCCGCGCAGGCACAGAAAAGAGCGGCTCGGGCCGGCCGATTGGGACGGGCCCACTATGCAGGCGGGAGGAGGCGCGGATATGTGCGACTTCAGTTGAGTGACACAGAGGACAGCCGTAGTCGAGCTATCCCCTGGCGTCGGGGTAGAAGAGCATCGCGAGTATGAAGGCTTGTTATGGCTTTGGCAGCAAGACCTTGCTCTCATTTGAGCGTGTCCATGATTATGGTCTGAGATGATCATGACGAGGCACTGTGTAGGCAGGTTGCATCCCGCACCGCGCCTTAAGACTTGACAGCACGAACAACAACCCAGCTATGTGAACTTCTGATGGAACGCAATGTCAATTACTATTATCAGAAAAACATTACAATGACTTAAAGATATCCCAGCCAAGAACGCAACAAGTCTATCCCATTAGCATGCCTACTAGACCGCGCCCTGATGCCTGCCTGCTAACCAAACACACAAGATCGAAAAGGACAACATAGAAAACTGTGAGAGACCAACCCCTCTCACGACCAGACCCGATCCCCTAGTGCTACACCGGCAAGACTGCCTTCTTAGCGTACAAGTTCAGCCTAAGGCCCGCACCGCAGAACTCGCTCGTGTTGCCCCGGCAGGTCATACTGCACTGCGACTCGCTGACGTTGGCGCCAGGCGTCGCGCCGGTGTTACCCGCCCAATTAAGGGTGTCGCCGCAGTAGCACTCCCCGCGGTACTCGATCCCTGCGAACTTGTACTGCCAGCAGTCTTGCAGGCAGGACTCGACCGTCGCCGTGGCGGAGTTGGAGATGAGCTTGGAGAGGAGGCGGCCCGAGGACGGCTCCGACACGCAGTGGTAGTAGGTAAAGTTCACGTTGCCGGGGACGGTCACCGGGGGGCCCGTGTAGGCCGGGGAGGTTGTGGAGGATGCGGTGGAGGTCGATGAGCGGGTCGATGAGGTTGTTGACGAGGGCGCGGATGTCGAGGTACTGAGCGATGTGCTGCTGGTGGTGCTCCGAGAGGTCGTGGTGCTGGTAGAGGATGGCAGAGAGGAGGTTGTTGACGAGGTGGACGCCCTCGTGCTGGATGACGTCGATGACGTCGTCAAGGTGCTGGAGCTGGAGGTCGAAGATCGCGTTGAGGATGTGGAGGGCGTCGAGGATGTGGAGGGTGTCGAGGATGTGGAGGGTGTCGAGGATGTGGAGGGCGTCGAGGATGTGGAGGGCGTGCTGGAGCTGGAGGCCGAAGACCGCGTCGAGGAGGTAGACGGCGTACTTGACGTTGAACTTGTTAGCGAGGTCGTCAGGGTAGAGGACGTCCTCGAGGAAGAACTGCTGCTGGTCGTGCTCCCGGAGCTGCTACTGGAAGTGCTACTCAATGACGACGAGGATGTAGTTGAGGTGCTGGTACGACTTGTGCTAGTCGACGTCGACGAAGTTGAGCTGCTCGTGAGGCTCGTGCTGGTTGACATCGTGCTTGCGCTGCTCGAGCTCGCCGCGATGGAGTAGAGCTCAAGCCTATTCCCGGCTCCGCAGAACTGGCTGGGATTGCCGCCACAGACCATGTTGCAATCCGTCAGAGGAGCCGAGACACTAGAGCTGTCAAGATCGTTGCCACAGTAACATTCCCTAGAATACTCCGTGGCCCAGTACTTGAAGCCTGTGCAGTTGGTCATGCAGCTGTCGAGCGTCATGCCGTCGTAAGCGAAGGTGGCACCCCTCAAGGCGCGGATACCCTGACCCTCGGTCCAGCAGCCGACCAGGCTGTATGACCCGATCTTGGATTTGTGGCTGAGCGTAGGACTCGCTGAGGCGCTGGTAGATGTCGACGTCGAGGTCCCGCTAGACGTTGGAGAAGAAGTGGTGACCACGGATGAGAACGTTGAAGAGGTGCTTCGGGTGCTTGAGGACGACGATGAGGAACCACCAGAAGTCGACGACGGCGCGGATGCAGAGCTTGAAGTCGAGGAGGCGGACCCCTTCGAGTAGAGTTCCAGACGGTTTCCGGCACCGCAGAACTCCAGATGATTCCCGGGACACAGAAAGTTACAATCGCCCTGGTTCGGTGCTTTGATGCTTCCCGGATTCAGAGCGTTTCCGCAGTAGCACTCCCGGCCGTACTCGACGCCGAAGAAAAGCCAGGGGGCGCAGAAAGCGGCACAAGACTCGAGCGTCATGGTGTCATCGGCGTAGGTGCTGGAGGACAAGGCGCGCATCGAGGTCGCTTCGGTATAGCAGCCCTGGAACTGCCAAGAAGTGCTGACGGTCTGCTTGATGGCCGGGCCTGTCTGGGTAGGAGTGGGTGTGGCCGAGACTGTGGTGGAAGATAGCGTGCCGGTGGAGAGAATGCTCGTAGGGAGCGTGCTGGTAGCGACTGCGCTGCTGGAGCTCGAGGACGACGCCGGTGCAGTCGCGTTAAGCTGATAAATGTTGAGTCTATTGCCTGCGCCGCAGAACTCACTGCTATTGCCTAAATTGAAGGGATGGTTAGTACAGACGAGCCAAAGGGTAGGGGGTGTCACGGATCTCACCATTGCAGGGCATGTTGCACTCGGCGATGTTAGTCAGGACAGATCCAGTGGTCAAAGAATCCCCGCAGTACACCTCTCCGGCGTACTCGAGGCCAATTCTAGTGTTTTTGTTAGTACACCGACAGTCAGATATTGCGCGGGGTCGATACTGTCGGGCAAGGGGCGCAGACGACTCACAGGGTGTATTTCCCTGCACAGGCTTGAATGCCCTTGGCGACTGTCAGTGGCGCAACAGCAAAAGCGTTTGGGAGCGCGCGCCCGTTTGAACCCTCGGTGTAGCACCCGATGTGGGTATATCCATCAACCCCAGGGTTGACGACAGGACCTGACGGCGTAGGAGTCGTGCCACCGTCCCCGCTGAGAGTGTCATGGAACACCGAGATGAAGGCGCCACCGCCCTGAACGCCGTTGCCACCACACACCTGGTTGATATCGCCGGAACAGGGGTAGTTGCAATTGGTGTCATCGACCTGTAGAGTCGGCACGGCCGGGCCAGCCCAGCACTCGGAACTGTACTGTGATTTCTCAGTTCGCTGTCGTGCCTCTCAGCGGATCACTCTGGTGGTACTTACCTGGGTGCCGCAATAAGCATAGTTGCCGGCGGCGCAAGCAGCAATGCACTTAGCGTTCGTGTTAGCAGCATCCCCGTACAGCTGACTGGGCAGCTGGCGGCCGGGATTGTTCTCCTTGAAGCACCCGACATATCGATACCTGCCGAGGCCATTGTCGAGGAGGGGCGGCGCTTGCTCCGAGACGGCGCCGCAGGCGAACTGGATGAACTGCTTGCCCCAGTTGGGGTCGTTGGTGTTCATGGTCCACTGCGCGGTGCCGTAGTACGGATCCTCGTTCCACTGTTCCTTGGGCACGGAGCAGTAGAGCGTCGCGGTCGCGCTCTCGCCAGGGCCTAGAGCCGTGCCTTCGCCGAGATCGATTTGGTTAGAGGCCCCGATGATGCCGGTGACACCGAAGGGCGGTTTGGACACAGTGACCGACAGTGTCACTGCGCCGGCTCCACCGCCATTGGTCAACCGGAGCTTGAGGGACCTGGTCGTGTTCTCGGTCACGTTGCCGAAAGTGAAGTTCTTCCCGCTCTGGTACGTGACCCAGCCAGAGCCATCGGGCGTCTGGAACTCCAGAAGGGCAACAGGAGCGTTTCCCGAGGAGGCGGTCACCTTGACTGTCTTTGATCCGCCGTTGGAGTTCACCACCAGATAGACGGTGTAGTTTCCACTAGTAGTGGGGTTGAAGTTGACGGTAACGGTGGCATCCGAGTCGGCCGCGATGCTGGACGGGAGACCCTCAAACGTAAAAGGGCCGACCTGGGGCCCGGAAGCAGTCGTGACGGGTGTGACAAACGGGCCAGTGGCGCTACTCTGGGAGTATTGGATGCTGGCAATGTTCAGGACAGAGAGACCGTTGTTGGAGAAGAGGAAGGTCTGGTCCACGCCATCGCCGCCGGTGACCACCTCTTGGAAAGTCAGCACCGCAGGGCTGATATCGAGCAGCGCGCCGGCTGAAGACCCGGTGCCGGACAAGCGGACCGGAGTCTCGACGCTGTAACCCGCCACGTTGTTGGTTGTTTTGATGATGACGCTGGTCGACAGGAGGCCGACCGTGCCAGGCTTGAAGTACGTCTTAAACGTGAATGAAGAGCCGGCAGCGACATTGAGTGGCACAGTCGGCAAGGCGTCGAGACCAAAGTCAGTTGAGTTTAGGGCAAAGCTGTTGACAGTGACGGCGACCTTAGCCTTGCAAGTCACGACAGTCTCGTTGGTTGCGACACCGATCTCGGAAGTGCCGAAAGATATGGGGCCCGTGCAGTTAAGGGGCGAGTTGGTGGGTGCGCCGAAGGCGTACACATAGCCCTGAGTGGTGCCTTGGTAGACGATGCCATCACCAAAAACAGGTCTGGTAAACTTGGTGACTCCGGGCACGGTAAAAGACTTGATCAAGGTCATGGTGCCACCGTTGGGTACTGCATTGTAGATGCGGAGGCTGGCGCCCTGGACGTCGCTGGTCCAGACGAGACCTGTTCCCGGCTGGCCATTGAGAGAAGTGACTGTGCCGTGGCCGACGCCAAGAATCGCGGCGTTGTTAGTCGGACTGTCCGCCACTTTGGTGAAGGATGGTACTCCATTGGCGCACGAAAACTTGAAAACGTGGCTGGGGTAGTTGATGACTGTCTGCGGGTCAATCACCTGTTCTCCGGCTAAGGGGAAGGGCTTCCAGTGCGACTCACCATTGATGTAGATGTAACCTCCTTCGAGTGGGTACACGCCCGCACCCGCGTACACCGAGTTCTCGTTCTGATACACCTGGATGACAGCATCTCCACCCCCAACTCCATTCCGGTATCCGCCTAGATTGTCGAGGTTCAACCAGTAGGTTTTGCCGCTCTTACCCGTGACCACACCGATACGCCTGACATCGCCGCAGGAGAACGCGCTGGGCAGGATCTCCAAGGGACTTGTTCCCAGGTCCTTGTCGGCACCATCCAGGGCTTGTTTCTCGTACGGCATGAAGAAGTCGACGATGCTGAGGCTGCCGTCGCCGTTAATCGTCATGTGCACCGCTGCTTCTTCGAGCGATGTGGGCGGCGTGCGCCCGTTGACGGGAACGGTGGCGAGCTGTGAAGCGTAGCCATTTCCAGTAGCGAAGAACATGGATCCGGCGTCGTCAGATGCGAGACCTCCGCCAGACATCCACACGCCACCTCCCGGAGTACTGGCAGGCACACCGTCGCCCTCTGTGGCCCATCGCTCCACGATGGCGCCGGTTGTCTTGTCCCAGCCCATAATCCAGCCGGTGAAGTTGCTGAGTTCCGGTGTCAAAATCAGTTGCTCAGAGTTGAAGGCACTCGGGGTCACTTACTACTGGACGCAGTGGGATGCGAAGCCGGCGTAGACGTACTGGCCGGAATGGAGCAGCGCCGGGCGCTGGTGATGGATGCCGCCATTGAAGCTCCTCAGCGGGTTGTTCCTCGCGACTGTCCCCTCCAGGTCGACAGGGAAGTTGGGCCGTTCCGAGAGGTCATTGACGTCGAGGGCATGGAAGAAATAGCGCCCGTTTGGCTTCCCTTGAGCGCCATTGCCTCCGTTCTGGTTGGCGTACGTCTTGGCCGTGAGGTAGAGCGTATCCGTACCCGGATCTATAACTCCGGTTGCAGTGATGCCGACGAGAGGGTTGATGTCGACACAGCCGTCCAGGTCAGCGGTCAGAAAGGGGATGTGCAGGTTCCTCGAGGCGACAATGGCGCCCGTCTTGGCGTTCAGCTTGTAGACGTTGTTCTGTGTCGTCGCGAAGTAGACGTACTGGACTCCGTCCGAGGGGGTGTAGACCAGCGGTTGGGAGTAGATCTGCTCTGGAGCGCCGTTGTAGTTGCCTGGCAACAGGACCTTGAAGAGCTGGGCGAACTGGTCACTCCCGACTATCGACGCATCCATGTTGTGGTTCCTACATCACGGTGACTCGGGCGTCAGTCGCCAGTACTCTCTCCCTGGGCGGGACGCAAAACGCCGATAAGTTTGCAGGAGGAACTCACGTCTGGTAGCCGGAGCGCGAATTGTCTCCGCCCCATGTGATGGTATCGGTCGAGGCAAGAGAATGGACGAGGCCGACGAAGGCCGTCAACAGCATCAACACCGCACTTGCCGTGCTTGACGCCATATTGCACAGTGATGCCGGGCTCACAGACCAGGGCTAACGAGCGTATGTCCGTGCAGGTCGATCGAAGGTTGCATCGCAAGGGAAAGAACCGTTCGACGGCGGGACCGGACGAGTAGATAATGAGCGACCCCCAAACCGGTGTGTTGACTAGTTCTGGGGACCACGGACCAGAGAACATGGGGCTGAAAGTCAGGCATCGCCACGAGTCCACAATCCTACCTTGACGACAGGGTCCCCTGCTGTTGTGCTTGCTTCAGCTTCCAGCTGTCCTCTGAAGAGGAGCTGAGGCCCGCGCGGATGGCCCGGTGGACTGGACTGTCGTCACTGGCCGCTTTGGGGTTCCTATTATCCAATATCTCGTCCTTTCTGCAGCTGACGACTTCTCGGCGAGCTCCAGATTACCGCCAGAGAAGTTCTAGAATGTCTCACCTGGAGCTGGGCCCGACAGCCGAGGAAAGAGACCCATAATATTATTGGGTTCATCTGGCCCCTGGACGAGCAGCCGCAATCCCGAACATATCCGCCAACTGTGATGGAGTGTGTCCGGCATCGTATTTTCGGCGTGATAAGCTCAGGACGTGCGTCTGGCAATCAATGATCAGCACGACTGGGTGTCCAGAGGAGCCACAGAATTCGGAGATGGAATCGCCCTTAGCAAACCAGCAGCAGAAGTGGCACTGCGTGGTGCAGATGCAGATGGGGAGGCCAGGGTCCAGGGCTGGTGCGCAACCACAGGAGCTAACCTGGTTTGGCCCGACAGACAGGTCGATTCCATCCTCGAATCCACCAATACGAGCAAAGCTGCATGGTGGTTGCAACTCGATAAAAGGTGGGATGGATGGCCTGGATGGAGACGGGGGTTTGAATTTCGGTGTTCAAGCCAAGCCGGTACCCATATCGACCGCGCCCTACTGTCCCACTTTGGATGACGGGACCTGAGCATGCCACGGGTAACCGGCCCCTCGCGACGACGCGCAACAACCAGACAGCCCAGAGCCCAGACAGTGATTGGGAATATTGTCGAGGGCTGAGATTCGAGGACAAAGACCACCACGAAGGCACACGCTAATCTGGGTTAGGTTCTTAAAAATAGTTCCCATCTGCATATCTGACATCCAATAATTACTCGCGTTCTTTTGTTCGTCCCAGTCGTCGGGGATCCATCAAGTGAGGCGGATGAGCTGATGGTCGAAAAGTTTCACCTTGGAACAAAGAATGTCATCCACTGCCAGCGGGTAGCTCAGATAGTGGGCTGAGTGGGTGCCACAATCCCTTCCACCACTTCTGGTTGTGGCTTGCCCTTGATGCGCTAGAAATTGAGGGATGCAGGTACCGACCGTCCCAAATTTGGGCAGCCGCCAAGCTGTGCACCCTTGAACTGATGACGACGAGATTCCGAGCAACTTGAGTGAGGCCTTCTTACCTATGCTCCTTTCCTCATTGTCTGGCATTGGATCATGACTCCCGTCAAACCTCATGATATCTTTTTTCTATGGACGTGCTGAGGGTGTTGGTAGACTGATGTCCTCTTTGCCGGCGGGCTATCACTCATTTTGTCGTGGTCCCATTGACGCTTATCACCAGGGATGCTTCAAGCCACCGATCTGGGTATTGTTTCGGCGCGATAACGTTGGCGCCAACCGTTGAAGAGGCGCTGTCTGACACAGCGCCTCAGCGCGCACGTACCTGAGCCACAGTGTCACCGATCCAATAGCGCGGCAAGCGGTGCAGGGTGACAGACGGCAACAACTCACTACACTGTAAGTGCAAGCTGGAGACAGTACGCAACTCCCTATTCGAGAGGCATCAGTGGATTTACGAGAGTCCGAGTTTGCCATCCCGAGTGCCACGACTCCGTCCTTCCCAATACTTTCCCGTTATACAGTCCCCAGCACCGCTATATTTGGATTCGTTTTGCACTTCCGACGCTGATCATGACCAGGCCGCAAGGCAACAGACGTTGGACTGCTGTCGATATATTTGCAAATAGACCTAACTCCAGTCGCCACCAGCGCCATACCAATGGCAGCAACCCCATGACAGTCCCACGATCCCGATATTCCCTTCCCACTTCAGGTTATCGCGGTTATCGCAATAACCCCAAAGTTCTTCACCCGAGCGCCCCGTCCGGAAAATCACTGCGCCTTGACCCCAGCGACAGGGCATACGCCCTTCGCATCGTGCACATCCGGGTGGGAAACCAGCTTCCCCTTGTGATGTCCAACCTTGGCCTTCGTGACGGGACACTCGACGTCGTCGTCCTTGCCCTCGGTGCTGGGATGGTCGGGCGGCAGGACCGTTGAAGCAGTACCTTCAGCATCAAGGTTAGAATTCAAGCTTATTATGCAATAATCCTCCTCTGAGAACATACCAACGACGGGGCACACCTGGTCGTCCATCTCTTGGCTCTTGGGCTCCTGCACCAGGTTCTTCAGGGCCGGGCAGGCCGAGGCATCGGCGGGAGACTTGTCCGAGGGGATGGGCACAGAGGGGTGCTTGTGCAGGTTGTGGTGATGGTCCGTCGATGCGCCAACCACCGGGCACTTCTGTCCTGGCTTGGAAAGGTCGACGTCCGGGTGACTCGGCGGAAGCGTGGCATTCGTTGTGCCAATAACTGGGCAGACTTGCGCGGACATGGTTGCTGTGGTGGGAGGCTTTGGAGATGTCGTTACAGATTTGGTTATCGAGGGGCGGATTGATTCAATGTTTGGCTCGTGCGATGTGTTCGGCTCGTTCTGCCGTTAACTGACAGGTCATTGGTAGAGAGATGGTTGTTGTAAGTCCAAAGAACTCGATAAAGGAGCTTGAAGCTGGCGGGAGACGCTGTCTGCCCCCTGTCAACTCCAGCCCGCCAATGCACCCCGCAAGCAGAGTCATGGGCAGCCCAGGCATGACGAAGGGCTGAGACCCAGCCAATCAGGCTGGGCCAAAAGGTAATCACGATAAATTAATGTTCACAACTTCACCACAACAACCGTGCTGATCTGTTTATTGATAAAGACGAGCATTATGCAAGTGTTCAGGGTGCGATCTACATGCGGTGTGCGAGGGTCGGTTACCTTGCCCGTATTTACTTGTTGATGCACGTATAAAGCACGGATGCGCAGACTGCTCCTTCAACGAAGCACGTAGCTTCAAGCCAGATCCTCTTTCCGCTGGCGAAAACTAAAATCGAGCGCGAAGAGATTTGCTCCCTACAATCAGCGACGAAATCATCTTTGCGAATTGTCGCCCTTCAGCTCCTGGCTTCGGTCTCGGTCGTCGTCAGCGGCTAAAAATCTTGTTGCTGGCCCGACGCTTTATTCTTGCCCAGAGCTGCAGTTGCCAGCACACTAGACCATATGCCGGGAGACCCTCGTCCCCGATGCGCCGATGATGCCCGGCTAGGACACACCCTCGATGCCCGGCTAGGACACACCCTCGATGCCCGGCTAGGACACACCCTCGATGCCCACCAACTCCGTATAGAAGACTTTATGTCAAGTTAGCTGGCGATCTCGACTCCTCAAGAAGGAAAGCCACCTACTGAGTGTCGAGTTGGGCGGGATAGGCCCTACGGTCTCGTCACCATAGCCAAGCCGAGGGGGGATGGTTAGCTTTCTGTGGCGCCGTTAATTTTTCCCCTTTTGCTGTCATTCCCCGTGAGTCCTCGCCTTTGCTCTCCAATGCACATATCCAGAAGTCCTCTGTCAAATCTGCAGACGACCTAGTCAATGACTGCTTGGGTCGACGGGTAGCGCCACTAGGATGGGAACATGGACGCCTTACCCCTCGATGACTTCGCCCGCTCCGAGGTTGAAGCTGAAGGGTCCGTCCGAGCCTTCGCCGTAGCCTGCAGCGGAATCAGCGCCAGCTACAATGGATGGGTCCTTTATTCGATCCTGGATACGCACTGGAGTCGAATTCGGTGCCGTTGGTAAACGTTCCGTTGTAGTTGCACGAGATCACATCTCCCTTGTGCGTCTTGCGATCGCAGGTGACAGACAAGATGACCTCAATCTCAAGGTCGCCCGACTCTTGTCCGAGCACTGTGACATAGGAGCCAGCGAGGGACAGCAAGCAAGCAAGACTGGGGGCATGCATGATCACTGTTCAATGAGGGAATGTCGCTGCTAAGGGAGGATGGAAGCCCAAGACGTCAAGGAAAGGAAGCGCACGCAGCCTGGATATACCATCCAGGATAACCGAGGACGGTGGAAACACTTCGATTTCTAAGCTAAACTATGCTACTGAGATTATGACAGCCTGAACCCCCGCTCAATGAATCCGAGATTATCCTGCCCTGAGTTTAGCCAGCACCGCCCAGTCGGCGGCTATATCATCATTGGTCGCCTCTTCTGATCAGCTTTAATACTACTCTAGTCCTTAAAGCAGCATGGCGAAGTATAAAGTGCAGGTCCCCGCTACTATCAGTGCTAGAAGCTCCTTGCTTATCACTGCAGCACTAGCCGCCGCCGTGACAAAAGTACCCGGCGAAGAGGTCGACGTCGTGGAGAACGTGACAGTAGCCGTAACATTGCTCTTGGCCGCCGCCGCGGCGGACAAAGCCGCCTGAGTAGGGCCTGCCACGGAGCCAGCGTTTGCCGCCGCAGTGTTAGTCGCGCCCGCAACCACTGCCGCCGGCAGCGTCAGCGTGACGCTAGACTCCCCTTGCGCGCCACACGTGTCGCAGCTGGCCACAACGGTGGTCAGAGGAATTGCCGGCGCTGTCTGGGAGGCGCAGTTGCACTTGGGCACGGTGAAGGTGGCGCAGTACTCCACGACCACAAAGGAGGCTGGGTTCGTGGGGCAGACGGTTGTGTAGGACATGGTCGACATGATGGTCGTCATGGCCGTTGCGGTGGCGGTGGCGGTGATGGTTACTGCCGATGGGTTCCCTAGAGCCGGGGCCGGCGGGGGCTGCGGGGACGTGCCGGCGTCGGGGTTGGCGTAGACCGTTAGGAGGATGTTGGAGGAGGCGACGGCGCGGCGGGCGTGACGGCGCGGTAAGGTAGTCATGGTGCGGTTGCTGGCGGTGGTGCTGTTGCCGCTGGTGCTAACGCTCGCGATTCCGCCGCAGTACATGTCCGGATCTCCGGGGCAGGGCTGGTTGCACTGGTCGATGTCTGGTAAAGCCGAGCTTGCAGCGTCTAGGGTGTCTGCGCAGTAGCAGGTGCTGTTGACGCGGGTTAGCAAGAATGCCTTTGAGGGCTTACAAGAGACTGGGGCGAAGTGGTCTTACTCGTCGAAAACACCGGCGTATTTCCTCGCAGAGCAGAGGCCGACGCAAACCTCCGGAGTCATAGCGTTGTCAGTACCGACGGAGCTGAACGTGACGAAGCTAGAGTTGGACCCGAAACACCCAAGCAGGACAAAGTCACCAATGGCCGCCGGGTCACGGGTCAATGACGCAGTCGGGGTTGATGTTGGCGCACCCGTCATGGAAGCGGAAGCCGGGGTCGATGCACCTGCTGTGGTTGAGACGGGGACTGTGAGCGACGTGGGAATGTTTGCCGAACCCGAGGTGCTCAAGGAAGCGAGAGTAGACATGCTGCCGGTCGACGATTGGTTGGCGTAGATCCCCGTGGAGATCACGGGAAAAGTCGAAGAAGTCGATGAAGAAGTGAGCTGCGTCGACGAGGAGCTTGACGTTGACACCGGTGCGTCGTAGACATCGATGTAGTTGATCTCCCAATACCTAGAACATGTGAGCTTGGCTTCCACCGCGCAAATAATCAACAACATGTAGACTGACACGTTGGTAAAGGCTTCTGGATGCCCTGCAACCCAGTCCACGCAGGTTGACTGTGTGTCTATGTCGCAAGTGTCCGTCAAACCCCACACATTCCCAGCATAAGCGCCGCAGAAGTCCTAGACCCTGGTCAGTGCTAGAAGACAGACACAACGCATGCAGCATGACGTACCATGTTGAGAACGATGCTCATGTCGCTGAAGAACTGGTCAACCTCACAGGTCGAACCACCAAACAGGGCCTCGGGCTGGCCCCAAGAAGACGGGTCGGGCTGCTTGTTGGTGATATCGGACGGGATGGCGGTCCGCGGGAAGTGCCAGATCTTGATCGCGGCGTCCGTCCACTCAAGGGCGTAAACACCGCCTCCAATCGAGTTGAAGTCATCGCCGTACGAGAACGAGTCTGAGTTAGGTGCAACGTAGTTGCACCCTATGCCGCCGTTGTTCTATGCGACACCAGTTAACTTCCTATCGGCGATGTGACTGGTGGACCTGCACTTACACCAGGGCTAGTGCAGTCGGTGCTGCCTTGAGAACCAGTAAATCCCGTGGATGGCAGTGTGCAACCCTCCGCACTAGAGTCGGTGAGTGAGTATTTGGACTTGAAATCAGGCTGTACTGGGTCTTCCTACGTATGGCCAGACATGAGGTTCTTCAGAGCTGTATTTGCGCCCTCAATGATATCGATTTCGCCGTTGTTAGGCCAATCCGGGCCGTACATCCAGACTGCAGAAGTGTTAGCTCTCAGGACTCGCCGACAGCGCTGGATGGCTACGGATAGGAGAAGGCAGGCTAACACGCAGGCCATGAGCCGCACACCGATCCGGGCATGTGAGCGAAATCGCCAATAACAAGGCCCTTGTTCACCGGCAGCTTGCTCTCGATGCGGATGCTGGGTCGACCTCCCTGGCTGCCGTCTGCCGGGTATACATTGGTTGTGTCGACGCGCAGCGTAACGGACTCGGTCAAGCCGTCTACCGAGTAAAGCCCCCTCGAGAAGGCATCTTGTTGACTTTGGTATCTGTCGCAGTAAAGGGCGTTAGACTTGATGCCAGGACTAAAGCTGGACGGTGATACCGCACATACGCCACAAAGCCGCCAGTGGGGTCGGCCGTGTTGATCCAGTTGAAGCCGGATATCAGGGCGTTCCCTACGTATGAGGTGGCTAGAGAATAGACACTCATCGTGACACTGACAGGGCGACAGCAGGGAACGGGTTATACGAACAGTTGGGCAAACAAAGAGGTATGCTCTTGAAACAGGCCAGAGGACACGGCATACCTATATACTCCCATGTTTACTATCTTGTACGCGTCGCGCTGTCCTGTCTGGCTGGAATGTGTTTGGAGGAGGCAGGCGGTTGGCATGTCCACGACCATCGCCCGGAGATGAAGAAGGCCACCGAACTCAATTCCGTGGAGACCAAGGCCTTGCATTCCAGATCTGATACCTGCATGCTTCGCCGCGCCCTAGATGATTCACACAAAACGTCCTGTACTGTGTTAGGACAGCGGCGTGGGCGAGGGCGAGCCCGGTGGCGTTGTCGGACGGGTGGAGTTATCCCAGAGAGCATGCGCACTGGCCGCTAACACACTGCCACTGGGTGCAGCCTGCGATCTGGCTTGCGGCTATCGTCGCGTTACATGAGCAAGAATTTATCGATGCTAACGCACAAAGCCACTCGGTGCCATTGTTGGTAGGTGTCTTGACGTTGTCCTGTCAAGAGGGAGCATCCGCGGAGCTCATCCCTTTGGCGACAATTTCTGCAGTGTGGGGCTTGTCTAAGACCAAGACTCCTCGTCTAAAAGCTTGTTGATCGGAATTCTCAGTACGTATCGCTTCTGATCGCGAAAGAGACATTCGCAAGATATACTAAGAACTGACTTGAGCTCTATGTCTAGACCTAATAACTGACCGTCTTTTCAAAGTTACTATGCCTCGGCCTCATTTTCTGCTGCGTTTGTTCCCCCTGTATCTCCGCACAATGCCATCCAGCCAGGGTTAGCGTCATTCTCTCACCCCTGGCCGATCGGTAGTTGGTCAGAGCGCGGAGCCCAGAGCACCTCTTATCGATCTGGCAGAATCCCCCTTTTTGACGAAGTTGGCACAGTCGCTGGGTTTCAAATTCCCTCGACTCGGTCGTCAGACGCCGGCGACTGTGACTCAAGTGGTGTAGCGGCCCACATCACCACCAGTGCCAGGCCACGACCCAGTGAATCCCTGTTGCGTCTGGATCTGCGTCCCATCCGCCAGACGCAAGGTCGCGTAGGTGTCCTTCGAGCAGAGGCCAAACGCCTGCAGATTAGACGGCGTCTCGGCGATCCAATGCATGGTATCTGCGCAGTTGATTGACGGTCAGCAAGAGCGTTACTTGAGGGATCCTCGCCAAGACAGAGGCTAGAGTCCACTCACTTTGGCATTGGAAGGCACCCGCGCACGATTGGTATCCCGGGCCACTGAAGAAGGCCCACGAAGCAGACGCATAGGTGTAGATATTGGATCCACCGTTGATATAGTTGGCAAAACCCATCCGGCAACGCGTGTCGCCGCCGCCACAGTTCGAGAAGTCTGGATCACCCCAGTTCTTCACATCGGCCACCCAAGGGGCAGGTGGCGTCTGCTGCACGTGGTCGCCCTGGTCATAGTTGGTCTCGCTCTGCAGCAGGGACACCATAACGTTGCTCGCCTTGCGGAGGTTGAGCTGGTACAGCCACCAATGCTCCGAACCTAGGGCGTGAAGCCAGGTGCCTTTGGTCGCCTCAACCAGCACGCCGCCTTTAGCGGCGATGCTGTTGCCTCCGCTGCCTTCTGTTTGGTGATCAGCCACCCAGTTCCAGATCTAGGCGCTGTCAGTGTTTATACATGAAAAAATTGGAGTACTGCGGGATAATCGGGTTGTGGAACTTACATTCTCAACATACGCCGACGAGGTCGGCGCAAAGTGCATGCCGATGAAGGCGGCCTTGCACTCATTGCTCGCACTAGTGCACGTGTTGCTCAGCGCAGATGCGCCCAGTGTACCTCCCACCGTGACGAGGGAGTTCCAGAGCGCCACCTGGCCGGGGGAAGTGCCGGCCATGTTGAACTGGAGGATGATGGCTCCTGGCAGGACGTCGGAAACGGTGAAACGCATGTCCTGAATCTGGGCCGTTCCAACGTCGCCACCATTTCCAACAGCAACCACGGGCTTGGGATTGTTCGAGTCCTTAAAGAACTGGCCATTACCAGTAATCGTGGCCCATGCTTCGCCGACAATACGGGAGCCTTTCGGGATTAGGAGGGTCGAGTCCACTCTGTACTTGCCGAAGGGGAAGTAAGCGATCTTGTTCTGGGCCGCCGCGAATTGAAGCACCTGGTTGAGGACGCCTGACTCGTCGATTGTGTGGTCGCCCAGGACCGTGTGACCGCCATTCTGTGACGGATCCTTGACGTTGATGAAGTCCGTGACGGGGTTGTTCGCGTAGTTGGGTGCAGGAATCACGGGGTAGTTGCCACCAGGAGCCAGGGCAGCAGGCCTTGGGCTATTCGAGGTCGTCGCCCCGTAGATGGGGTTTCTGCCGACCGTGTTTCCGTAAGTGAAGGTGTTGACGTGGCTCTGGGCGCCTAGGACAGTACCGGATGGTACCCGGGCAATGTCGGAATTGGTGTCTTTGCTGAGATTTTCGATAATGAATGAAGGGAACCCGTCAGTCTGGAAGGTGACTCCAGAGTTCACGGACTTTGCATCTACCAGCGCAATCCATGGGGCGCTCCCAGATGTGTGATGGACTCCTGTTCCACAAGTATCGAACGTGCTGCGGATGGCTTCGTTAGCATGCTGTCAGAGTTAGACGGACGGCGGAGTTCGCTGCTTACGGGGCCATGATGCTGATGGTTGATCCCCCGGTGATCTAAGCGACCTATTAGTACTAAATACTTGTGATAATGTACTGCAAAAACCTTACGAGCATGCCGACAGTATTCTGGAAGAAGTATATGCTCTTGTACAGGGCCTGCTGGTGGCCGTTGTGCCAGATACCGTTCTTGAAAAGTGCCATGTTTAGTGGTGGTCTAGCAGAAGTTGGTCGTAAGTGTTGAGCACCAAGGGTTAGAGACTTACCTGGCCTCTCTCCACGCGAACATCGGAGAGACCCAAGGTCGAACCTCGTCCCAGCTGAATACCCGTATGGCCATTGCCGTTGACGGAACTGGCCATGGTAATCTTCACATTCTGCAACTGGGCTGCCTGGGCCACGCCCCAGTAGAGGGCCGTGAAGGCTGTGCTACCTGTTCAGGCTTAGCGGCGTCACGGTCGACACAGCCGTTCGCGATGGATGGCTGATGCATGCTTACCTCCTATGCTTGTAGTGTCAAGTATTAAATTCTTCAGGCCTACAGCAAAGGAAAGCTCTCCGGATACTCCGGTACCTGGGTCTTGGCCTATGTCTCGGAGTCAGATCTACTAAAGCAGTGAGGAAGACAGCCTTGACGTGACCACATACCGTTGAGCAAGGTCGCTTCGCCAGACCACGAGGAAGACGCCTTGATGATAGGTGGGTTTGTCGCATCACCCATCAAAATCGTGTCGGTGTTCATCCTTATCGTTTGGCTGACGGTGTACGTGCCAGGCGGGATGTAAACAACCTGCACGTTCGCCCGTTAGCTCGGTACTTCAACATGGTCATGGCGGTCCTATGTCGTTACCCTCGGCTGGCTGGCAAGCCACTGACTGTTACGAGTGCCACCATTGCTTCCAGCATTGATTGCACGCTGGATGGAGGATCCATCACCTGGTGTGGCTGACTTGAAGACTTCGTAGCTGAAATCTCCTCCAGGCAGGTCGGGAGCAAACCCCCGGGCATTGCCCGTGTGGTCCACTTCAAGTCATTAGTGTCGAGGCAGCCTAGTAAGTCGCTTGGATGGTACATACTGTTCGCATACCAGAAACTCGTTGCGCGCCTGACAAGGTCATTTTCGGAGTTGTTCGCCGGGGAAACAGCGGTAACAACGGCTCCATGCAGGAGGACCGACAGCGCTGACCAAAACTTCATTGTCCTTTGCAGTTATTCGGATAGGAACTCCGGTTGCGGGTTGGTGCGAGCTAAGTCTCGGCATGGCCAGTGATGCTGGGAAGCCCTCACTAATATAGCATGTCGATGGTTGCATTGTGGATGGACTCCACGTGAAGCCAGAATCCCAGGCAGCTACAGAGTGTGCAATGTCGGGTGGTCATTGATGCTAGTCAGCTCGATGGTCGGCCAGTCGGCCCATTTTCAGTGCGACAAGACCGACATAGTCGGACCGTAATGGCATGGGGTAGCACTGACTGGGCACAGCCATGGTATTGACTCTGGCAATGGAGGGGAGTGCAGAAGTGTAAAACTGGGGAGTTGAGACTCGGCAATAGCCTTGTCACTTGTGTATTCCGGTGGAGATTGGGCAAAGGCTTGATTACTCAGGCTCCCGACAGCGGTGGGCTTGCAGGGTCCCATCGAACTGCGGCAAAGGTAGGATCGTCAGCCAGCAAGTTACGAGGCGCCCAATCAAGAAGCGTGTAATCATCGCCCCAGCCGCCCATACGAGCAGGTGGATAGCGATGCTGGAATTAGGAATCAAATACCCCTGAAAGCGCTAGGATCTGGTTGTATCCGTGTGTAACACGCGCGTGCTGGAGTAAGCTTAAAGAGTGTATTCTGTGCCGCCTTGCTTATATCCTCGTCAGATGTCAGACGACTCGGGCGCTGCGGACTCAACGTTATACGGTTATTCCTCCTAGACAAATGGTTAGCTGTCATCTGTTCAATCTTCTTTGTTATGCACCATAGTAGCATCCATCGACCTTGCTGACAGACTGCCACGGCGATTATGACCACGGGGTCTTAGTCACAACTTCCTGTATTCAGACCGCCTAAGTGTGCGGCTTCTCGTCGAATTCGCCGCCAGTCAACCGCGGCATATGCGTTCCGTCGAAGTAGTACGGCAATAAGTCACAGTCGCTTACATACGGAATAGGTTGCCAGGGGGAGCATGGCCGGCGTGATCAAACATGACCATCGTATTAGATATTATAGGTATTACAAGCCAATGCCTCGACTCGGGTCTTCTATCAAGTTGCCAACCATCCACCTCCTTTTGAGAGGAGAAGTTGTGATATTGACGCTCACAGTCTCGATCTTGCATCCCGACGTCGGATAACTGTCGGCGTATGTTCCATTTAGGACAGCGTTGAGCCAGGAGACGGCCGCCGACCGCCCGTTAGTGGCTTCAGCTGCGTGGCCGCCGACGGTGTTCCTCTCATACAAAATGTTGACACCCACTGCGCAGTACTTGCTGACCAGCTCATCAGTATCGTTAATTGGGCTGATAAGGTCGCCGACCGCTTTATATGCAAAGCTGAAGAGTGTCAGTATTTGCGCGGGAAACTATCATCGGTCTCGGCACTTACATGGGCATCTGGGGAACTCCATGATATCCCATGACTCCATCAGTCAGGATGACCTTCTTCGTCGTGGAGTTGTTCAGCAGGTCGTCAAACCCATTGACAAAGTAACTGGAGATATCTTTGAAGGCAAATACGCCACCGGCCTCCCCGACCGACATGTTCAACGCGCTCAGGAACGTGGTGGCGTTGTCGGTTCCAGATGTCTTCAGTCGCGAAATTATATACTCGTAGACCTCGGGGAACTGACTGGTGAGTCCAAGAATCGCAGACGGGGCCAGGCCAGCCGCGTACGATTTGTTGATGGTCTGCAAAACGCTTGTGACGTTGGGTGTCAACCCGCCCAAAGCCGCTCCACTGATGTTCAGGTCCGGTGCATATTGCACCTGCAACTCAGCGGCCCATTCAGAGGCAAGTGCACCTCCCGAGTACCCCCACAAGGCGGTTGTCGTGTTCTCGGGAGTTAGCGACAATGCCGCACGTACCGAGTCCAGCGTCGCATGGCCGGACATGACGCCGGCCGTGAAGCTTGCTTTTGGACCTTCGTAATCAGGCACATTGACGACCCAGCCCTTGGACAGCGACTGGTTCACGTCCAGTGGAACACCGCTGTACATGGCGTAGCTTGGACTCTCATTGATATCGGCGGAATCGTACGGGATCTGGTACGATAGCAGTGCCGGGACCGGACTGACGGGCAGGAAGACCGTTGTGACCGCCCAACTTTTCTTGTACTGGCTATCTGTGGTCTGGTACAGGATATTGAACGCCCCCGAGCAATTGGCAGTGATTGCAGTCAAGTTTCCTGGAGCACTCCGGATCCGAAGTACGGTGCCGGGCTCCTTGAGTTCGAACCCATCAGGGGCGGTGTACCAAGGGTCTGCAGAAGGTGGCAAAGGAGTGGCAGAGGGCAGAGCATTCGAAGCGGAAGCATCAGCTCGTTTTGGTACTGTTGCCGCCAGCAATCCTTGGGCCAGGACCGTGGCAGCCAATGCCAGGCGCACAAGTGCAGAGACCATATTATCGAAGTTTTGTCGGTCCAAGTATAAGGGCATGCAAACGACGGATCCTTTTGTCCTTGCCAAGCAAAGCGGGCAGGTTGTCACCAATCATACAACGAGAACAATCGATCATGGCTGGGAACACTGGGACGAGGTCGAGCGCGATGCCACCTTTATGTGTTGGGTTTACTGGTCGCATGCATCGAAGCTTCGATGACGAAAGTAGTGCTGTTGTGCGCCGAGGCATCCGTTGATTTCCCCGCTCCAAACCACAGTAAACTTGAACAACGGTGCATGCCTGTGGCACCACGTCCACGATGCAGATGCCTTCATGTGTGTTATTGGCCGGATCGATCCAAGACCCCTCGATTAGCGCTCTAGCATCTGCGCTAGAACGAGTGCAAGGTCCCGTGCCATTCTTCAAGACGCCGTTTCCGGCAGCGCAAGCTTCCCTACCATAAATTGCATGTTCTAACCATCCACATTTAGCAACCAATTCGTCATCCAAGCGTGAAACTTTCCTTGTCGGTCAATATTGACGCTCGAGCAAGCGGAGGCTAAATGCCTCCATGTTGATGCCGGCGAGGTGAACGCAGCATCTGGCTGGTCTGAGATGCTGGGATAACCGGATGTGTTGCATGGAGCCATGCGGCTCATCGGTCATGTATAAGTGAGGATCGGGCAACCAGTGCGAACCACGAACGGCCGACCGGCGGGACCTGGTCGTTGGCCAAACTGTACTGTATTCGTTATACAGATCCTTGTCCTTTGCCGTAACCGATGCAACTATTACATCCGACTGAAGACGAGGTTCACACAGGTGAAGTAGTACGCCGGCGAGAGTCAACTTAGAGACGTGAGAAGTCCAGGTCTCGTCCTTTGAGGCGGACGGGTTGACGTGCCATGAAACTCACTCCTGCGTACACAGTAAGACTTGCGATAAATGCTGCCATGGCCCTAGTGGCTCGTTGGAGAGCCCCAATTGGCGGCTCATCGAGCGGATATGGTGGTTGGACTTCAAGGCACACCCACTTGTAGCGGCATATCTGACATCTGGGACGAGCGGTGACCCCAGGATGGTCCACCCGCAACTGCAAAGCAGATCCGGGGCGCACATCGACCTTAAATTAACATGCATAATAACGTCAAAGGCGGATCGGGCCGCATCGCTGACCAGCATTGGTTGGTACCAGACAAAGATGCAAGGATGTCGAGTCCTACTCGGGCTCAGTACTCACCGAGTGTGGTAACTTCGCGTACTTAGAGAGATCTCTTAAGTTGCTAGGGAAGGACTCTCCAGAGAGATGTCAGCACTCGGGATCTGGTCAGGTTTTGCTATCAGATTGTCGTGAGTAATCACCTCGACGTCCAGATGGCTGCTGACAACGGGTTGCGGGCAACCGGGCAATCGCATTGTTCATCACACTAAGCAATACACACGGAGATGCTGGCGTTAGATGAGATGTGCTATGCCTCTTTCTCGTGCGGCCGGGAGGCTCCTCAGGGGGGTCAGCTGTGCGTTTGACTGGAGAGGGTGGCCAAGGGACCCGAGTTTGATACGGCACGAGGGGGCTGGATTCTGCCTGATCTATTTGTTCACAATGGAGAGTAGTGAGTCACGTCAAACAGGAACTGGCGACATGCGCTGCATATGACAGCACAGCCAGGTCGATTCGAAGCCATCAACAAACAGATTGCACCAGCTCCGAGTGCTTAATGGAACGATTTTAGGAGGAAGGTGGAGTTTTTGGGCCTGGCTGCCTGTCGTGCGACGAGCTGAAGAGCGGATTTGGTCAAGCGCGTGCGCGTTTAGCAGTTTGCTGCCTGTGCTAGACTCAGGGGTGGACCGTCGGATCGAAACCACCAAGAAATTCAACTGCCCGGGACCTTGCCGGCGCCAAGTCGCCAACGTGCTCAGCGGCGGTGTACTTAATAGCCGGTCTCCCAGTTTCCAGACTTCTCTTCTGCTCGTCAGAAAAATTCTGGACTGCATGCACCGTGGCCCATTGGCAACATCGATCCCGCAGCCTTTCGCTCAATTGCTGCTTCATCCCTTCATTGCCTGGCCAAGCTGCTAATCAGTCTTAGGAGTATTCCGCCGTTTTATTTCTCGGAGAGAATCTCTTCCAACTCAATAATCGCAGGCATGCCGTACGACAACTCCGGCTTCGGGCCACTTCGCGTGCCTGGGTTCAACATGCTGATTAACGCCTACGACGCAAAGGACTCTCTCCGTCAAGATGACAAGCGCAGGAGCTTCTTCGCCGAGGGGATCGAGGGCTGGAGCGGAGAGCGCCTCACCGTTCGCGAGCTTGCAATGCTCCGGCTCACCGAGAGCATCACCGACAAGCCCGACTGGGACCGCAAGGTCTTTGACGACAGCATCGTCGCCAAATGGCGCGCCGAAGCCATGGCCATGCCTCTAATAAGCGAGGCTGCCTGGGACTGGGTTTCCACCGAGGCTCGTGAGAAGGCAGAGGCTTTCAAGTCATCGCGGATAGTCCTCGCCCTGGACAGCAACTCGCGCTGCGCAAAATCCGATGTGCTTGTGAGTCCAGAGCTCAGGGCGGAGCTGATCGCTAACGTCGCTCCTCTGCTATCTGTCCCGGATGAGCAGAAAGACTGGCATCCTGGGTCCAACGGTCAGGTTCTCAACCTTGTTCATCCATCCCTGTACCCTCTCATGTATGGAAAAACGCGGGTTTTGAGCCAAGGCGGCCGGGTCGAACTGGAGGACATCCTTGCTTCTTGTGGCAAGGGCGAGGAGGCGCGCGAGAAGGCTGACCAGGACTTCAGACAATTGCTATCTTCGGACAGCGACGCCTGGTCCAGCGGCTACCAGTGGCTCCCGTGCGAGGTCGAGTTCACCGGTGGCAAGGACGAGGAGGTCAGCGTTCGCATCACATCCTACATCAACAACCTGCATCCGGGTAAACACGCAAACCTCTATCGCACCATTGAGAAGATGATCGGCCTCTCCGTGCCGCTGTGGAACGAGGTGGTGATGTACGGCACCGGAGTCCGCACACCCCTTCGCATCGTCACCCAAGGTGCCGAGTGGACGCCCAAGCTGCCTGAGTGGGCCGAGTACCAAAACTTGCCGGCGAAAACGACCGATGACAATTTCGCTGAGGTCATGGAAAAGGTGAAGGAATTCCTTGCGCTCCCAGACCGTCCCGGGTACACTGCTGGTGATGATGATGAGGAGGAGGACGACGATGACGAAGATGAAGAATACCATGTGGGAAACGAGCAGGACCCGGAAGCAATCGTCGCCTCGCTCAAGGAGAGACTTGCGCGGATTGAGGTCGATACGAATGCCCACCACTGGCAATTCAAGAGTATCCTGCATAACGTACTGGAGCGGAAATGGAAGCGATTCCGCCAGGTAGCTCACCCCGAGCCAGGGCAGTCTTTCACATATGAAGGTAAGTTATCTCCACCAACGCATTCAGCCATGCTGCAAGAACAGCGCTGAGTCGCTGACATGGAACCTGCACGAAGAGTGGAAAAGGGGAGTTCAGCGGCCAATAATATCCTCTTACAATGGCGACCATGACCGTGTCGCAGACCTCAGTCCCCAGGATGTGCGGCTTCAGCAGTGGTTCAAAGATCAAGGTCTGCAAGTCATCGTAAAACTGGCTTCGATCGAGCTCACCCCGGACAACGCGAGGTACCCCGGGGGTAGCTGGCATCTAGAGGGCATGCTGAACGAACATATCGTCGCCACGTCGATCTACTACTACGACGTTGAGAACACCACGTCGTCGCACCTGGCGTTCCGGCAGGGTGCTATGCTGGACGACATCGAGCTGGTGTACGAGCAAGATGACCACGAGCCGCTATCGACCGTGTTCGGGACGGAGAGCATGCGCGACGAACTTGCTGTCCAGGTGATCGGCAGCATATCCACTCCACAGGGCCGGCTCCTTGCTTTCCCCAACACGCTGCAACACAGGGTTGAACCTTTCGAGCTTGCTGACAAGACCAAGCCCGGCCATCGCCGCTTTCTGGTGATGTGGCTGGTCGATCCCCACATTCGCATCTGCTCGACGCGGAACGTGCCTCCGCAGCAGCACAGCTGGTGGGCCGAGGAAGCCTTGCCCGCCGTGGACTTCGGATCGCTGCCGCAGGAGGTGGTGGACATGGTGAGGGGCGAGATCGGGGAGTGGCCGATGGGGTTGGACCAGGCAAAGGAGGTGCGGTTAGACCTGATGCGGGAGCGGACCCGGAGGCCGGAATGGGTGGAGACAGCTTTTGGGGAGTATAACCTATGTGAGCACTGAGATTGCCTCTCACCTGGTCTAACTCGTCCATGGTCGATGTTCCGCATATGCAGTCTCAGTCTGGCAAGGCTGTACGTAGATGGATCGCCACGTTTTGAATGAGTCGAGACGATTTCACAGCGTTCTCTCTTTCAGTAGTGTCTGAGCATCCAGTGCTGCGGCTCCGGATCTTACCAGGTAAGGGACCCTGCGAATCACAACGATATCAGCCACATTGAACCTTATCTCAGCTTACTTGCCTTCCAGTTTACCTTAGCTGTAAAGTCTTGATAAATTCGGGAAATGGTTTGATAGCCGAGTCGCTCGTTCACGTGACTGATACCTGATTTTTCACGGGCTCGCACTTTCTTGCTATTTGGTGTGCCTTAGCTGGAACCGTTTCCGCATCCTAACCTTTGACCAGACCAACAACCTAACACAAGCAAACTCGCGACCTCAGTCAGATGCCCAGAAGCCACAGCAGTTCACGCAGCCTCTCTTCATCCGTCCCGCCGGTTCCTGCCGATATCCAGTGGTTCAGGTAGGCGCACGTTGACGGCCGAGCATGACTTCACTGCGTGGGGTGCTCCTGCCCAGTTATTCCGCTACAGGCCGCGAGGCTGTTCCGGGGTAATCGTTTGGTTTGTTAGCGGGCAACTAACTTGGCTTACTTGGTGACAGAGATCAGCGGACGGGTTGAGAGGCTTCTTCATTTCGTTCCAGATCGATCTGTGGCCCTCCACCAGTCGCAATTGTTGCCTTGGTGTAGTTGTTGGCATCTCATCAATATCCCAGGCTACTACTTCCAACAAACCACGTCCATCGCAGTGAGTATCTTACCCTTGATTCCGCGTTTTCTCAGTGGTTGGAGTAAATTTTAAATACTTTTAAAAAAAAATTTCTTTTTTACCACTCTATCGTTGGAGCACTCTCACTGGAGCTTCAACTTGGTGGCTTGGCTGTTTGTTTGGGCAAGCCTACTGAACGGGGGAACCGACAGCAGAGCCTGCATATCGTCGTCTATTGTCATCTTGTTCTCTTAGCCAGCTGCAGAGATGTCCGAGCATCCTGCAGCGAAGAAACTCACGACGGGCAAAGGGAAGGGCAAGGCCGCGGCCCACCCCGACCCTGAACCCCCCGCCCCAGCCAGTACGGAGAAGACTGCGAGCCCAGCCAACAAACCCGGCTACCGTTCAGATTACGGAGACGCACTCCTTTGCGTGGCCGGGATCGATAGCCCGTACATCGGTGGCTCGTACACCGGAGCGGTTACGAAGAAGCCTCGCATCGTCCTCGCCGACGGACTTGGCAGCGACGTCAAGGTCCAGGTCATCAACATCAGACGGCAAGATGCCACTTCGTTTGATGGATTCACCCTTGAGTTCGCGATTGGCACCGCCAACGAGTCAACCAGGTTCCGCGTGATTTACGAGCCCGATATGCGCCATGCCGACTCCGGCCGCGTCGCAGTGGCCCAAGCATACAAGACTCGTGAGTGGACTTGGCAGTTGATGAAGATATATTTGGAACGCCCAGCTGGTGTGCATTCCATTACTCACGTCGTGACTGTGTCGGGATGCAGACACCCCAGATAGTCTCGTTGCGGGGCGGAGGGGATGGCAATGGCTTTAAGTTCTCACGCGGTCTGGATCCTTGTATGCGGACAATCCGGAGGATGAGAATTGAACAAGGCCTGAGGGAAGCACTCAAGTGGAGGATTGGGACCAGCGTAGGAAGAGATTAGTTTGCTATGCAGGGCCGATTTGGTCGCAGGAGTCAAGTCACTCAGGTGGTAGACCTTGCAGTGTCAGGGGCGTCCGTGGGGTGGAAGACCCCGTGTCGGGTAAAGATACAACCTGATAAGTCTATCTACGCGGTGCAAGGGCAGTGGGCAATCACACAGTTATTCGCAGACGTGCTCGTGTTATTGTGGTCGAAGTAGTGCGACTGGATTAACTGTGTACCTCACGAGGGGAAGGCTACGTTCCGGCCCAAGGCTGCTGCAACCCAATAACCCACTGCCTCCCTGACGATGTTATTGCTCGACCAGTTCCTTGAAGGGTGCACTCTGTTGGCGAAATGTAGAAACAACGTGTTGCTCGCCCGGTCAATGACCAAAGTGGTTCCCGTGTACCCCGTGTGGCTGGCCGCCAGCATGTTGGCCATCGGTCCAGCAGTGTAGTACTGGTTCAGCTCGAATCCGGCGCCGTGATACGCACCAGAGCTGAAGCGAGCGTTGAAATTTGTGAAGATAAGGTCAACAGAAGCTTTGGTTAGGATGCGCTTGCCGTTATAAGTGCCGTTGTTCAGGATCATCTGGCAGAACTTGGCCGTGTCCAAGACCGTGGAGAAGAGACCGGCGTGGCCGGCTACTCCGTTGAGACCCCACGAGTTCTCGTCATGAACTGTCCCTCTGACGGGCTGCGGCCGCTGGGGTTCCTCGTCACCAAGGACGGTGATCTGGAACTCCTGGGCAGCCATGCGATGGTAGAAGGGGAATGCCGGACCCTCGATGTTGCCGCGGTTAAAGAAAGTATCGGGCATTCCCATCATTGAAGTGTACTCGTGGATGACTTCGTCCAACGGCTTGCCGGTGACTTTCTCGATAACGAGCTGCATTGTCATGAAGTTGAGGTCGGAGTACAGGTACGTTGAGCCGGGAGAGTTCACGAGACTTTCGTTTAGGATCTGCTGGACGCGCGATTCGTAGGTTGGGTATTGAGGCATCCAGAGGCCAATGGTTGGATCAGCTTGGAAGCCACTGGTGTGCGTCAGGAGCTGAAGAATGGTGATGCCGGCCTTGCCGTTCACAGCGAAGTCTGGGAGATAGGTGGCGACTGTGCCATTCAAGGAGATCAGGCCCTTGTCAATGCACCGAAGACCCGCTACAGTTGTGTAGAGCTTCGTGAGGCTGGCCATGTCGTAGATGGTGTCGATGGTTGTATCCTCCTGCTCGCCTGGGGGAAGCAGGGTGCCGGTGCTTCCATTAACGGAAGCCCAAAGGTTGCGCTTCCCAAACGCAAAGTGGCTGACAATAACCCCATTATGTGCCACAAGAGTCGTACCGCCTAGAGTCGCGGTTAGTAAAAGCTCTCGGGATGCAAAAAGCAAATGATGAAGACCGACCTGGCTCAATCGGAACCACCTGGTCGTGGGACTTTGAGCCCCAGTTCCTTGCCTCCGTGTAGTGCGTGAGGTTGGCGACCATGTCTTCCAAAGGTTTAGAGAGCATGCCGACAGACTCCGGCGTGCCATACCGCAATCCATCATGCTTGCAATTATCCCTCGCCAGGGTTGGCGATGCAGCGGCCAAAAAAGCGGCCACGATCACAAAGTCTCGCATGGTAAAGGTGGTAGCGATAGCAAGGGCAATGCAATCCAAACCACAGCGATTGGGGGCCAAGCTTAGGGTAGGCTCCGCCAGCCGGGTAGCTGCTCTATATGGGCAGCAAAACGGTGCTCATATCCCAAGACCATCCTCGCGGAATGGATAAGCAAGGTGCACATACGTAGCATTGTCGGATCGGACCTTGCCATGAAATCCGTCTTGTCGGATTGTAACTTTGCTCTGGAAGAAAGCGTGCCGATCAGGGCCTCATACCAAGCGACACTTGTGGTGACCCCTGCAACTGGATTGTGGAGGCGAATAAGCAGCGACAGGCCACAGGGACCCATTCAAATGGTACTGGTTACGCCGCTGAGAATGCCGCGTGCCTCGGAGCGAGTCCCGGTGCCATGGCTTCACTCCTTGAGGACCGTGCAACTCAATACTAGTCTTTCCCAAAGCCCACTTGTATCTTGCTAATGTTCCACCGAGATGCTGATTCAACCTTCCATATTGTCAACTGGCGCTCAATTAGTGCTATCTACAACTCGCCTCGGTCATTTTACGCGGGGTCCCGCCCCCTCAACAGCTCATTGCTATTTTGGGAAGGTGAAGAAATATCGAGCTAGGGCGACAGGATTGCAATGTTACATGAAACTTTAGTCTGGGACCAGAAGTCTGGGGAGCTACGACTGCTGCGATGAGAAAGAGGAGGTAGTGCCAGCTTAATAGTTGTGATTAAGTGCTTAACACTCGAAGCATAGAGCTTGAGGCATCAGAATCTCCAAGACTCCGGCACCCCCTCGCCACTAGCAACGACAATCATAATGCATCGGACGTTGTTGAGCGCTTCACTGTCTCTTGCCCTGGCTCTGCCGAGCTGGGCAAGTGTTCCATCCTGCGTGACGGACAGCGACCTCGCTATATTAGCCGGAGCGCATGTGATATACTCCTGGCCCAAGACCATTCCAGCTCCCGCTCAGCTCGTGGGTCTTGTTCGTGACGGCGTTGTCGGCGGCGTCATTCTTTTCGGCGAGAACGTCGGTAATGGCACGGCAGATACATTGGCGTCGCTACAGGAGGACTACGAATCATCACCGGCAAATGCAGTCTTCAGAAAATATTTTCGGACGACCGGTCCTCTGTTCATCAACACCGATCAGGAGGGCGGTCAGGTCCGCCGGATCAAGGCGGGTGGCCCGTTCCTGACAGCAAAGCAGACTGGAGCCTCTGCCGATCCTGCTGCGGCTGGAACAACAGCGGGTGGAGAAGCAGCCCAGGCGCTGAAGAGCTACAGCTTCAACGGCAACCTCGCTCCTGTTCTGGACATCTTCCGGCAACCGAAAGACTTCACGGACTACTTCCAGAGGTCATATGGCAACACCTCTGCCATTGTATCGGCCGCCGCGACCGCGTTCATCAAGGCTCAGCAGGCGGCCGGCGTCCCTGCGACTGCGAAGCACTTCCCTGGGCTCGGTTCTGCAACTCACCAACAAGATACCGACGCCGGTCCTGTCACTCTCACCGTTTCCCTCGATGACATACGGTCAATCGATGAAGTACCCTATATCTCCGCTATCGCTGCTGGTCTCGACCTCGTCATGCCGTCCTGGGCCGTCTACCCTGCTATGGACAATGTTCCCTCCGGTCTCAGCAGCAAGTGGATAAGGGAAGAACTCCGTGGCCGCCTCGGCTTCACCGGCGTCACTATCACCGACGCTCTTGAAGCTGGTGCTCTCACGCCGTTCGGAGACTTGCCAAAGGTCTCGGTCATGGCCGCAAAGGCAGGCTTGGATATGCTGTTGGCCAGCCAGAGGAACGTAACCCAGGGCGAGGTTGTTCGATCGGCCCTGATCTCTGCCGTGAAGACCGGTGAGGTTGATTGGAAGGACTTTGTTGCGTCCACGAAGCGGATTCTTCAACTGAGGAGCAAGCTGCTAGGGTAGAACGAGAACCGTTTAAGTAGTGCCAACGGCAGTGAGGTTCAACGGATGCGCAGTAGGAAAGGAAAGAGGCGATTATGATTTGCAATACAGTGTCGCTTCAGCAAACGCTTGCACGTCAGAGAACGAAGTGGTCTCTCTATCAGCAATGCTTGGAGATACAAGTTACGTTTGTCTCGGCCCTATCGGCGCGCTGTATGTACCTGCTATAACGAAACGTGTTTTCTAGATAAAGAGCCTTCGCAAGAAATATTAGATTATGCGTTAAGGCGGCGAGGGCAACACCAGCAACGATGATTATGTCTCCCTTACACAATCGAACGATGCTGACATATGTCGATTCATTTACTCACGGTGTCGGTCATCAATTTTGTCTATTCCTTAATTGCTTGCACAGGACTAACTACTATGCCAGAGTCTACTCCTGACAAGTAAGAAGATACTGCGCCCCGGCAACTGCAGGCTGCGTCACACCCTCCACTAGCCTAAACCTGCCACACTTGACCTCTAGCAACTTCTCCAACGTGCCTCTGTAGAGCTTGTCTTGCATCATTCCACCGGCTAGTATGAGGCCGGACTTGGACGGGTCAATACCTTGTCCACGAACCAGTACGGCCACCAACTCTACCAGACTGGTTATCCCGGCGTCAACAATGCGCTTTGCCTCATTGTCACTGCTAGCTCTCGCTAGAACTACCTTCGCGACGCCAGCGATACGTTTGGTCGTCGCTAGTGCGCCACCTTCCGCTTGGTGCTGTGCAGAATCCGGAACGAGGACGGTGCTGAGAAGATCGTCTGGCTTGGAATCCGGATACAGGTCTTTGAAATGTTCAAAGACGGCCTGGGATAGCGACGGAAGCGTCGCAGCGCTGGCTGAAGTTGGGTAGCCAGCTTGGATGCGGTACAGATCGGAAGAATATAGGGCTGCTCTGAGCGCCTCACGTCCGATACCGTAGCCAGATCCGTCGTCGCCTAGAAGATGCCCCCATCCGCCAACACGATGAGTCCGGTGGAACTGCTCGCCGACCCTGGCGTAGCTCATGGCGATCGATCCCGTCCCAGCTACAACAACGACGACATGATCAAGATCCTTCTGGCCACACAGTGCCACCGGCAGCAGGTCGATGTCAGTGGTGATTTTTAGTTTATTTCTGAGAGGGAGGTAGAGCAGCTTGGAGAGGGCGCCGTCGATGGCAGAGCTTAGTGACGGTCTACCATACCCAGCCATGCCTACCCAAGCAGCCGACAGTTTAATGGCTTGGAAATGGCTCCCCTTGGTGGCTTTGCAGTCATCCACTGCGCCTTGGATTGCCATCGACATTGCAGATATGGCACCGTCAATGCCGACGTTGGTTCTGCGAAGATCAGCAACGTGAAACTTGAAGCATGGCTGAAAGTCCCTTACACATTACAGGGCCCAGCGGTTCCAATGCCCATATCACCATTCTTTGACAGGAGTACAGCCTTGCAGCTAGTGCCTCCTGCGTCGACGCAAAGCACTAAGTCATCTTCGCCCTCTTCCTTGTGGCCGTCGTTTCGATGAGCTTCTTCGAACACATGCGCCAGGACGCCTTTGTTCCGTTGAAGCCGGTCCTCAGCATCTTGGATTGAGACCTTAAGGACAATTGTCACGGCGGCGAGCTTGACACTCCCATGGCAGTCCTGAAGGGTCTGGTCGAGCTCCTCGTCGGTCTGGGTGCACGCCTCGCCACCAACGAAACGTAGGATGTTCCTGGCTCGCTGCTGGAGCTTGATGTTCGTAGCTTTTACGTCGATCATCTCCGCCGAGTTAGTCGACATATTTTCATTGTGCAGCGTACGCAAGCTTACCAGATTACCGTACGTCTTGCCAAGCTTGATCATAATCCCACTGCTGATCATATTGAGAACTAGCTTCGTCGCTGTTCCAGCCTTCATCCTCGTGCTCCCAGTTACCGCTTCGGGGCCCGTCACGGCCGAGATGAGGTAGTCTGCATTTCCCTCGGCTCCCGCTGCCGAGGGCGCGACACAGACAAGTGCGACGGTGGTAGCTCCCAAGGACTTCACATATGATAGTCCGCCAAGTACATATGGCGTGCGACCCGACGACGCAATGCCAATTAATGAGTCGACTGCGGGATCAAACTCGAATGGTTGCAGGTCAGCCTTCGCAGCGTCCCTGTCGTCCTCGGCACCCTCTTTGGCATGACGAAGGGCGTAGTCGCCACCGGCCATCAGCGCAATGAACTGGCCGGCTGGGGCAGAGTACGTTGGAGGTATCTCGGAAGCATCGAGAACTCCGAGTCTGTGTTTTTGGTGAGTTCTAGTCCTTGTCTTCAGCTGAAAGTATGGAGCGACAAATAAGGGGCAAGAGCGACGAGACATGGAGTTTGTTTACCTGCCGCTAGTTCCTGCACCGATGTAGAATACCCGACCACCATTTCGCACGCGCTCAGAGAGCACATCAATAACTTCCGCAATGACTGGGATGCACGGCTCGACAGCTGAAGGCACCCTTGAATCTTCGCGATTGAGAATTCTGCACAGCTCCAGAGTCGGGACCCGATCGATGTCAACGGTTCGGGGATTGCGGTGCTCCGTCTGTAAACCGGCGAGTTGAACAACGGGCGTCGACATAGTGCGATTGGGTGTAGCCTCACTCTCTCTTACCCCTGGACCAGAAGTTGAATTAGGTGGGAGCGAAAGTGCAGTTACAATTTGCATGGCCTTGCTTGCAACTTAGTAATCGCGTACTTGTTGCTGGCAGTTGACACGCGACGAGAACAATCACGAACGCAACCTTCCTCCAACGCACTAGTCCGAGGTCGTCATGTAACGGTGTTCTTACCGACACCCGGTCAAGACGCCGCGAGGGACCCTGACCAGCCTACCACAGTAGTAACCCCCAGGCTCCACTTCCTGGTTCCGGGGCACTTCTCTCCGTCTCCCAGCGATCGTCTCCGTAGTCTTTGTTGCAATGCCAAATGTCTGTTTCTGGACGTTCTCCGACCTTCCCCGCAAACGTAGCCTCTATCTTTTTGCCGCCATGGGGCGCGAAGGATTCCATTTGCCAATTTTATTAGGATCCTTCGGCTGGCGTTCGGAACAGTGGAGAGTTCAAGATTGATAATGGTCGCGACCTCGCGATGGGTACGGGCGGGCGTACGAAAGCTTAATCGCTGAGATTGCATTGGCAAGTCGCCTTAACTGTTTGCTTCAGAACTAGCGCTTATCAACCATCCACCCCTCTTTAGCGGGCGTCGGAAACGTCCATTGGCCCTATGGTGATCTTCTCGCCCGCAATCACAGGCATATCAACTGCGGCTATTGTAGAGCCTATCTCTCGTCGATCTCCATCCAGGAAATCGAACTATGTAACGTTGTCAGACAGGGCCCGGTTTGGTCGCCCAGGGCCGGCTATCGGCCCCGACGCTAATAACAACGTGCAACATATATGGGGGACCTGGATCGTCAATCTGGAGTACCAGTCTGTCGGATTTCTTCTGCAGGTCGAGGTCACACTGAGAGAGTTTCAGCATACACTATCAAATCCCTGCAACATGTCCAGCGACACCAAGGAGATCCCGCAGGGCAATACCCAGCCAGCCGTTCAGGGGCTGGAGCCTGAGCAGCAGCACCAAGGGACGGACAACCTCGGTCAACCACACTCGTCCAAGTTGGTGCGCTTCTACGCTCACCCATGGACCCAAATCCTGCTCATCAGCTTCATCTGCTTCTGTTTACCTGGTGTAAGTGATTAACCATGACATCGACGCGGCAGGAATACGAGCTCAGGCTGACATGTCTTCAAAAAGATGTACAATGCTCTGGGAGGTCTTGGAGGTTCCGGGCAGGTCGACCCAACCGTCGCTGCCAACGCCACTGTCGCACTACTCTCGACCACTGCTGCCACCGCTCTATTCTTCGTCGGCCCTATCTTCTCCTGGGTCGGACCTCGCATCTGCTTCCTAATTGGAGGTTGGACGTACGCTCTGTACAGTGGAAGCCTGCTGCACTTCAACCACCATGACAACGGTGCCTTCGTCATTGGATCTGGGGCCATCCTTGGTATCGGTGCATCCTTCATCTGGATCGTCCAGGTAGGTTATCTCCTAGAGAATTTCGTAGGGTTCCACAGACATTGACAATACCAGGGTGCCATCATGACCACCTATGTCGACGAGTCCCAGAAAGGCAGGGCCATCGCAGTATTCTGGATTATCTTCAACCTTGGTGGCGGTGTTGGCTCACTGGCCTCGTTCGGTCTAAACTACAACTCCAAGAGCGGTACCGTCACCGACTCGACGTACATCGCTCTGATGGTGATCATGCTCTTCGGCTGGCTTCTGGGCGTCTTCATTTGCTCGCCGTCGCGCATCCGTCTGGCACAGCTACACAGAGCTGTCGAGACCGAGAAGCACAGCATCAAGGGAACGATCATGATTGCTGTCAAGACCATCAGCAAGTGGCGTGTGGCCTGCATGCTTCCGCTGTTCTTCTCTGCGAACGTCTTCTACAGCTATCAGCAAAACAATGTCAACGGTCTGACCTTCAACATCCGCACCCGGTCTCTGAACGGTGCGCTTTACTGGATTGCGCAGATGCTAGGCGGCCTCATCATCGGCCTCATTCTCGATATGCCCTGGTTCAAGCGCGGCATGCGTGCCCGCATCGGTTGGGCAGTCCTTTTTGTCACCGGCATGGCCATCTGGGGCGGCGGCTACGCCTTTCAGAAGTGGGAGAATGCCCGGCTCGCGGCCGGCCACAAGCAGGACATCGACTACCACCAGGGCTCCCTGTCGACCGGCCCCATCTTCCTGTACATCTTTTATGGTGCTTATGACGCCCTGTGGCAGGGATTCGCGTACTGGCTCATTGGCACCGAGTCCAACAGTACCGCCCGTGCCGCCGTCCTGGTCGGCGCTTACAAGACCTTCCAAGCCACCGGCGGAGGTAAGTTACAACCTTATCCCGACACACTAGTGTCCTAACTAACCGTGACCCAGCTATGGCATGGAGAATCAATGCTCTCCACGCATCGGCTTTCACGCAGCTTGGCATGAATTGGGGATTGTGCATTGGATCACTTATCATTGTCTTGCCCTCAGTGTGGACCGTTGCTGACCACACTGTTGTCGAGGCTGAGGCAGGCTTTGAGGGTGACAAGGACCTTCCTCCTAAGACAGTAGAAGATATCGAGCCTTGAGTCGATAAATTTCCTCTACTTGTAGCAAAGGAGCCCTACCATACGCTAGATACACTGCTTTCCGCACTTCAGCTGCTGCAACTGGCTGCTTGGATTTGCTGCTAATAGTTAGAAGGCAACCACTGTGACTTTCCTTCCTACTAGCGACTGGCACTGATGACAATTATTCAAGGATAAACCTATAGAAACAAGATAGTAAGCTTCTCTTAGTAAGGCCAAACAGTATTTACATCACTTGAGCTAGACACTGCGAGCCAGATCCGCTTCCACTCCAGCTTTCCACGGCAATGACTTATTAAATAGGCTGCCAAAGTTTATACTCTATAATGTAATAAAAGACAAGAGGATTCGTGTGCACTTACGTCCTTTCCACTTCACAAGCTTACAGTAGTCACCACCTACGCTCGGTTGAGCCTTCAATAGAGATGATGAATGAGCAATGTACTACAGATACACTTGGCAAAGAGGACTTAAAGCATGCTGCACCGCAATCTGGGTGGCGTTTCGCAAGGGCAGTGTGTTATAATCGAAGCATTGCCGAGTTAACTTAGGTGCGGCGCCTCGAGAAGCCGTCTTTGTGCAACTGCCGGTGCGTTGTCGGTGCCACTCTATAGTGATCAAAGCCGGCGAAGATCAATACAATGACACCGCGCCAATCACTGGGAAGGGTTAATTTCCCGAGTTAGTCATACTTTTGAAACATCAGCTGCTGCAAACATCTAAATTATCGATGTGACACTGATCGTGGGGAAGAAACCTGGGGTACATAACTAGCGTAAGTAAGGCAATATATAATTAATTTATACACCATGTTCTACGAGCAGTATTAAGCGGTCGCCACAGTCAAACAGGCGCTGCTGTATTTAAAGACTCTCCTACCACAATTTCTGTCAGTTTAATGGAGAGAAGCAAGGGATTAACAGCTTTTCAACACTAAGTCGACTGAGGAGAAATGTTGTTGATAACGAAGCTGGCTGTGGCCACAGCCTTGCTTGCGGGCATAGCTGTCAGCGCTAGTACTCCTACCTTCACCCAAGCTCAGATCGACTCGGGAGAGGCTATTCGCCAGCTCAGCAAAACGGCGTATGACACTGCTATAGCTCGGGCAGCTAAGGCGACAACGGGTTGTACAAAGGACAAGGTTCGGATTCGGAAGGAATGGTAAGGTATAATATTCGACGAAGATGCGAAATGCCTGATTACTAATGCAGTTTGTATAGGAGGAACATGACTCTTATAGACCGGAAGGCTTATCAAGAAGGGTACGTGCTTCTTGCATCCTCGGCAAATGACAGCATAGACTAACATTTGCTTAGCATTCAGTGCCTCATGCAGAAGCCGACACGGTACAAGGGCATCGCGGGGGCAAAGACTGCGTGGGACGACTATGGAGTACTCCATTACTACCAGACACCGTTCGTCCACGACGATGCTACCTTTCTCCTATGGCATCGCCATTATAACTGGGTTCTCGAACAGGACCTGCTCAACCTTTGTGGGTACAATGGAACGTTCCCGTACTGGGAATGGGGACTGGATTGCGGCAACCTGGACAAGTCGCCTGTATTTGACGGGTCTGAGTACTCTCTCGGCGGTAACGGCGTGTTCGTCCAGGGCCACCGGGCGGCAATTGGAGGCGCCAAGGCCGGGTCCGGAGGAGGCTGCGTCAAGACCGGGCCATTCTCCAACTACACGGTCAATCTTGGCCCTCAGGACAGAAGGGATCCGTTGTCGTACAACCCGCGGTGTCTTAAGAGGGACCTCAACGACGACATTTGTCGCAAGTGGGCGTCCCTGCGAAACACGACTGATCTTCTTCTCTATGCCAACACTGTTGCTGTCTTCCAGAGCGCGATTCAAGGAGAGGGAGTTAGGGGCACTGGAAACAAGGATTTTGGAACTGGTGTGCATATCGGCGGACACTACAGCATCTCAGGGGATCCAGGTTCTGATTTTAAATTCTCAGGTAGGTCCCTATCTGGAAGTGGTTGCTCATAACGCTCGATCTGATAAATCCCAACAGCCCTCGAGCCAGGATTCTACCTTCATCACGGTAACATCGACCGTCTCCACTTCATCTGGCAAAACCTGGACTGGGAGAATAGACAGACTATCTCTGGCACAAACACCATGTACAACATGCCTCCATCTGCACAGGCTGTGCTCACCGACAACATGGGTTTTGAGCCACTACACCGGAACATCACTATTAAGGCCGCCATGGACACCGTAGGTGGAACGCCCTTATGCTATGTTTACGAGCCGTGGTAAGGGAAAGCACGACGAGCAACTCAGGGTCTCTAGCGACACGTGGACAAGGTTGGCAACATTAGGCATATGTAGCCGTAGTTTACTATCTACTTCGTTTCCTCCTCAACCACTCTCGCGGTCTTATAACATAGTAGGCTACCAGACGTCCTGCCTCTTCTAAGAGTGACACGTCCCATTCGCACATAAAGGGTCGACTTGACAGAGACTTCTATATCTCAGTATATCTTTTTTCTTTACCTGAAGTGCTGTGGCTAGGGCTAGGGGTATTTGCAGGACGCAACGGACGGTACTAGTACGGAGATCCGCTCAGCCTGCCGACGCATTCAATTAACGCAACACCTAATCACCGTACTAACCGGGCAGACGCGCGCCATTGTAAAGCACATCCCGGCCAACACGCTATTGTACGTCACATAGCGCGGGCAGCACTGGCTATGAACGCGTCTCTCTTATCAAGTATTATCTCTAGTTAATATATCGCTGCGAAAGAGAGTTGTGGGAGACTTGAGCTCCTCGCTCGCCGCTAGCAGATACGTAACGGGCTAAAAAGAGCCGATAGTTAGCCTACTACTCTACTTTAACAAACGCAATTTGAACTAATAGTAGATAGTACGCAACTACTTATTTGTCCAAGCCCTACTCTATTGTATAGGTAACAAATAAGTTTATTAATAGGTAGGTTTAATCTTAAAAGCTTAGACTTATATATAGAGCTATAGTATTTAGAAGAACGCTTTTGGCTATTTAGGAGACCTCGTTTTAGCTATTTAGGAGACTTTATATCATTAGCCTAAAGACATCCGTGCACCCGATTATATAAGCATACTTAATTATAGTACTACTGCCGAGTTTAAGGCTATATTTCGTCTAGAAAGCTACAATCGATAAGCCTTAAGATTATAGTATTAATAATACTATATGATAAAAAATAATATATATTATATTTTATAGATAATCCTCTATCTCCCTTATATTCGTTCTGCCCGGAGAAGTACCCTACTTCTCCGGTCTCTATAGGAGAAGTACTCCCGCCCTACCCTCATTAGCCGTACCTACGCGGTCTTATAGGAGAAGGATCTATACCCCCGCTCCTATTAGCTATAGCCCTATACGCCGGTCGGCGTAGAATCCGCCCCTTCCCCCTACCCGTAGGTAGCTAGGTTCTACGCCGTAGGGTATAGATTAATCTGTACCTAGTTGCGTAAAGTATGCCTATATAGGAGATCAGGTGTACGCCCGGCGGCGTAGAGCGTACCTACGTTACTATTTATACCTATCGGAGTAGAGTATACTTGTGTTACTATTTATACTTATCGGTGTAGAGCGTACTTACGTTACTATTTATACCTGTTAGAGTAGAGTATACTTGTATTACTATTTGTACTTGTCGGTATAAAGCGTGCCTATATTAGTATTTGTACCTGTTAGTATATAGCGTACCTATATTACTATCTATACCTATCGGTATAAAGTATACCTATATTGCTATCTATGCCTATTAGTTTAGAATGTGCTTATTATATCGTCTATTTCGGCGCGCCGTTATACTTACGATTTCGTTACTAAGGTAAACGATAATCTTAGCTTTTACGTAGACCGGCGTAAAACGTTATACCCGATAACTATATTATATATTAAAATAGGTATAATATTTATATATTTACTTATATCTTATAATATATAAACTGTATATCTCTCCTTAGACTATTATAGTTATCTATCTATATAGTATTTACCGTATATTTCCCGCTATATTAGTATATTATATCTACTTATCTAATATCTCGAATACTACAAAGGTATTTATAAGTCTAATATATACTAAAGTATATAAGGATAGTATACTAATTATAAGGAGAAGCTATATTATTATACTAGTACGGTATATAATAATACCTCCCTAGTTTAATTATTAGTACGTTCTTATACTATCTTATTACCTAGCCGAAGTAAAGTATTATCTTAGGGTTAGGGTTAGGGTTAGGGTTAGGGTTAGGGTTAGGGTTAGGGTTAGGGTTAGGGTTAGGGTTAGGGTTA